>JACVBY030000604.1:1497157-1860624 GCA_017589505.3 Metroxylon sagu | reverse complement strand
GCCATTGGATCGAAGCAGGGGAGGAGATTTTTGCTTAGGAAGGATGTGAAAGTGGACCGTATCAGGGGAAAATAGAGTTGCTGATGGGGTGGCGAGTCTGGGAGATCGGGTGGATCGAATTGGTGATCTGGTTGGGAGTCCTATCGGATGGATGACCACCGAGATGGTGACGGTGGAGCTTGAGGATGCAAGCCAGATGGTCCGAATGGGTAGGAAGAATGGCAGTGCAATGGTTTCTAGGCCTACTTTTCTCTTATTTTTGGTAGTGTTTTGCATGATGGAATAAAAAAAAAAAAAAAGGTTTGAAAAATTTATAACTTAGATTTATATGTTATCAATTAATTTATACTTAAATTTTTAAGGTTATATGAATTTAACTCATTAATATTGCTTGATAAAGGAAGAACATTTGTACTACGTGAAACAGCGCACCTTAAGAAGTCCTATAGAAATGAATAGGTGTATGGGGGATGCTTTTCTTTGGAGTTGGCCATTTGGAGCAAAGGTGCCCTTGGATTCAAAATAGATCGGTCGTCTAAAGGAGTTGTTCATCAGAGGCAAGCCGGAGGTCATCTTGATGTTCTTACCTATGGATGGTTGGATGGCTACTAAAGTGGGAGTTGTCAAGGTTCATGCCACGAGTCAAGGTATGTCTCCTCCCTCCTGCGATGGGGTAAGGAATATCCTCGCAGTAGCAGACTCATGATTTAGATGGGACCTGAAAGAGTTTGGGCAGAACTCCATCATCACCTTCCTTTTCCATGGGAGCTCACTTGGGTGTCTTCTTAGGAGATCATTCTACCTAGAAATTATGAAGTGTTGATCTCCCCAAGGAGTCAAGCTCTGGTTAACCAGGATTCCTTTGGTGGTGAGGAATGCTGAGTCAGTTGGCAAAATCATCTCTGATTATACCCTAGTAGATAAGGTGTCGAAGACCCTCTCCGATGCCTTTCTTATTTGAAGACATCTACTTTCTACACGAGCCTAGAGTACATCCCCAATTCAGTGTTCCTCATGCTGGGATCGTTTTTGACATCAGGGAGATGGTGGCAAAGCTGCCACCATCGTCGAGGACTCCCAGAGACGGTCTAGTGATTTCTTGGAAAGGAAGCTGGTCCTTAAGGCTCTTGGGAATGGATGGACCGTCAGCGGCGATCACAACCGGCTCCCCCAATCCTTCTCGGACCGCTGACCATCCAGATTTGATTAACCTAGAGGATAATGAACAGGAAGTGAGATTACCTCCAGTCACAAGAATACTGTTGTCCCTACACCATTTCTAAAAAACATTTCAAATTCTCTACATTATGTATCGACGGGCCTTCTTTCCTCAGAAGGAAGCCATAGAATGGGGAAGTTAATAGCCCAAAAGACCAGAGGTCAGGCCTCGTATGCTGACAGTTGTGCCAATCTCAGGTGCCTTGGAGAAATACATTGCTTGCTCCATGCTATGTCGGGCATTTTTAGAACCTGGGGAAGGAGGCATACTGGTACTGGGCGAACCAAACCTGACCAAGATTCGAGCCCAATTGCTTATGGGTTTAGCTGACTATTATCTGGGGATAGAAGTAATGTTTTAGTCCAAGTCAACCTCCTTGATTGGGTAGTTCACTTGGCTGCTTGAAACGGAATGGAGTGTCGAGCTTTGCCTCCCAAAACAAAGAACGGGAGGTGCCAAAATAGAGGACAAGGGTGTTCCGAGAGTAGGTTGAATCGTTGGGAGTCCAGAAGCCTTGGGCCTCCCGAATTAGAGGATGAGACTTGCTGCCACTATTGGGAACCCTTAGGATCCGGAATCGATAGGAAATCTTGGGAGTCCAAAATTACTACGGTCGAAGGAGTTTGGAGAGTGGTTGAAGTTTGCATCAATTGCAAGATAGGCAAAGCGTTCCAAATAGAGGTTGGCAAGAGACTCTCAACCACCGCTCTACTGAGTGGTGGCACTCCCTCAACTCCCTGTGGCCAAAGGGAAAATCCTATTATTAAAGTGGCCACAAACAAGAATCCTTATGGCTTAGCTTTAGGTTCCCCTACCTTCATGGGGGTGATAGAGAGCCATTATTTGAACCAAGGAGGAGTGCCCATCATAATTAAGTTTTAGCGGATATTTCCTAAATGTGAATGCCAAGTGTCCTTTTTTTCCATTCATAATTATGCAGTGCCAATTCGAGGTTTTGCCCTGGCGCTCATAGAATATGTGCTATCATCTGTCCATATTTTCTATACGTATCATCAGTGAACTTTCACCTCCACTTTTGTTCTTATACTTTATACGATCGGATAAAAGTAACCGTTCACGGTAATGCCAGGATTACCTAAACTATGACCGAATCATGGAAGGCATTCCATTAATGTATTTCCACCACCAGTTAAGCTTTTTGTGTCTCAACAATGTTGGGATCCAGTAGAGCCTGGACAACCCAGCGTTGGTTGAATAGCCTTTTGTCTTATAATGTGTTAGCCAATTTCCTTTGCTGTCGAAGCTTTTTATCTTCTCTTACACCATTCATTGGCTATTGAAGATTCAAGAAGCGCAACCAGTAGGAAAATGCCACTTGATTTATTTTTAATCTAAGGCCAGCAAAAGGATCGTTTCTTAAACTCAGAATGGTTAGAAGGGCTAAGACATCAGGCTGTTTAGATGAATTACAAATGTTCTTTTTGCCAAACGTATGCCCTATACAGTTGGCTAAAGATATTTTGTACTAACTCATACGTACCAAACAAAGATGTTTTGCATTATAAAAAAAAAAAAAAAAAAATACAGAATGGTGTAGTGGAATCCCAACAGGGACTGTTTATTTGAAGATACGCAGCAACCATCCTTTCAGACCACAGTGCAAAGAGGGGAAAGAAAAAGCGACTGGACGTTTGGCGGAGGAGATGGAGATTTACTGCACTACCTCATATCTGCATGAGATTTTACTAGGCTTTTCTAAGTGCTGAAAGCCCTACAGAAAACTACATTCTACAAATAATTTTTTTAAGGTGGCAGCATTAGTTTAGCATCCATGAACGTCACAATGATGCGGATTGCCGACCACGGCCCAATATTTAATGCAATTTAGGCCGTGACCATGTGGGTGCGATTAATTCATGGAAGCACGTTGCTGCTGTGGCTTCAGGACATAGAACAGTTCAACCGAGGATGCATTAAAGTTCAGTAGGACAAGTAGCTTTCAGAAAGAGTAGGTAGACTTGTTACGACTTGATACAATTGCTGTCACTTTGGTACCTCATGCTGGAGTGGAGACCCTGCGATGTGTCGCGAGCGTAGATTATCAGTACTGAAACACTGCCCGAAATACAAGAAAATAAAGGCAGGAGAGAGAGGTGGCGAGCACTCCTCTCCTTCCTTTTTTTTTTTTTTTTTTTTTTCCACCCTCCTCATGGTTCTTTATCTGCAGCACGGATAAACAAAAAATAAACATGACTTGGAGGAGAGATTACTAGTAGAATGAGTTGTAGATTACACACACAAAAACAGAGAGAGAGAGAGAGAGAGAGAGAGAGAGAGAGAAACCTTTGCAGAGTTATTCAAAATCATTCTTAGTGTACATGTAAATAGAGTGCTTTGTTGTGGGGAAGAACAAGAAGTAGATTATTTATCAAGAGAAATGAGTAGATTGTTTAAGGATATTAACATACCTCCTTGCTCAATATAGGTGCTTGGTGCAGTGCATAAATGGCCTATGGAGCATTCCCAAGCCACACAAATCTCAAACAGAATCATCAAACAACCTCAATCTGAGCTTTCATCATGGGTCTAGCATGAGAACATGAGGTAAATATGTAGCCAAAAACAACTTGCCGGCTTTTTCTTCATGGGACCAAACCCATTTCTTAAACATTAGCCACATAAAAGCAAGTATGAAAAAAAGTTATACCTATGTAGTGTAATGGCTATGAACAAGATGATGTTGCGTGAAGCCCTCTACATGACCATGCACGATTGCCGGCAAGTCATCCTTGGCTGCACAATATGACCTCATCTCCACATGCAAGACCTTAGATGATTATTAACGATTAAATCCCATCATACCGTATCTTACTGATAATAAATCCCTGAGAGCAAGAAAGCAATGAATCTAACACTGGAAATGGCACGACAAGGAATGAATCTACTACTCTTTTTAACAACACAAGGCATCATTGCTCTAATGAGCAAGTGGAAGGTGTTAGAAGAAGTAGGAGGAGATTCTATTGGGAGAACTTTCACAAAAAGAGTGGACGAATAAGGGGATGTTGGAAGGCATTGGGAGATGGTTGGGAAGCCCCTATAAAGAAAACACTCTTTCCTTTTGACCAGTGGAGAAAAGCAGAATGGTTGGGTTTCCATGAGATGATTGCAGAAACCTATGGACGGCTAGGGCTAACAAAGGACACGTTCCCATCACCTATGTTGCAGACTTCAGTAGACTTCTTAATGACATAAATCTTGTGACCCCTGACTTCCATGTACTTGGGTGGCTACGGTCTACGAAAAGCTTTTAGTAATCACATTGTTATTGTCTTCCAGTTAAACATATATTACCCCTTACTGTTAAAAGCTTTCCCACGTTAGCAACGTTTATATCGGGGCAGCTCAGAAAAAACAGCGGGCTGCCACCTGTTTGCTGCTTCTGAAAACCTTGCACCAATTTTAGTTATACTAAGATCATCTCTTGAGACTGGTTGTGCTGAGCTGGTCCGCAACTTCAGTGTACCAAGCATAAACCACTGAAAACACTTGTTACGGATTTCATCTCTTTTCTATCCTGAGAAACCATATGGATTAAATTTCACTCTCACTTGTAGTTTGGATTTTAGCCCTCTCATCTCACTTACAAAAGTGATAAAAATGCGCTTGCGAGTGGATCCCCAGTGTTCTCCGTTTAGACTAACCATAAGTGTTAAGAAGTAGAACACAATAGAGGCGCTTGAACCGAACCGTACCGACTTGCTTTATCTCGACCATCATAAGTATTAAGAGTGGAATTGCATTGAACGAGACATCAGGGGACTTGAGCCGTTTTAGAAAAACTTGCAAAGGACCAAGCGAGCCAAGCCAAGAAATTAAGATTAAAAAAAAAAACAAACTTTGCGGAAGGTTCTGGAGAAGCTATGTTGCTTTTACAAACCAAACTACCATAGCCCACAGCTCTTCCCCAGGCCTGTGGCAGAGAGGAGATGATGGGTCGAGATTTGTCTACTGTTTTTTATGCTTCAAATCTTCTGAGTTCTGAAATGGATCTCTGGGTGTACCACAGGGGAGAAGACCTCGTGAACATGGGCTATGGCTTGACATAAAAAAGTAGCAGGTTGTGTGTGCACCTCTCATCCGAACGCAGCCTTTTTTTTTTCTTTTCTTTCTTTTTTTTTTTCAGCTGTCCCCTTCGATTAGGTACATAGACTTCTCTTTCGGCTACTCAGCTTTGCTTAAAATATTTCTGCTCTCAGTTCATTGATACGTATAATCTCTCTGGCCCGCCTCTTCCTTGAAACTACTACTGTCTGCTCTCAGTTCATTGATACGTATAATCTCTCTGGCCCGCCTCTTCTTTGAAACTACTACTGTCACGCGCTCTGGACCTAGTTGGTGGTGGCATGAGTGATAGCCCATCGCATGCCAGGCATACAAGGCATCCAGTACAGTATCATTTATAAACAAGAAGGGTTAACAACTATATAACATACAAAATTTAATCCTTCATGATACAAATTAGGTAATGTTGGACAACAAACCAAAGTTTCAAAATAAATCCAAATAGGGTTACATATAACAAAATATAATCAATTTACATCAAGAAGCTCCCAATTACCCCTATTGTTGCCCCTGATAATTTTGTGGCTCTGGAAAAACATTGTAAAATTTAATGAGTTTACACTCAGTAAGTAAGCCCACACTACATGATATAGCCAAATAAGAATTTTACCAAGTCAAATACATGTCATGCTTTCAAATTTAAAAACATTTCATCATATTATAGAATTATACAAATCCCATGTTCAAATAAATTGGAAGCAATTATTATGAAATAATATTTCAAAATACCATTTCAATTCCAAATCACTGTAAATCTCATTTTATACTAATGTCACATGTCCACGTAATAAACATCCGAAGGATGTAACCTCCCTGTACGCCCCCAGTGGAGGAAGGGTGCCGGAGTCAATTAGCATATAATGCTATATCCTGTCACAGCACATCCCTAAGATGTGTGTTCTCCACATATTTTCCCTGTGGAGGTGGGTTCCGGAGTCATGTAACATGTAATATGAACCGTAATGACATATAATAACACAATCACAAATAACATTTATTCGCATAACAGCAAACATATATCAATTTACTTTTTATATTTTATCAAATTTAGTAATTTCACATAATCATGTAATAATCAGTTATATGTATAAAATGCTAATTTAATTTACCAAAATTAACAATAATCAAGTCAAATAATTCATTTGCATAAATGTGGTACCACCAATATCATTTTTCAAATAATACTATAAATCAATTTTATTATTTCAATAATGGCATAATTTAATAATGATTTAAAAAAAATCATTATAACTGGCTGCTTACTTACCTCACAACGCTAATCCCAACGCGTAAATCAGCTGTATGGACCTCTGGGTACCTACAACATATTTTTTTAGATTTTTAAATTTCAATTTTAGGATGTCAAACTGACTCCTACACTTAACCCAATCTAATCCTGAGCCCAACTTGGGGCTTGAATATCTCCAAATATAGAAGCCCAAATGGGGAAATAAAAATTTTCCGACAAACTAGGATCCATGCTGATCACGATCATATTTTTCTTTTATTGGGCCGGACTCAATTTGGGGCCCAAAAATTTGGCCCAAAAGGGCTAACTGGACTGGGCCGAAGCCGACCCAGTCCCCCCTTTTTTTTTTTTCTTTTTCTCTGTTTCACCCCTAGTTCAGGTGAACTAGGGGTGGCTGATGGCCGGCGGCCTAGGGCCACCGCCGGCCCTCCCCGGGGTCGGCTGGCCGCCGACGATCGACCCCATTCGGCGCGCGCGCCGGCGCCCCGCCCTCTCCTCTCTTTTCTTCTCTTTTTTTTTCTTCTTCCTCTTCTTCTTCCTCTTACTGTGCCGATGGCACGGCCGGCCACCGCTGGCCGGCCAGACCTCACTGGACACCGCCCCGGCGCCGGTGGGGGCCGCCGGCCCGGAGCTCAAGCCGGCGAGCCGGCGGAGCACGCGCCGGGCTCGGACCAATGCGGGAGCCGACTTGGCTCCCGCGATAGGGGAGGGTCGTTCGACCCTCTCCCTCCCTTCTCTCCCCTCGCCGGTGACACGGCCGGCCGGACCCCGCCGGACGTTGCCCCGCACGGCGGGGTCGCCGGCCGAGCCCGTGCCGGCGAGCCGACGGGCACGCCGCCGGGCTCGAACCCACTTGCAAGGGGAGGGCCGTTTGCGGTGGGTTCGAGCCATGGAACGGCCCTCCCCCTCTTCCCTTGCGGCGGCACGGCCGGCCGGACCCCACCGGACGCCGCCCCGGCGCCGATGGAGGCTGCCGCCCAGAGATCGGGCCCGGCAAGCCGGCGGGCACGCCGCTGGGCCCGAACCAAGCTCGGGAGCCGACTTGGCTCCCGCATCAGGGGACGGCCCTCCTGCGGCCCTCTCCCTCTCTCTCTACACGCTCTCTCTCTCCTTGCCAGTAAGGGGGGTTACCTGCCGGCGGCGAGGCGTCGGGGATAAGTGGAGGGCGACAGCGGCGATGGCAACGAGCGAAGAGGATGGGGTGAAAAAGACGGAGGGGATTGGCAGCCCCCTCCTATCTGTCTTTTCTTCAGCGAGGGGAGGGGGCGCGCATGCTGGCGCGCATGCAGCTTGCCGCGTGTCGCGCACCCACGCCGCATCGTAATAAAAAAAAAAAGATTAATGCGTGGGGGTTTACATCCTTCCCTCCTTATAAAAAAAATTTCGACCTCAAAATTTATGCACAACACGAATATATTTTTTTTTTTGAGGCCCAAAATGGAAATTACTAGCTGTATTTATCTATCTTTCTGGTCAAAATACAATGATAAATACAAATATATACAAATATTTATTCAGATAGAAATAGATGAGTATATTTCTTTTTCACTTCCTCTTCAAATTCCCACGTAGCCTCCCGTTCAGAGTGATTGCTTCACTGAACCTTAACATAGGGTATGCTACGCCGTCTCAGAACTTTATCTTTACGGTCCACAATACGTATAGGATGCTCTTCATATGTCAAATTCTTCTTTAGCAAAATGGGCTCCGCTTCTATCACATGACTGGAGTCAGGAATGTACTTCCTCAACATAGAGACATGGAATACATTATGCACCCCAAAGAGTGCAGGAGGTAATGCTAGGCTATAAGCCACTTCCCCCACTCTGCTCAAGATCTCAAATGGCCCAACGTATCGTGAACTCAATTTTCCTTTAAGCCCAAACCTCATCACATCTTTGGTTGGTGAAACCCTTAAGAAGACATGGTCCCCAACCTGAAATTCCAGCTCCCTTCTTCTAACATCAGCATAACTTTTCTGTCGGCTCTGAGCTACTCGGAGTCTTTCCTTAATCAGCTGCACTTTTTCTACTGTTTGCTGAATTAGCTCAGGGCCCAACAATTTCCTTTCTCCCACATCATTCCAACACAAGGGAGATCTGCATTTTCTACCATACAGAGCTTTAAATAGAGCCATTTTGATGCTGGCTTGGTAATTGTTATTGTAAGCAAACTCCACTAAAGGTAGGTGGTTGTCCCAAGCACCACCCAAGTTCATTACACAGGCTCGTAACATGTCTTCTAAGATCTGTATGGTCCTCTCAGACTGTCCATCTGTCTGGGGGTGGAAAGTTGTACTGAAATTCAGTTTGGTCCCCAGAGCCCTATGAAGACTCTTCCAAAACTAAGACACAAACCTGGTATCCCAATC
The DNA here is from genome assembly GCA_017589505.3 of Metroxylon sagu. Taxonomy (NCBI): domain Eukaryota; kingdom Viridiplantae; phylum Streptophyta; class Magnoliopsida; order Arecales; family Arecaceae; genus Metroxylon; species Metroxylon sagu. The sequence goes on along the minus strand of JACVBY030000604.1, from coordinate 1,851,699 downwards.
TGACACAATCGACTCGGGGACACCATGAAGTCTCACTATCTGCTCAATGTACATGGTGGCCAATCTCTCACTAGAGACCCCAACTCTGAACGGTAGAAAATGGGCTGACTTGGTCAATCTATCAATAATAACCAGACCGTGTCATTACTTCTAGGAGTTTTAGGCAACCCTGTCACAAAATCCATAGTGATCTTCTCCCACTTCCACTGAGGAATCATCAGAGACTGAAGAGGTCCCGCAGGCCTTTGATGCTCGGCCTTCACTTGTTGGCAGACTAAGCACTTGGCCACATATTGAGCAATCTCTCTTTTCATTCCTTTCCACCACCAGAAATTTTTTCGTAGGTCTCTGTACATTTTGGTGCCTCCTAGGTGAATAGTATAGGGAGAATAATGAGCCTCCCTCAAAATTTTAGCCCTTAGATCCTCCACATTTGGCACACAGAGCCTAGTATTAAATATCAGGGATCCATCCTCATTTATTTGGAAATCATTCTGAACCCCTGACTGCACAGCTTCTTTTATCTTTTGCAGTTCCAAGTCTTCTTTCTGGGAAGACTTAATCCTGTCAATTAGGGTTAGCTGAAGTACAAGTATTGCAAGAAGCCCATCAGATCGCTGTACTCGCAAACTAACCTCCAACTTTTCAAGGTCTCTGTGAATGTGAGGCTGAGAAGTAATTATGGAAGCTAGCTCTGAGGAGGACTTTCTGCTTAAGGCATCAGCTACCACATTGGCCTTCCCTGGGTGATAATGCAGGTTCAGGTCATAATCCTTTAGTAGCTCCAGCCACCTCCTCTGCCTCAAGTTTAGCTCCTTCTGGGTGAAAATGTATTTCAGACTTTGATGGTCTGTATACACATCGCAAGTCTCACCATATAGATAATGCCGCCAAATTTTCAGTGCAAAGATTACGGCGGCCAACTCCAGGTCATGAGTAGGATAGTTCTGCTCATAAGGCTTCAGCTGCCTGGAGGCATAGGCTAATCACCTTCCCTTCCTGCATCAGAACACCTCCCAATCCCTTTCGAGAGGCATCAGTGAATAAAGTATATCCTCCAGATGTAGATGGAAGAATAAGGATAGGGGCTAACACCAGGCGCTGCTTGAGCTCCTGGAAGCTTCCCTCACACTCCTCTGACCAAACAAACTTTGCTCGCTTTTGAGTTAAGCGAGTCAGAGGCAAAGCAATGCGAGAGAAGCCTTCCACAAATATGCGATAATAAACAGCCAGCCCCAAGAAGCTTCTGACTTCTGATACATTGGAAGGCCGACACCAGTTCACGACAGCCTCAATCTTGTTAGGGTCTATAGATATACCGTCTTTGGATACGATATGACCCAAGAAGGATATTTGGCTCATCCAGAAGTCACATTTCTGTAGCTTGGCATAAAGTTTTTTCTCCCGAAGAGTCTGCAGAACAATCCTTAAGTGGTCTTCATGCTCCAAATAACTTTTAGAATATATCAAGATATCATTAATAAAGACCACTATAAACTGATACAGGTATGGTTTAAAGATCCTGTGCATCAAATCCATGAATGCTGCTGGGACATTAGTCAACCCAAACGGCATCACCAAGAACTCATAATGGCCGTACCTGGTTCTGAATGCAGTCTTAGAAACATCCTAAGCCTTAATCTTAAGCTGATGGTACTCTGATCGAAGATCAATCTTTGAGAATACCTGAGCTTCTTGGAGTTGATCAAATAGATCATCAATCCTCAGCAAAGGATACTTATTCCACATTGTTACCTTATTAATTTCTCGGTAATCAATGCAGAGCCGAAGACTGCCATCCTTCTTTTTGACAAATAATACTAGAGCACCTCAAGAAGAGACACTAGGTCTGATAAATCCTCGATCCAAAAGCTCCTGCAACTGACATTTTAACTCCTTTAGCTCAGCTGGAGCCATACAATAAGGAGCCTTGGATATAGGTCCAGTGCCAGGGGCTAAATCAACAGTAAACTCGACTTCTCGATCCGGGGGTAATTTAGTCAATTCCTTCGAAAAGACATCAGGAAACTCTCGAGCCACTGGAATATCTTCCAACTGGTGTTCATCCTGCTGAAGGTCTCTGACCATAGCAAGAAACCCCTGACCACCTTTCTTAAGTATTTTCCAGCTTGCAGAGCTGACACTAATACCGAAGCCAGATGTTCCTGACTCCCACTAAAACTGAATTCAGGAAAATTAGGAATTTTAAAGATTACCCTTTTCCTGAAACAGTCTATAGAAGCATGATAGGAGGCCAACCAGTCTATCCCCAGGATTACATCAAAGAATTTTAGTGGGAGGACTATCAAATCAGCATTTAACCTCCTATCTTCCATGTCAATCAGGCAGGATTTACACACTGAGTCTACCATCATGACATCTCCATTTGGAAATGCAATATGCAACTCTTGCTCTAGAGGAACGGGTGTCAATGATGCATTCTTGGCAAGATAACTATCAGATACAAATGAATGTGTGGCATCCGAATCAATTAAAGTTTGAACATAAGTGTTGCCTACTTTAAACATACTTGTCATAAAGATTAACTTAGATGTCATGCAGCATCATATGTTTTTCCTTTATCTACTACCATAATCCATGCATTATACCAGGTATGAATGCAATAATTTTAAAGAAATAATTTAATTTAACAGACATACCTGTCACCACAGTGTTAGAGGCAGCAGCGTCTTATTGAGTGAGGGTAAAGACCCTCCCTTGGGTCCTGAGCTGCTGCAGACTCTTCCCTTGATTTGGAGGGAACTGTTGGTCCTTTCGGAGGGGACAGGTAGCCATCTTGTGGTCCATCTTCCCACAAATATAGCAGGCACTAGCCTGTGGCACTGTTTGCCCTGATGGGCCTCCCGCAATGAGGACAGCGGGTCTCCTTATCCTTCTGCCCTGAGAGAGCCTGAAAGAAACCCTTCTTCTTCTTAGCCTGCCCTGAAAACTGTCCAAAAGGAGGTTCTCTCTCTTCTTCATCTGTTGCTCCCTCACCTACTAAATGGCAATCATGTCCCTCTCAATGACCAAAGCCTTGCTCACCACTTCACTATAAGTGGGGAGCTCAAATGCATTGACTGCCTGCCTCAGCCTGGGGTGCAGTCCCTCGGTGAATTTGGTGATCTTGGCTCTCTCAGTCATAACAAAATCTAGAGCAAATTGGGCCAATCGTCTAAACTCGGCTTCATACTAGGCCACAAAGAGGTTCTTCTGCTCCAATCTCATGAACTCAGACTCCATTTGCCTCTGCATACTCTTGGGGAAATACTGGCGATAAAAAGCCTCCTTAAACTGTTCCCAAGAGATAACCTGACCTCCATACTGCTGCTCCAACATTAGCCACCAATCATATGCCTCCCCCTGAAGGAGGTAGGCGGCAAATCTAATCCGCTCCTCCTCCTGGCTGCCAAGGGCCGTAAAGGCCTTCTCTATCTCTCTTATCCACCTCTCCGCATCAAGTGGGTTGGTGGATCCAGAGAAGGAAGGAGGGGCCAAGCTCTTAAACTCGGAGAAGTTACGACCCCCTCCCTGCCAAGACTGAGATGGAGCGGGCTGAGCAGACTGATCGGGCTGGACCGGTTGGGTCTGAGGAGTAGGAGGGGCAGACTGAGTCTGTGGAATGGTAGAGCCAGATATAGCAGGCAGTATCTGCTGAATCTACTGCTGCATGGCCTGTACCGCCTGAGTCACTCCCAATAAGGCCCGGAGCAACTCGGCATGTAACTGTTGTGGGTTGTTGCCAACTGGAGCAACGGAACCCGCATCTGCTGAGGCTTCCTGGCCTCCCTGCTGGTCAGGGTCACCAGCCTGAGAGTCCCCCTCATGTCGCTGACTACCAGTGGGGGCTGCCGCCCGGAGATCGGGTTCGGCGAGCCGGTGGGCACGCCGCCGGACCCGAACCAAGCGTGGGAGCCGGCTTGGCTCCTGCGTCAGGGGAGGACCCTCCTGCGACCCTCTTCCTCTCTTTCTACATGCTCTCTCTCTCCTCGTCGGTAAGGGAGGTTACCTGCCGGCGACGAGGCATCGGGGACGAGCGGAGGGCAATAGCGGTGACAACAACGAGCGAAGAGGAGGGGGTGAAGGAGACGAAGGGGACTGGCACAGTCCCTTCCTCTCTGTCTTTTCTTCAGCGAGGGGAGGCTGAGCCCTCCCCTGCGCCCGCGCACCTGCGCGCGCACCGCGTGTCGCACACCTATGCCGCATCGCAATAAAAAAAGAAAGATTAATGCATGGGGATTTACAACTACAAACTATAATTAAGTCAAGATAGTTTTGAGAAATTTATTTAGTGTTGGCTTTTCTAATACTGAACTCCAGAAAGGGATGATACCTTCTTCCCAGCAATCTCCACCTCCTGCATGGATGAATAAAAAAATTTATAGCGCTCTACAACCTATCACATGTTTCATAAATCTTGATACACGAGTAGGATAGTGGGGAAGAAAACCAACGGGCTGTCCATTGCCCCTTGGCTCCGTTCTTTCTCCCTTATGGATCTCCCGAACAACTACGGCATTCTGCTCTCTTTCTGACCTTCATTGCGGTCGATGCGTTGTCGCCCCGACCACCTCTGCTTCCGACGAGCACTGGCGTCAGTCCTCTCTTCAAGCGAGAACCCACTCCGTCAACTCTGTAACCACCCCTCTCCTCTTCCTCCCCCACCTCTCAAGCTGAAGCTAACGTTGTTTCTGCCCCAGGCACTCGGTAGCTCTGGCGGCCGAACCGTATACTGGCGTCACCTTGTTGAAAATTTTTATTTCATAGTTCTGTCCATATACAAAACAAATAAATAACATTGAAAAGACGCCCGCTTTGGAGTAGAATTCATCCTCTCTAATGTAAACAACTGATGATAATCTACTTGCAAGATACCTTATATAGATGTAAACAACTTATGGTAATTTACTTGCAAGATTCAGAGTGTCGTTCATCTTCTCCTTGGAGTGCACTGTAATCAAAGAAAATTAAGATGGACCCAAATCAACTAAGTACAGATGCAATTAAAATCAACAAAATAAATGAATATAATCTCTTTTTATATGGATTCAATTTTTTCTTTTTGCACACTCCAAGGTGCACTCATGCCAACTTAATCTCAAATGATTAAAGGCTCTCAAGTCTCTTTTCACTTATGTTGAGCTATTCTGATTGATGAGAATGATAATATAATTTTTTATTTATAAATATAAAAAAATATATATGAATAGATATTTAGGTATTATTTAATTGAATATATTCATCCATATCATCCATCAAATCACTAATAGTTATATCATCCATCAAATTACTAAGGGTTATATCCTTTAGATTTGATTCACTTGATTGGATGTATTGAGCATCCTTTCATTATATTAATCCAATTAAATATGTTACATCTCTTACATATCTCTTTATAAGTGACTCTTGTGATATCCATCATAGAGATGCATCACATCTCTTCGTAGATGATTCTTGAGATATCCATTTGCAATATGATGCCTCTGAGGAGAGATAGAGATAAGGAGGCATCTTTTCATAAAAACTCATCCGTATTTTTAAAAGAGGAGGAAGAATAAAGAAATAAAAATTTAATTAATATTCATTAAAAATCATAGAAGTTTCTGCAATTTAAACCTAGGGTTTGTATTTAAGTGGGTTTATATTTTCTTAACTATCCAATGCGGGATTAAAATTTTAAATTACTAAGCTAATATCCAACAATTCTCCAATAATTCTAAATTTTGAAAATCATAAAATATATAAAACCACATTTAATTAAGAATACTATACAATAGATAAAGGTACCTTATGGGTTTAAACTTTTACTTAGTGTTGATGTTTTCCATTTGTAGAGTCTATGGTGAATATAATTTTAAACTAAACTCTTTGATACAAATTTGACATGCCACATATATAGTATTAGCTATTGTCTAGTTCATTTAGGTTAGCACTTTTTAACCTCACATTAGTATCTTGATTTCATGAATGCTTTAGAGATAGCCTAATTTTATGGGTTGCAGCTTTACAACCATACCCATATAGGTAAGTTCTTCAAGGGTGTTATGTCATATAGGAACATTCAATATAATTTGTTATAGACTTATTAAGAGTTATTATCCATCCTTTAACCATTGCATTTAAAAGCATTTTTATTAGAATGGGAAGGAACAATTTACTTCAAATTGTAAAGTGCTTCTCTAGTTATCCTAAAACAATTTGTTAGTACTCATTGAACCTCCTCCTTTGAAACTCCAATCAATAAAGTTGGGTTATTATTTTTAGATGATCAATTACTAAGCTTCAATTTGATTCCTTTCATTAATTCTCTAACTTGCCCTCTTACAAGTCCTTTAATTAATGGATTTGCTATATTCTTAGCAAACCTTATATACTTCAATGCTATTACATCGTATTTTTGAAGGTACCTTAATGTTTCTAATCGTAGGAGTAAATGCATCTTAGGTTCATTGAAGTTCTTTCACCTAGCTTTAGATATAGTCATTTAATCAGCACAATGTATAAATATGGTGGGAATAGGCTTTTCCTAAAATAGAATATCAGTTAATAGGCCTTTAAGTCATTCTACTTGTTGTGTGGTACTATCAAAGGCTATCATTTTAACTTTCATTAAGGATCGTAAAATACAAGTTTGCTTGACTAATTTCTAAGCAATAGTGGCTCCTCTAGTGTAAAAACATATCCTGTGATGGGCTTTGAATCCTATGAATCAACAATCTAATTTGCATCACTATATCTTTCTAATATAATAAAAAAAACCATAATAGTGAACGCCATAACAAATTGTACCCTTTAAATATCTAAGTTCTCTTTCAAGTACTTTCCAGTGTTGTGCATTAGAGGAACTGGTATATCTACTAAGTTTGCCCATTACATGTGCAATATCAGGTCTAGTGTAAGTCATAATTTGTAAGAACCTTAGTTGAGCCACAGGATTACCCTAGCTTTTGTTCAATTTTATATTGGAGTCATAAGGTGTGCTTAAAGGTTTACAATCAAACTAATCAAACCTCTTTAGCATTTTTCTTTATATAGGATGATTGTGTAATAGTAATCTCTTGTAGTAATCTTATTAATTTAATTCCTAAGATTACATCTACCGGTCTTAGGTCCTTCATATCAAATTTCCTAAATAAGGAAGCTTTAGTTTCATTAATAATTTCTATGTTGGTTTCAAAAAATTAAAATATCATTAACATGGAAATGCATAATAACACATGAATCATCGGTTACTTTAGTATAAATACATTTATTAGCTTTATTAATGGACAAATCATAAGATATCATAACTAAATCAAAATTTTCATGTCACTATTTTGGTACTTGTTTTAGATCATATAAAAATTTAAATAATTTACAAATTTCATGTTCTTATCCAAGTACAACAAAATCCTTTGGTTGATCTATGTAAATTTCTTTTTTAAGATCACCATTTAAGAATGTTATTTACACATCCATTTGGTGAATTTTTATTTTAAATACAAAAGCTAAAGCACTTATAGTTCTAATAGAAGTAATTTTAGCAAGAGAAGAATATGTATCAAAACAGTCAAAATCTTTTTTCTGAGTAAAATTATTAGCAACCAGCATGTATATTAGCGTTAGTATCAATTCAACAATCAGTTGATTGATATGCTTGATTTTTCTAAAGGTTTCTATTAACAAACCTTTCATTGGTCTCAGGTAAACAGGATTTGATGGACATCATATTTAGCTGCGAGCTATTCTAATCTTACACAGTGCCTGCATTTTCCACAAACATAACCATATTTTTTATTCTTCTTTTTATTTTTACTAATTCTTAATTATGGCCTAAGTTGATTATATTTCTCCAGGTTTTGTTATTAATTCTTATTATTCTTTCTTATCTTAAGTTGGAAATCATAATATAATTATCTTTTTCTTTAAATTTTTCTTTTATTTGAAGAGAAACAATCAAGTCATTGTGGTTAGCTAACCTTTTTTAAGTTTCTAAGATAAGGCAAATATTTACTCTTTAGAGTGCAATTTATTAATATCTATAGCTACAAAGAATTTCTCATCAAGATTAATTCCTTTATGGCTCATCTCATGAATCAATGCTTGCAAACCCAACTTGCAATTCGTGGGTTTGCAGCACAATTGATTTTCCATTAATCATGTCATATTCCAAAAATCTTCATAAAGGAATTTCAAGATTAATTCCTTTATGACTCATCTCATGAATCAATGCTTGCAATTCATGGGTTTGCAGAACAATTGATTTTCCAATAGTCATTTCATATTCCAAAATTTTCCTACAATATATTTTTCTAGGCCTTCATCTTTTTTACCATATTTTTGTTCTAATGCATCCCATAATTCATAAGTAATAGAGGTGGCGCAAAATATATTATGATGTATATCAAAAGGTGCAAATAAAACTCTACCATGAAAAATAAAATCTTTTCCAACATGTAAAAGTACAGCGGTGGTTTGGCAATCATATCACCAGTGATAGAAGTAGTTGTCAGGATTATGATTCTTAATAACAGAATATAATCTTAGAAGGGACGGCCAGCAACAAAAATTTTGTCTAGTGAATTTCTTTGCAAAATGCATGTGTAATCTTCAAATGATGCCGTAGGACCAATAATAAATAAAATAAGCACTTCTACTCAAAAATTGTTGCAAATTATTATCTCTCATCTTAAGTAGTTTTCTGTGCACACATTAAATAAATAAGAAATTAAGAAATAATGTTACCCAATTCTACTGTTTAGATATTAGCATTATAAGAAATATTTTTTCAATAATTTAATTTAATAATTATTGGGAGGTTTGAATAGAAAGGCAAAAGGAAAGACTTGATTCAATGGAGGAGGACTTTGTATGAAACGAAGTTCGAAGAGAGCACTTGACTCATTGATTGCATTGATATTCTCATGAAAGACACAGAAGGCCTTCTTCGCATCCTCTAAGTTGCCGCTTCACAGAGTAAAGAGAAGAGGAAGAACCATGTTGCTTAAGATGGTAGAGTTTGGGTTGTCTCATCTGCGGTGAGGCCAACAAAGACAGGGATCGAGCTGTTCGATGTGAAGCGATACCAATTACCAACAGATGGTTCGGCCGCTAAAAAAGTAGGCACTCAAGACAAAGATGACAATGGCTTGGAAGGAAGGTGGAGCGGAAGAACGGAGGGGAGAGATGGGAAGGGGATCGACACGGTGGACGTGGTGGAGCTCCGATTTCTCTCTATTCTCCTTTCATTTTCTTTCACAGCCACTTAAGTCTTCATTAAAATTTAGCTATGAAAAAAATGGAAGAGAGATAGAGATATTGAAGCTTCCAAACCTAACGAACACGTTAGTTCTTTTTAGAGCAAGTGCTCGTGAGAAATAAAAGCGGCCAGGACAAAGATAGCAGCTACCAAGGAGGATGAGAGAGAACGAAGGGGGTGGGGTTGAGAGAGAAATTAAAAAAGAAATGAAAGAGAAAAAAAAAAGATAATGTACTGCCCATTGATTTTCCTCTCATCCATCCTTCTCATGCATTAAGATTAACAAAAATTATGATGCATCAAAATCATGGAACCTCTGTATATAAAATGATTTATGTGACACTATAAGTTGTTTATTTACTCATTGTTACTAGATCCATTCCAACAAATAACTCATCCTATTGAGTCCATCCGTCAAACTTCTGTGGCCTCGTGAACTTGACTCATCCAGTATTCAACATTTCATTTTATTCATAATTTATTTTTCATTTCCTAACCATATATATCAAACTTATACTACCACCCATGACACTAGAAGTGCTATCGTATTGGATCGGATTCGGATTTTAATAAAGCCAGATCCATACCCATTGTGGTTGGAGGTTTGACTTTTGTACCATACGGACATGGAAGAAGTGGATTAGCGATTCAAGTAACAAAAATGTGGATTAGGCTTGGGATGGATAAAAATCAGGTTTGGGAGGCTGGTTGTTAAATATTGTCTCTTGAAGAGTTAATCAAACTAAACAATTTATGCTTTGAGAAGTTTATTAATGAAATATTCTACATAATATAAAAATTAAATCATGAACAACAAATACTCCATTGTTAACCATAAAAAGTAATGAGTAAAAAGTGAAAAGATACACTTTACTTAAAGTGTAAGTATTTAAACATATTCTAACAGGTCATTACTTTTTTATTTTTTAAGTGAAAGATATATAAATAATAGTAATATTATGTGCATATTTGTATGTATTTGTATGTGGGTGTGCACATGCATGCATGCATGCATATATCCAATATACTTAACAATTTATGTATGTTCGAATGAAATTTAGTTTGAATTAGGTATAAAAACATTAAACACATTCATTTAGGAGGTTTCAATAGATTAAGCTTTAATTCTATACTAATCCTGTTCATCATTGGGTTTGGGTCAAATCTAGGTTTAGCACTGAATTTGCAGGTTGGAGTGATAATTCTGCATGATACAAGAAAATTAATAAAATATTTAATAAATTGCCTCATATTAATGTATGTTTATATATATATATATGTGTGTGTGTGTGTGTTTGTGCACACGCGCGCGAGTGCATGTGTATGTGTTGATTTAACTATTTAAAAGATCTTCACTCAAATTCAATCAGATCAAAATTTAATTGATAAAAGTTTTATATCAGTGATACAAGCTATTAAATATGATCAATTATCTTTAAAATACTTATACACTAAAATTCATATAATTTAAAAATCTCCATCCTATAAATTAAGAGATTAAAAAATATATATTATTTCATATTATTTAGATTATCCAATATTTTAACCACTTGATACATGAGTTTGAAGTTTTCAAATCATAAGATTTTTTTTATGTATAAGCATTTTAAAGGTGCTAGATCACATCTAATATTTACATAATTAATGTAAAACTTTCATAGTCCAATGCAAGTTTAATTAGATCTGCATAGACAATCTACTCAAGTATAGCCGAGTCAAATTCTCTCTCTCTTTCTATATATATATATATATATATATATGTGTGTGTATGTATTATATAATGTGTGTCAATATATTTTAAGAAAATGTTTGATTTCTAGGTCACTTTTTTTTTTTTTTTTGGATTACATACTCATCTCATATTTTGAGCCAAATTTTAATTCTAACTCGAATTGGCTCATAAACACCTTGCTTGTTTAGCACCTCTGCCTATCAAGCTATTATTGCTCATCCCATGTTTCATTCATAAATGAAAAATTCCCATCCATACTAGCAATTTAAAGGTTAATAATGTTCTTATGGATTAGATCTACAATTGCAAACTTTATATAAAAAGAAAGATAAGCCACCTAGATGATGTATCTTCAAATATCGATAAATTGTGAAAACTTTTTTACATGATGTTTGCTATTAAGGCATTTTTTCATAAGTTGTTCATTAATAAGTAGAGACGTTTTAGGCATTTATATAAGACTTTTTATAGTAATATTCAATAAAACTTGATTTGGCTATGCTCAAATGGGTCTTCACTAAGATCTGATTAAGACTAAATTAGATAATGTACATGTTATGTCAACAATTCGAGCTATTAAATATGATTAGCTACCTTTAAAATACTTAAATCTCAAAAATCATGTAATTTAAAAACCTCTCACCTAAACATCTAGTGGTTAAAGAGAAACATGTATAGATAACCAATTTTTTAATCACTTGATGCACAAGTTCAGAATCTCCCAATCATATAACTTTTTATGTTTAAATATTTTAAAAATGGTTGATCATCAAAGACTCAAATCATTGATGCAACATATCTATAATCCAATCTAAACCTAACTAGATCAGAATGAAGATCCATTAAAATGTAACCAAGTCAAGTTCAAATTTTATATATAATCTTTATGCATAAAAGTGGAGTTTTTCTCAAAAGGGTAATTTACATGCAATTCTCTATAGGCCTACTCCTTTATGCCACTTTGTTCTAGACTTAGTCCTCTCGCATTTCTTCTAATTATTGTCCTTTCTCTTATACCAAGCCAGTTCTAATCCACCCACCTTCCCTCATTTTATCTTACCACACCTTCAAATTGCACACGAAGACCAGCATCAGACTTCTGTATGTCTAAAATTAGCAATTATCACAGCAATGCTTGGTATGAAGATTTTAATAGCCATGTCTTGTGACCATAAAAGAGGCTCGAGTTCCATAACAAGAGTGGGACAACGATGTAAACAAATTAATGGGAAGAAGAGGACCCTACGGGTGATCTCAATGGAAGCAGAGGCTAGGAAACTAGAAAGACAGTTGTAGGCATGATGGAGCTTGTGGGTTCAGCGTGAATTCAAGGGCACAAAGTCAGAGCAAGTGTAGGTGAAGACAATATGGCAGCAAAGGCGAGGAGGGAGAGGATGGCAACCACCGGACCCTAGGACATTGACCAACTGGTAGGTTCAAGGTAAAGGCAACAAAGGATAGGGTGCAAATAAATAAGGAGTTCTAGCTAGAATGATGATGTAGTCGTAGATATCGGCTAGAAATGCCTACTCACTTTCTTTCTTTTTTTTTTTTTTAATGCAAATAGGAGGGAACCCTCCTAAGTTTATTAATATAAACAGAGATTACATGTTTTTATAGACTATACAAGGGAGGAGAGAGGAGAAGGGGGGGGAAGGAAGCCACGATGGCACGGAGATTCGAGGGTTTTCTTGATATAACTTGAGGCTTAACAAGCAGGGAGCGACAGGATTGAAAAAGAGACAACATTTTAAACAAGATAGAGCCAAAATTAAAGGAAGTTAAGGAAGCTAGGGAAAAATGATGAAAGATTCTTCTAAGTTGTGTTGTCTTCAAATTGACCAATAGACCGAGAGAACAAGTTAATCCAAGGCAGATCTGATGACCGAAGGATGGATCTTGATTAAATCTTCCTCCTCAAGAAGCCAGTAAGGATTTTTCATTTTAGTCATTTGGATGATAGCCCTTCTTTATCTGAAAAAATAAAGAAAAACCAATTTAGACACATTAGCCCTTAAACTGAAAAATGTCACTTCTTTAGCACATTTGGGTTAGGTTCAAGAATCATACATATAATCAGCACAAACACTACACTCCAATGAATGACTTATTTTGAAAGAAAAAACGTTAGATGAGAGATGTCTCCCATGTAGATTACCATCTCCCATGTAGATTATTTATGTTTCATCAGTATTTGAAGAGAGATGTCGTGTAGATTACTGATTATTTATGTTTCATCAGTATTTACAAAGAAATAATAGCATCTAATCATGCTACTTGCTTCTCATTAGGACCGTTAAGTCAAGCGTACCAACGACAAGCCCAGCCAACCAATGTATTCAGCCTATACTTTCTTTAGCTCAACCCAGTTCCATCTTAAGCTAAACTATATGAACTTAAGCTGATTTGACCGAGCTCATTAGGTTGGGTTGGTAGGATTAGATTGTACCACAAATCAGATTGAACAAGAATTTTGAGATATAGCAAAAGTTAATGGTATTTTTGTTAGATTAACAATTAATGCTTCAACAAGACCTCAACCGTTTATCAATTTTGATAATACATCTATACATAATTTAATAAAACAAAAAACATAATTACATAAATGCATAAATAACAAGGACCAAAGTTACCAAAGAATTATAATAATAATAATAATAATAATAATAAAACCCAAAACATAGAATGATTAGCTGACAAAACCGCTAGAAGATCTAAAAGAAGGTTTTAACAAAAAAAATAGCAGTACTATTTTCTTAAGACTGAGAACAATGAGAGATCCACTTCTTTGTGAGGCAATAAATACCCTCAAAAACATCCAGTTCATTTAATATAGTCAAGGACATTCTTTCTCTCGCAAGCTAACTATGAAGGATAATAAGGTTATCTGGCCAAAATGATAATATGTTCTAAGATCGAATTCCTTCATTACAATGAAGTTCATTCAGATGTGGATTAAGATCAAATACTGAACCTGGAGGAAGTTCAAACGAATCAGTTAGTGAAAACACTAAACACAGGTGATGTATAATTTCTTTTTCCTACTCACAAGAGCACAACCCAGTGCAACTTTCTTCAAATTCTCATCAAGAATGTTATGGCTAGTTGACTTGTTAAAACCCACCACATGAATGAATCCTTTTGCCCTATTGCCAATACGTAAAAATATCAAGTTCTAACTTCTTCTAAGGTAGTTTTTGGTAAAAGTTTAATGTAAAAATAAAATTCAAGCTCTCTCCTCCTCAAAAAATACTTATGATAAGAAATAATACTTACAAAATAAAATAAATCTTATGGATGGCTCGGGGTCGTTACAAAGCCAACATGCTCACCAAAGGTCGCAACAAGGAGCACTCGTAGATATTAAGGCAATACCGTCTTAATCTCTTAGGCAAGAAACTAGACCCCCATGCCTCAATATACAGCTTATCATCCAGTGTCCCAGCATGACCAAGCTTCGACTCTGTCGTCCATCATGTCTCACTTCTATTTTATAAAAAACCTTACGCTCAAACAGTAAATGTATTACCAACGACAGGACTCCCAACGATTGTAGCCTGACACTTTTTTGGAGAAGATTCACCTGGCCTACAAGTTCCTTCTTTGCTCCCGAGTCTACTGTACTTATAAAAATCCAAAATCCCAGTCCAAAGAGAGAGATATTAAAGCATTCTTTTACACTGAATCGATTTTCAAGCATTTTTCAAAGGCCAAGCTTAAAAAGTTTCAGCAACTCAATCATCTGATTTGAAGCTAAACCGCCTGTTGCAAATTCCTATTCTTTTGCCATATGATCCCATCTCATGTTCTCGGCCCTCAGCCTCTAATATCCTTTCTTCCCCTACTCATGAAAGCCATTGGAGAAAACCTCACTTCCACCCCAACTCGTCTAGGAGAGGGGAGAAAAATCCAAACGCTGAGGAAGCCACCAACAGATTAGTCATCGGACTAATCCAAGGTAGTGTAACAATTATAGACCCCAGGATCGCATCAAATCCCATATTCAGTCAAGACTCAAGGCTGGAGTATAAAGCTGCCAATTCATACAGAAAGAGATTTAATTTTGCTGGAAAGTACTCTTGAAGAGAGGAAAACTGGATCAAATACATCCAAATCCCAAATGGAATGGGTACACACCTCAATATTCTAAAAGAGTTGCATCAAACCCTATGTTTTATCCAAGCATACTTTTCCACATACAAGCCACGAAACCAATGATGGCAGGAAAAGTAATCCAGCAGAAACTGATACCTCTCTGCAAATTAAAGTCAGGCATGGTTCACCGCATACATGACCCCACACTGCTTGCCAACACCTTGACCAGTACGACCAGTACGGCTAGATGGCAAATTTGGACTCATGATTAACACTAAAATTTTTTTTTTTTTTCATCACATTAGAAATCACTACTATATTTGCGATCTGGAATTTCTAAATGAAGATGCGTATCAGCAAGTTACACGCAACTAAAATCTCAATTTACCTCACAATCACCACTCCTGAAAAATATCACGGAAATAATAAACCCATACACCAAACCAGAGACCATAACGTAGTAAACTCCAGACATCAATCTCTGACCATTTTGCATCACGATATTAAAAAGACACAAGTTTGCAGAATCTCAGCTGCTACACAAGTTATAAGCTTTCAATTTAATAACCACAAGGCAACAAAACTTTGATAGTTTCAATCATCGAAAGCTCCTAGTGGGGTTTAGTGACATAGATAATAGTTACCAATATGTTTTTCACAACAGCCCACTTGAATAGGCATTCAGAAGCAGCATCCTTGAAAGCCACAAACAAAACCCAGTAAAAGCAGAGTCCAGGTAAAAATAATTCATAAAATTTATATAAAACCAATATAATGTTCCGAGGACTCTAACACCAATAACTTGAGAGCAGGCAGGTCCTTTGAACAGACTTGCAATGCATTCACTGACAAACCAAATCACTACAGGAGAAATGAGGAAAATTAAAAATAAATGATAGGTTGGTTTGAATGCAGAAACATATGAAAGAACCAAATACACGTTAGATTTATATGGTAGAGTAATCCACACAGATATCCCTGGAGCCCAAACTTGTCACGCTTCATCAGAGAATCATTCATATCTCCGTTGTACTAAAAAAATTCAATCATCAGGCTTCCGACTAAAATATATGCAAATGAATAACCTAAATATAAATACTTCAATTTCACAAAGTTAAGCCCTACACAACACTATGTAAACTTCATGCGCAAATAATGGAGACGACTAAACATTCCCATGGCAATTCTCTGCATCATAACCGAACCAACCGCAGACCACCACCAAAAAGAAAAAAAAAAAAAAAAAAACTTGTGACTGATTATCAAAGAAACAAGAGTATCAAAGAACAAGCTTATAAGTTAATAAAACAATGCTTTAAACACATGCAAGAATCCATAAAAGCACCAGAAACTATCAAAATAGAAAACCTAATAAAAAGGGACTTAAATTTTAGTGTCATCAGATAATTAAGTATTAAAAAAGAACACCAAACGGCTCAAAGATTTGCACATCAAAAAGAAAATAAAAGAAAAGGAAAATAAAGAAAAGTGTGCCTCAGATTGATGTCTTTTCATAGTAATTACTCAAAGTATATTTATAGCCATCATAGGCACTAGTATCAGAACAAGGGCACCCTAAACCATTAAAAAATCAAAAACAAGAGGATTTTACAAGGAAAAAAGAAAAAGAAGAAACAGAAGCAGCAGCTTGCAGGAAATGTACATGTGAGGAGACCTTGATCAACTAATTGTAATTCACACTTGATCAAAACATCCAAAAGATCAAGATAAACTATTAAACTTGGCATATAAACTTAAATTATTTTTTTTAGAAAAAACTATAGATGCATCAGACTGAAAAAAATAGATTCCCAAGACATAGTCATCAACCCGATGAGTGCAGATGTCCCTGTCTGCTTTATCATCATTTGCACCTTACACAAAAATAAGAAAAAAAAATGATAAAAAGAATAAGTGGGATACAAATATTTATGATGTAAAAATAGAGAAGAAATTTAAGGTCATGAGAAAAGGATTATAGCTATCATGTTAGGTAGTAAAAGAAGATATGAATGAAGCATAGATAGAAATTTTCTTCCACTGGTAGGCAGTAAAACAATAGAAAACTTCTAATCATCTAAAATCAATTGAAAGACATTACAAATGCATTACAACCATAACCACGTAAAGCAAGCAAATACAATCCTGAATCAAAAATGGGCTATTAATGGAGACCGCCTCAGTGGTAGTGACAATCTATGCATCATCATCCTGAATCTGGTAATACATGCGATATGCATCATTGGCAGATCAAGATTGATCCCAGAGGTTTTGCAAGTATCTCCAATCATATAAATTATTTGACGATTACAAATGCGTCAAGAAAAAAAAAGCAATAGCCTGAAAAAAACATAGCCTTAACAAGTTCAGCAGGACATTCAATCTGTGTGAGTAATTAATGGCAAGAAAAAAATAAACAACAATTGCTGATCCAGCAGTGGCATGTGCCATGGATGATTATTTGCATCAAATAAGAAAATCAAAGTAAGCATTTCGATCAATATCTTAACAAGAACAGACGAAGGTAAAAGTATTAAAATTTAAAAAAGAGCTATGTAAAAGGTAGGCAGATCCTGGGGGCAAAAGAAAGACCAATATGAAGAAATATGTAGTAGTTAATATAAATACGTAATATAGCAACAAAAATAGATGAGAAAAAGGCACCCTAGCTGACCCCAGAATACTACAAAATTAATTATATAAAATAGTTAGAACTGTGTAATTATACTTACCAATTTATAGAATGCTTAGCTAATGAGTTTTCATGTAGAAAACAAACCTCCACAAAGGAGAGCCAACTGTCCCTATACAAAGGAGTTAAAAAGAAAACAAATGCTTCAGATTAACTTCTTTTCACAGTGATTACTCAGAGTATATTTAAGATCATCATAGGAACTTGATATAATAAATTATCCATCAAAATTCAAAACTCTAATGTAGTAAAATAAAAGTTAAGAGGAAAAAAATATGATACCTAAACAATAATAAGAAGATTTTGTATAATCCAATTATCATGCATGACTCAAAATAATCTTAAAGAATAAGTTATATTAGAATGAAATGACAAAATTGAGAAAAAAAAATACAGTACATTAAAAAATCTAAACATATACCTATTTCCACATACACATAGATAAAGAAATATTTTGTTCACCAATCAACATGCATGACTCAAAACCTAATGAATTATAATAACATGAATTATAATAACAGATATACAAAGAAAATGAGTCTGCCTCAGTGGTAGTGACAATTTTAGTATGTCGTCATTCTGAATCCGATAATACGTGCATATTGTGCATCACCGGCAGACTAGCCCTAAAATTTTAAAATCAAAAAAAAAAAAAAGGAAAACGAACCATCGAATTCCAACCGCAAACAACCACATATATCACAAAAAGGAACAGTTCAGCAACAAAAACTCAGTTTTAATCTTAACACAATTTTATAATCAAAAGGGATGCATCGAGAAAGCTAGCATCAGAGAGATTCCCATTAGACCAAGTCATCACTCTCCAAAGATAGGAGTGCTGATGTCCCTGTCTGTTTTCTCATCACCTGCAGACTCGCCCTGCTCATCTCCCACGACCAAGAGCTAAAAACACCACCAAGTTCTAATCTTTTCTCAAACAGCAAAAAGGTCATTAATCGCACAACTCTGACCACAAATCTGAACTTAAAACAATACCAAAATCCAATCCAATCTATTTAACGGTGGACCATGAAAACTCTACACACCAAGCATAGTTGTGTTGTCCGGCAAGAGTTCAATGCCTTGATCCATGACCAAGTGCTCTAGCGGCGCATTTGCTGATTCCTAAAGTCTTCGTGCAGAAAGTTGAAAACATAAAATCGAATCAAATGACTTCTAAAGAGAAATTAAATAGAAACGAAATGCGTCGGATTGGTTCCTTTTCATTGAAACCCAAGACGCAAAGCATATTTAAAACCATGATGGGTATTACTATTTAAAAAAAAAAAAAATCACGGATGCTTAAATGGAGGAGGGATAAAAAAAATTCAGTGGATTCAAGGGACGAGAAGAAAAGGAGAGAAGATAATACTTGAGCTAAGCAATCCACGTTAACAGACCAAAAGTAGGGGAAAGCGGCGGGGAAAAGAAGCGGCGAAGCGAATGGATTTTAGGGTTTTGCAGTCCTAAGCGAAGATGGAGGGGCGTTGGGTGGCGTTATATAGAGATCTCTGGGTACTCGTGGGCTCAACCTGATATTGGGCCGAATAGACCTAGTGGAGCATGTCCACAAGAGACTTTGGCTGATTTTAGTTTTCACAATAAATAAAAAATTCATACAAAAATATATTCGATGATTGAAAAAGAAAATTAGTTTTTAAAAATATAATTCTGAAATAGAAGAAAATTAAAAATAATTAAAACTATTTTTACTATTTTTTATTAAATAAATAAGGGAATAAAAAATAAAAACTAGTGAACTTGAAAATATAAATTTGAACTTCATTTGTTATATATATATATATATATATATATATATATATATATATTGTCTCCCTTTTTTAAGAGGCATTGTTTTTAATAAAAATAAAAAATAAAAAATAATTTTTATTCTCACTTATCAAATTTTCTAATAATCTAAAAATTAAAAAAAAAACTTTTAGGAAAATAAAAATAAAATAAAAAATAATTTCAAAAAGCAAACTATAACTTTCTTTTCCTTACCTTTTCTACTGTTTTAACTTTATTCATCTTCTCGTTCTGTTCCTCTCCTTGAATCTACAATTCTCACCTTTACACTACACTTATTCTCCTAAACAAATCCTATATTATTTAAATTAAAATAAATTATGTAGTATTGCAAAAATATTACATATATTGTACGAATATTACATATATCCATTTGATTATATATTATAATTATTATTTTTAATTTTATAAATATAATAATTTTTTTGTTAATTTTTAAATATTATTTTTTTAAATCTTAGTGAATCACTCCTTAACACCAAACTTATGACTATGATTCGATAACCTCTCCATAGGTTAAGCTCAAAAGCAAATTCATTTCAATACGATAGAAAAACAAATAAATTTTATCCATATTAATTAAATTATATCATGTTCTTTGTATGATATAAAGATAATAATGTTGTGATCATCTACTTTTTTTTAGGTTTTAAGTACTTATTTGAAAATTAACTATCATAAGAACTTTTTCTTCTACGAAGTAGCACTATTATTATTATTATTATTTAGGCTGTTGGAGTTAATCAAAATATAATGTAGGATTTGAAATGGTAAGTAGTTTAATAAAGGATTCTCGCACTTTTTTTTTTTTTTTACTTCATAGGTTATTGGTAATATCTTATTTTCAATCAAGATATTTTAATATCACTATATATTTGATAAAAAAGGTTGAATTATTAATATCATGCTTTATTTTATTTAGGGTGAAAAAGAGATACTAGTTACAAATAATATATAGTGGACAACATCATGAAATAATAATAAATTCTTTTCATTCCAATTAGAAATAAAGAATTTTGAGATAAAATCAACTAAAGCCAACATCTCTTCTAGCAAATAATATAATTTTTAATATTTTCAAGTCCTCATTGTCACCATTATTATTAGAATCAAGTAATCATCCTTAGTTTGCATAATATTGTCATATGAGCTTTTTTTTTTTTTTTTTTTTTATAATTGAATAAATTTCGTGAGAATTATATGTTGTATAGATTATGATTATATTAAATAAATGTACTAACAACTATCATAACTAAATTTTTCACAAAAATAAATAAAATAATTATAGATATACTAAGAACATGTATTATTTATCATGATGATTATACAATTTAATAACATATCTTTACTCTTATCTTGAATATTTCTTTTATTTTTCTACTTATATATTGTTGGAACATATCATTAATTCTTCATTACCAATTTGCATTTTTTTTTTTTTTTCCAAACTTAAGTTTTCACAATTTTTATCTCAAAATGCTGCACCCCTCTCTCTTCTCCTCTAAATTTCATATTAGAAGCAAGTAATGGTTTGTAAAATTTACAACCTTTATCAGCATCATTGATTTAGAAACAAGCAATATATTGTAAAGCTTTACATGCTTCCCATGATATATTCAATCAAAGCCTAATTTGTTTTGCCAAACTATTAGTTATCATAGTACAAATGTACTTGTTAATATAGATAAGTAACAGTGTTGTTCCAACTTTAATATTTTCATTGAATTATCTATCAAAATATCAATGGATTTGTGTTATAGACATAGCATAATGACTATTGTATAATTATTTTTTTTATTAAAAATTTATAAATATTCTTTTTATTAAATTACTTTTTGTTGTAAACTAAATGTAGATATTAGATGCTTATATAGGACCAAAAAATCTAAATATCACCTTTTTTGATCAGCTTTTTTAATGAGACCCTAAGTTATTGTAAATAATATTAGAGTATAATCAATTCATAGACTACGAGGATTAAGGGATACCATAGATGATTTTTTAAAAGTTAACCATAGGTCAATTATGATAGGATTAAATTTGATTATATTTAAATTTACACCCTTAGCCTGATAAAAATACTAGGATTTAAATGGGATAAAATATAAGAGTTCATACCAGCATATATTTAGTCTCATACCAAAATAGTAACAACATGAATTAGAGCATCTCAAGCCCTCAACTCTATTGGAATCGTGGTATCACACTTGTAGCCACAAAAGAAAAACTATAACTAGAAATGACAATCTTTATGAGTCCCACTAATAATTATGGTACCATCAAAGTTGATATTGAGCAAATTAGAGATGGTTTTTTATTTTTAAGTCACCCCTCCGATATAATCTAAGTTATCCAAAGTACAATAGTAATATACATAAAACTATTCGAAGCTCTCCTAAACTCCTCCATTAGAACTATAGTGTTATACTTGTAGCCTGAAAAAGCAACCAGAACTTTGAATGACAAAAGCTTTATAAGCACCATTAATAATTATACAATCATTATTTGATTTTTACGAGACTAGAGGTTGAGGCTCACAAGTGAAGAGAAATTTCAATCATTTTTTACTAACTAGATTTTATAAGTGTCATAGCATATAAGAATTACATCATATTTATCCTTGAGATGAAATAAGCATCTAGAGAAGTGATAATTGCTGCATTGGCAATAAATAAATTCATCCGCACAATAAGTTTGAACATTTAAGAAGGACATGATATATAATTTCATCTCCACTAGGATGGCAGAAATGGTAGGGAGATATATCAAATTTATGATGAGCATACTTTTTTCTATTATCCTTTATTTAAAGTAAAATATGTGTGTGTGTGAGAGAATATCTTTACTTCCTTCTTTATTTTTACTAGTTAAATTTCAAAAACATATAGATATAAAACCTTACAAAAAAAACATAAATATATATTATTCTTAATGATATCTATCTTTTTAAAGGAGAATCTATAATATCTAACTTATAAAAATTAAATAAATGAATTGATTATTTGTATCAATGCATGGCAGAACTGAAACCATTACAATGTCAAATTGTTTTGTTTATTATTTTTAGTTTGACTCCCTCATATCAATTATATATTATGCATGATAGAACTTAAACCATTACAATGTCAAATTGTTTTGTTTATTATTTTTAGTTTGACTCCTTCATATCAATTATATATTATGTTATATAAAATAAGAAGTATCGTTAGTAGGGGCTTATTTGCACTTTCGTATGCTATGTACCCATCTCTTTGCTAGAGAGATCACTTAATATAGAGTTGAACCCTCATTACTTGTTTAGTGATACTATCCAAGCAAGCATATAGTAAAATACACATATATGTGATCTTTTGTAACTTCTGCTCTTCATACATCTAAAATCAATATCTAAATACCCAAATTGAAAAATTCATATCTTTGATCATGTCCTGTACTACTAAAAATATCTATAAATCAAAAAATATATGTTTTTCTAATTTTTACCTATGTATAAGTAAAGTAGGCAATGATTTCTATTGTACATTATAAAGTATTTAAATTAAAAATCTACATAATGAAAATATGTAGAGATGAAAAATCAATAGATTTTATTGCTTAAATCCTAATAACATATGTTCTCATATAATTTTGATCATTTATATTGTATGAACTTCATGCTTAGAGACTATCAAAATATGTGATTTTTTGTTTTTAGTTATTTTTAGCAACATAGATTATGATTAAAATGTGGGTTTTTATTTTAGGTATCTAATTATTAATTTTAGATACATTGCATTCCCAATAGAAGCAAAGTCTATTTTTTACACTTAGATATAAGATTGGACATATGCGTATCTATTTCTATCATCTATATTTATTGTAATATAAAATGATACCTAGACTTTTCTTTTCGTAAAAAGAAAAAACAATATAATAGATGTAATAAAAAATTTTCAAATGTGGGACAAATGTTGGCGAATGTAATGCCAAGATTAGATCTGCAATTTTGAAATAAGGAGATGGATTAAGTGCCATCAGTTAAAAAACATTGAGAACAAAAAAAAAAAAAAAAAAAAAAAAGCATATCATTATATCCCCTCATGGTTGAGAATAATTGGAAAACTGCTGAAAAATAACAAAAGATACCCCATCATGAGGATTTGAACTACCTTAATTTGCCAATAACTACCACCCAACAATGATGATAACGTTCATCTTTTATTTTAATTAAGCTTTATTATATTTATCCAAAACTTATTCGTACCATAAAATATACCTTTTCAAATATTCTTTTAACATTTCATATTTAATAAACATTTTTTTAAAAAATCAATCTTTTTTCTTTCATGAAAAATAAATAACTTCATGTCATTATTTATGCTATTTTGAAATATTTTATTAAAATATTTAAAAGTATCAATAACTTTAATATATTCTTATATTTGTATAAATTTCTCTTACAACTTCGTTAAATTATAGATAATTTTATTTATTATGCAATTGAACAGTAGCAATATTATTTAACATATATCACCCTACATTTTCTTCGAAAAGAAGCATGTTCAGATATCACGAACAGAAACACAATTGAACAAATCATACAACAACATGTTGTCCTAAGAGTCGAGAGAAAACCTTTCACCTTAAAAAAATTCTTTGAAATTCAAAGTAATCATCATTTACACATGGTTCATCTACACATCTGGAAGCTATTATATGTCTCATCACTTAATTGATGATCTTTCATTAATAGTCTTCAACATATGCATATTAGATTGTTATTGGCTCATGTTTAGAATGGGGTAACATTTAAAATATCAACATGGAATGGTGATAAGATTATTTTATTTAGTAACTCTATATTAGAATAATTCGTGATCACCATGAGATTAAGATTGTTTTGAAATAATAATCATCTAAAATATTTAAATAATAATAATAATATTATATATATAATTAATATATATTAATAAATATTTAATATTATAAAAATAGATTTTGACTACATTTGAATATAACCAAACTTAGATCCGATCACTTGTTCATCCTTGAATCTACATAGTATACGAACGAAAAGAATGAAAAAAAGTGAAAAAATAGATAGCTTCGAAATCCGTATGAATCTAATGATTGAGTAGGCAACCAGATTTGAACTTGGTTTCATTCAAATGTAGCCAAATCTATCTCAATATTATAGTTATATAATATTAATTATTATTATAATATATAATATATTATTATTATTTTATATATTAACTATATATTATATAATTATTTATTATGATATAATATTAATATATCAGGTATTATATTATTTATAATTAATTATTATAGTAATATAATATATAGTAATATTAATTACTATATATAGTAATTAATATTATATTTATATATTATAATAATATTAATTATTATTATTGTAAAAAATTATAATATATTATAATAATTTATGCTATAGCTATATAATATAATTATTTATTATAATATAATATTAATATATTATGTATTATAATATTTATAATATAATGATAATATTATTATATAATATTATAATATGTTATATAAATATTTTTTTAGAATATTATTGATATTGCATGTACGATGAATTTTCATTCACATGATATATTAAATATAGTAACTTATGATCATCAATGATCTTTAATTATTAAAATATTTCTTAATAAATTGGATGATGATAGGATCACTGAGTGATGTGATCCTACCATCTGAGAGAAAAATCAACCAAACGGCCGCTAATGGACACTTGCAATGTAGCAACAGCTCTCTAGTTTATAGACCGGCCATAAGTCAAATTTTGACTTTCTAAACCCCTCTCCGGAAATAACGGTTGCAAAAATAGATTAACAGGACAATCAACTGAAGTTAAAAGGTCTCATTGGATAATACAAAGTTCAAAAGACCGTTCTAACAGCCCAGCTAGTGTTACATACAGAAGCTCCATACTACTAAAAGGAGCCTTGATATTAATTTTACCTCAGAGCAACTGATAAAGTTTACCAAACCTTCACATATATAAAAATGACCCCTCCATGAACAAAGCTCACCAACAGGTCAAGTCAAAACCATAACTCACAGAACCTGCAGGGTTGACAATATTGCAATGTAATCATTGTATCACTAAGTGAGGCTGGAAAATGAAAATATCATCACATGGTCTTGCATACTTACAAAAATTTACATGTCTGTTGGCCCAGCTCAAGCTTAAAGCAATAATATTGTCCATGAACTGAGCTGGAATGGTAACACCAGATGGCTATCATCCATACACTAGCGTAAATTGTTCAAGCAGGCCTCAGAATTTACATGAAACAAACCAAATTGAACTAACAGATCATTTATCATGTGCAAGAACTCAAAGAAGCAAAACCACAAGCATGATTAAAGATGAAGCATTTGACAAAGCAAGAACAAAAGGGATCAGGTTGAGAAATATATCATAAGGTCATCATAAATAATTGTGAGACAGGCCATGATGCAAAATCTTGAAATCAGTGATATAACAAGATTTTCACCATGATTGTAAGTAACCTAAACTTTACAGTTCTGTGGATCTAAAATTTTAGAAAATATTGCTTCTGAAAAGATATCCAACATGAGGTGATATTAGTGTGAATATCCAAAGTTCAATGCAAAAGAAAAAACAAAATGCAGGACTTCTCATGCTAAGAAAGTTAAAGAGCACTATGATACTGGTTTCAGAAGTTAGTTAAACCAAAGTTTATCAAAATGAATAACAATAAGAAGAAGAAAAAAAACAAAACAAAACAATGGTTCTACGCAATCTAGCAGACCCTTACCCAGTGCTCCGAGAACAGAATTCTATCATACGTTCCAAAACTACCATCACCCTAGACAGATTGACAGCAAAAATGATTAGTTGGAACTTGGAAGTAGTGAATTAGTTAGTCATTATACTGCATATAAAACTTGAGAAAATGAAAAGATGACAACATTAAAAAAGCATGCCAACAGCATTCTAACAATTCAAAAGTCACACCACAGATTGCAGAGGACGATAATGCCACCTGATTCTTTCTGACAGCTAACAAAAAATTGTACCCTAGAACAACCATGGCTTCTTAGTCTTCAGAGGGTGGCACATCACCTGAAGTACCACATTCAGCAGAATAAGAGCATCCATGACCATGTGCATCTCCTGGCATAGAATGGTACACAGCAGACAGTATTGAAGACAGAGCATCCTCCCTTCCAAATAAATTGGCCCTTAACCGTGCAGTTACTTGTATGAGAGCATGTCTGACAGCATCATTGTCTCCACTGATCTGTACAAACATTAAGACAACAACATACACGTGCTCTTTTTCTTATGTAAAAAGAGGAGACTTTAGACTTGCCATCACAAATACTAAAACAATAATATACAACAATAGTTATCAACCAAAAGCATGTCAACCTGGACCATTGCATCATAATCAGAAGCAGCTTTGGGAAGGTCGGTCTTATGGATTCTGATGTTTGCTCGTGTGGCTCTCTTCATCTCAGATATCTTAGATCCACCAAGACCAATCAGACAACCGATTTCCCTTGCTGATACAAGTAAGCGAGTAGTGTATGAAGGTTCACCAGAT
This sequence comes from Metroxylon sagu, assembly GCA_017589505.3. Classification (NCBI taxonomy): domain Eukaryota; kingdom Viridiplantae; phylum Streptophyta; class Magnoliopsida; order Arecales; family Arecaceae; genus Metroxylon; species Metroxylon sagu. The sequence continues at coordinate 1,824,544 of JACVBY030000604.1, read as the reverse complement.
TCTTTCTCAGTCTTCTCACTACATCCAGGTTGCAAGTGGACTGCAGCAGTGATAGCCGGAGAAATTGGTTCTTCAAAGAACTGAACAGAGAGGGAAATGAAAAGAGGATAAACCTCAATAGATTACGGGATTGATAAAGAAATTTTATGAGTATAAATGACTCTCACCTCTTTAGCTGAAATTGATATGGTGCAGTCATCATCATCATATGAACTATCTACCTTGATAAATGCTCCAGAATCCTGCCTGATCTGATTGAGAATTTCACCACCCTTGCCGATAACCTGACCAATGTTGACAGATGGACACAACAAGCATAGCATGAATTCCCTTGCAGAAGTTTCATCCTTTGGAGGGTAAGTTCTTGGCTGCTCGGTTATCGTATCACCTATGTATTCCCCATGGACACCCATGCTCATGACTCGTTCTCCAACATTTGGACCATGATATTGGCCACCAGGTTTGCAAAAACGAGATATGTCCGAAAAAAGCAGGTGTTGCAACTGAGATGGATACTTATGAAGACGATAGGAAACCTGAAACAATGCCTTCTTCACAGCTAGGGCTTCACCAGTAATCTGATGTCCAATAGGTTACACTAGATAAGATATTCATTGCAAGATATGACAGAAGAGAGAAGAGCGCTGATAGTCATGAGAACATATGAGCATCTAAATATATGCAACTAAGAGACGAACAAACATTAGCATTTAACATGGATCAAGGGTAACGACATGTTGGCTGCCATTAGTGATACTAACATCAACATTTTCTGAATTGCAACATCAGATACACTACATTACTTACAGTCACTACAGATGCAGGTACAAAAAAATCATCGAAAGCCTTCAATTTATTAATGATTCATTATAAATAATTCTGACAATATCATAATTTTGCCATGCTACTAACAAAAATAGATTGATAATGAACGAACTACAACACCTGGACAAGCCCATCACCCCTGATGGCACAAAAAGGAAGATGTCCATCCCTCAAGATGCGAATCTGAGCACCAGTGTCAATACAGATACCTTGAATAATTCGCCCACCTTTCCCAATTACACATCCAATTTGATCCGATGGTACAAGTAGACGGACAGTTACTTGTGGTGCACCTATTTCTTTGTCTTCATCACCTTGCACCTCAAATGCTGCAAGCTTCTCGTGCACCCTGAATAGTGCAGCTTGTGCACGACAAATATAATCATCAGCATCTCCAAAGGCATTGGTTTCTGAGATTGAGCTAAAGATGGTTATGACTCTCTCATCACAACCAGGTACATTGTTGCCGATCTTAATCTTGGCTAGAGTGTCAGCCCTCAGTTGCTTCACAGTCTGACCACCCACCCCTATGATACCTCCTATCTTTCTTGCTGGACACAAGTATCGGTAGACAGTATCTTCCAGTCCGGGAACATTAGGGTCTGCATCATAACCAAGATTTCTTCTTTTGCTTCCCCAGTTATAGGCATTGTCTTCCTGATAATAGTACCGTTTACTGTTGCTATTCCTCCAATAAGCCATTGAATCAAATTGCCTTTGTGTCTCACTTCTAGACCAAAAAATTGCCACATAAATCAGGGAAAAAACATATACCAAAGAAATTATTCATATATAACTATTCACCAAAAAGTAATCTATATACAAACAGGAGTGTTATAGTATCTTTGTTTTTTCCCCTCAATCTGCCTGTTAGGATGGCCACAAAGCAAGAATTTACTATTAATGCTAGTGTAATGTTGTACTAATAGCAAGAATTTGCCGATGCTACTTCTAATATGATGCATCTAGCACAACAACACATTATTCATTAACCCATTGCACCAAGATGAAGGATGGTAGTCAACCATAATAAGATACATAAAACCCAAACCATCCAAAACAACGGTTATCTTCAGCTAAAATAGACCCTGCGTTTCTCTGGTACATTTGTAATTATCCCTATACATAAAATATACCAAACCTTGCAAATTTATGAACAATTACAAGAATGAGGCAAGAATTTCGGTCACTTGCTGCCATAGCCATACAACAGAGCATTCAAATGTAACTATTCGATGCAATTAGACCGATAAGACTGCATACCTATATATGAAAGATGGATCAGGGAAAGCCGAATCCACTAACCTTAAACCCTAAACAAATGCAACAAAAAGAACCAGCACTGAGAGGGCAAAAGGAACCAAAACCCTAAACCCTAGAGAGAGAAGAGAGAGAACCCAGTGTTCCAAAGTGGCGGGGAGAAGTGAGGACAAGGATTCGCCAAAGAGGAGAGCCGGGACAGGAGAGGGGAGCTGGCACTGGATGTCGCAGGAGGAGAGAGAACTGGAACCTTTTCCCCTTCTGGAAAGGAAAAGTCAATCAGGTTTCCAGAAGAAAGCAACATAAAATTAACGCCAATTAAATTTAATTTTTACTCCTAAAATTACAAAAAAATAAATATTTTCTTACCAATTGATATTTTAAAGTTGCCGAATAGAAAGCTTGTGCATCAAAATTCACGCACAAACCCTGGATGACACTCTCATTGCAAAGGTTCTTCTCAATTCTCATGGCTTCTTACCATGTGAATGACTCTGACCCAATAGCCAATAGAGCCATGGCAAAGCGTAGGAGCTTTTGATATTCTTCTACTTCTTAATTTCTTCTTCTTAACCTTTATTGGTGCGGTCTGGGTCTTTTATAAATCAATAGAGAAGTTCCTGACTTCACCATCTTCCCATAGAAAAAAAGCTCCAGCCTTTGCACCACTAATTCAGAGAGCATGATTGTTAACTAATTATGCTAATTTTAATGCCACATTCAAGCATTTCAAATGCCCCCCACCCCCTCCCCCCCCTTTTTTTTGTGACGTGGTGGGAGGTCAGAGACCTCAACAGAAAAGAAAAGAGTAAAAAGATTATAAAAAAAAAAAAAAAAAGCCCTGTCTGCATCTCTTCAGAATATTATCTTCTAAGAAACTTAATATCAAGAGTGTTAGCGCCAAGAATACAACATTTTGAATGTCATTGTTAAAAAAAAATTCTTTAATATTTGAGTAATTATTCAAACTATAAAACTAGTTTGAAAAAATTTCAAGAGTTGCATCATCTTTCATGGAATAAGGAACATAATGAATTTGTATATCATTTAGCTAAAAATGCTTGCTCGATTAATCATGGATCAGTTTGATTAGAGCGCACACATACTTTTATTTTCAACCAGTTGTTGAAAGACTCTATAATAAATCTCATGATCAAGGTTAGCTGAAATATCTAGTTTGAAATTCAAACTGATCATTACTTCATAAAATTATCATTTTTTATTCAAATATCTCGGCTATAATTTAGAAAAGTTATAATATAATTCATTAAGATCATCTTGAAAACTTTAAGAAATGTAAAAAAAGGAAAGTCTGCACCTATGGCTATCTATGTTTTATAGGTTAAGGGTATAAGATCATTTTTCGCTGATTTTAATTTCCTATATCCCAATAGAGCACAAGAATTTTTTTGTTTTTTTTTTTGGGACACATCTTTCTTTTTCTTCTAGAAGATTTCTTCTTTCCTTCTATAGAAAAGTTGCAACCTATTTACCTTCATCTCCTTTTATGAAAGAACTGTACTATTATTATTGCTCATCAGCTCACAAAGAGGTTGTGAGAGGTGTTTCTAAGAGCATCTTAAAACAGTCCATAATTAGCAATTCAATCATCTTCCACCTATTAAACTCCTTTCTATTTAATAGGGTGAGATTATAAGAGCCATTCTTGAGTTGAACTACATAATATATTTATCAATGATCGCACAACTATGACTTCCATCCACAATCTATTGTAGTCCTCATAAATACATACATATTGATAGGCCTTGGTTTACCCAATCACATAGTAGATAAGGTCTAACCAAGAATGTTGCTTATAAAATGCTAGAATAGGGCATCATATTTTATTTTATTTTTTTCCCCAGCACCTAATTTGTATATCTATCCTTTTCTTTCACCAAGCCCTTGTGAGAGTCCAGTAGCATAAGTACTGTCGCATGCGCTGAACTTTTTTATTACAGTATTCTTCCCTGGTCAACTAACTAAACATCCCTCCCCTGTTCAACTAACTAAACGGCCAGTTGATTAGCTCCACCTCCCCTGTTCAACTAACTGAACGGCCAGTTGATTAGCTCCAACCATGGTGCTCTATTAGCCTCTTTGACTGGCTACTTAGATGTCATGTCACAGGCACATCCAAGTTACCCTTCATCATAGTGGTAAGCGCCAAAAATAACAGATTCTTTGATCTAAATGGATTTGAGATGCAAGGCATTCTTTGGAGGGTATGTTTGAATAGCTATCTTAGCTTGGTAGTTGGCACACAAGGTCCTGCTGCCGCATGAGGTTGGGATCTCTTCAAAATGACTGATGGCAAATCCAAGCCACGGCTAAGGCATTCAAAATTTTGCAGTGAAACTGATCTGCATGTCTTCAGCATGGAACATAACAGTACTCTAATTGCAACCAAGAAACCGTGTTCCATGCTAATAGCTGTCTATCACCTTGAGCATACTCCTTATGCTTGAAGATGCCTGAAGATTGATAGCAGCAGAATGCGCACGAACGCACACCCTGAGAGAGGGAGGAAAAAAAAAACACTGCAGAACACATGACAGAAAACAGACAGGATCAAAATTTGTTCTGGTCCTTTGATTTCTTATATCAGATGCTCAAAATGTGCTTTCAATGGTCAACAGATATAATTAAATAAATACAACTGAATGCGACAACATTATGCCTACAAGAAGCGGTATAACCCTTCTGGCACCATCTTTCAACTCTTCATGTGAAAGGGCTGGGAAAAGTTCAGCACCGCTACCTTTTCACACCTTTCAATCCTTGCTCTCCCCAAGAGTGAAGCGAACAAATCTCCTAACTTTGATGTTCTCTCCAAGGGCAGCAACTGTCTGCTTCACCAGATCCTTCACCGTCACACTGTCATTTTTGATAAAGGGCTGCTCCAAGAGAGCAAGTTCTCCCAGCCTCTTCCCAATCCTTCCTTCCACAATCTTCTCCCTTATATGCTCAGGCTTCGACATCAGGTCCTCTCTCTGCATTTCTATTTCTTTCTCCTTCTGTACGATACCATCCGGGATGTCTTCTGTGGAGACAAACTGAACCTGTGGGCATGCGACAACTTGCATAGCAAGGTCATCAACCAACTGCTTGAAGTTCTCATTCCGACCCACGAAATCAGTCTCGCAGTTGACCTCGATGAGTGCACCAATGCGAGAATCATGGATGTAGGATGAGATCAGACCTTCTGCAGCTAGTCTGGAAGATTTCTTGTCAGCAGATGATAGGCCCTTCTTCCTAAGGTATTCCTGAGCTTTTTCAAGGTTTCCACCAGTTTCTGTTAGAGCTTTCTTACAATCCATCATGCCAGCACCTGTTTCCTCCCTAAGTTGCTTGACCAGCGCAGCTGACACTGCAACTGTTGGTGGCCTGCAAATGTGAAGTTTCTAGTATCAGTAGAAATGCTAAACAGGGAGATCTACTCTAGCTAAAATTCCAAATAGTCATCTATGCACACAGTCAAAGACATGATTGCATTAAACCTAATACAATAATGAACAGGTATGCACCTCTTTGTTTTCCATTTTTTCTTTAATCCTGAACTAATGCAGCAATTATGATCTATGATTGACTCTTTGGTTGGATGATTCAACTGCTTCATCAGATAAATGAGGGTTTTCACACTCTTTTAGATTGCATATTAATATAGTCTTGAATTTATATTTTGTAAGATAAATGAGGGTTTCAAAGTTACTGATCCAGAAAGACCGGTAACTTGCTCTGGATGCCATAGAAGTGAACTAGTGCAGGGGGGGAAAAAAAGGCTTACTTCTCAACAGCTTCCTTGGATTCAGAGTATTGATCCTTTGGGGCTGAAGATGATGGTTTTGCTGCAGTTTGGGCAGCCACTTCAGCAGCAAAGTCCTGGCTCTTCTTTTCCAAACCTTCTCCAAGATTGTAGCGAACAAACCTTCTTACTTTGATATTTTCCCCAATTGTGGCAATGGTTTGCTTCACCCAGTCCTTAACTACCATCTTATCATTCTTAATATATGGTTGCTCAAGCAATGAAAATTCTTCAAGTCTCTTTCTAATTCGACCATCAACAATTTTTGACCTGATATGCTCCGGTTTTGTCAGAAGGTCTTCCTTTTGCATTTCTATTTCTCTCTCCTTGTTCACAATTTCTTCTGGAACATCTTCGGTAACCAAGCAGCGTACTTGAGGACAAGCAGCTACTTGCATGGCAAGGTCATCAACTAACTCCTTGAAAATTTCACCTCGAGAAACGAAATCTGTTTCACAGTTCACCTCAATTAGGACCCCAATTCTGTTGTCATGGATATAAGACCCAATTCTTCCTTCTGCAGTGGCTCTGCTGGCCTTTTTCTCAGCACTTGCTAAACCTTTCTTCCGGAGGAACTCTTGGGCTTTCACAATGTCACCACCAGTTGCTGCAAGAGCCTTCTTGCAGTCCATCATGCCTGCTCCAGTTTCTTCACGTAATTGCTTTACAAGCGCTGCAGATATGGTTGTTGCATTTTGCACGCCAACTGCAAGCCGCACATATATCATTAGATCAAAGAATAGATTCGCCACCAAGATTCTATTAGGGTTATCCAATATGCCAGATATTTTCTACTTAATATTATAGATGCAAGTAATACCAGAGGCACTGCAGGTATAGCTAATGATGCATGAGACTCAAAGAAGGGAAAAAATCCTTTGGCAATTGCGATATGAAATTAGTCACATACTGTACAAATTTGAGGAATGTGACATGGATTCTTGATGGTGGATTTAATATTAGAATACATGAGAAAGTTCATGACCAGGTAAAATTTTCAATAAAAGTATTTCAAGCATAAAAAGAATGGTCAGATAATTTCGGCAGTTGTTATACAATAATAGGACAATGTTGATGCTGGTATAGTTTCAACTTTGGAGTGTCAAAGTTGATACTGATTCAGCCACCGACATTTTCTAAATGTCACTACAGGTATTCCACGATATGGAAGCTATAGTACCAGTACATAGAGATGTGAATGACAGATATACAGTAGGGATTCCATGGTAGATTGTGAAAAAAAAGAGGGATTGCCTACAATTTCTTGTTCTCTGTTATATTATGAACTTTAATTTTACAAAGCAATTAATTAGCATTGACTAAAAAGTGAAAACCAATCTAAGTCACAAGCTTCTTAAACATTCAACAGTTACTCTTCATGGATGCAGAACTATTCATATTTGTTAGTGTGTTGGACAAAAATATCTGTCCATTGCTTTTGTGCTGCAGCCAATAAGATGCATTTATATTGTTCAGATAAAACATAGAAAGTAATGCTAACTTTGAGAAACTTTCCCAGGAACAAGCCTTCTGGTTAAAGAAGTGAACGATGAAGATAACTACTGACCTTTGGAATCACTTCCTTGATCTGGATTAGTAGTTTGGCCATTTAAGTTTTCACGAGCCTCTACTTTTTGTTCTCTTAATTCAGCAAAGGCCTCTCTATTTTCAACTGGTGGCAGTGTTGCTTGCTCTGCTTTCCGATCCGTTATAGTATCATCTGATTGATTAGTAACAACTTCCTCAGGAACTACACCATCTGAAGATAACTTCTGATTATCAATTTCTCCAGACGGCTCCATATTGATGCTGGAATCATTTATTGTAGCAGATTTCTCACTTTCTGCAGAATCTACAGAGGGTTCATTTTCATCTGCACTCAAAGTTTTACCATTATTCTCATCTTCCAGGACAGTTCCAGTTGTGACAGCAGCTTCCTTCACTTCAGTTACAGAGGCCTCCATTGCTACTGCACTTTCTGAATCCAGAATTCCTTCACTTTCGTCCACCGTTTTAATATCAGCACTTTCTTCCTTGCCTTCAGAAGTTGTGGAAGCTTCACTCGTTAGCGAACTTGCAGAGGAGCCATCTGCAGAAGTTTCGCCTCCCTCCAAATCTGAAGCTTTTGAACTTAGGTCTTGTTCCTCTGCAGTGACATTTGCGGCACTGTAATCCTTCACATCATCTGGTACAGAGGCCTCATCTAAAATTGATCCTGAAGTGGGCCCAGTGGAGGTTTTAGAGCTCTCCTCATCTTCTTGCACAGTTTCAGGAACAGTATCAGTATCCAGAGCCTGAGTGCCTGCAGGTTCTTCATCCTTGCTCTCCAAATCAGTAGGAATCAAATCTTCAACAGGAGCTTGTTCATGCAGCTCTTCAACAGCACCTTTGTCATCCTCCAGCACATCACTTAAATTAGAGGGAGCAGCAACCTGGTTCTCATCACTGCTTGCTGTTAAGCCATCAGCTTCAAGAGTGTCAGAATCGGCTGCAGTTTTATCAACTTCTTCTGCTTGTTCTAAAGTTTTTGACATGCTTAATTTCTCAGAAGACTTTTGTGCTCTCTCCCGCTCATCCAAAAATGCAGCAATGTCCTTGTTCGTACGAAAAGCCAGCTCAAATGGGTTTGTTGCCACATGCACCACCCCCTGATTGAGTTGCATGTTCAACCTTTCAACATCTTCTTCTTTTTTCATTGTCAAAGTTACCTGCCCTCTTGTAATGCGCAACACCCGTACCTTAACTTCTTGACCAGCCTGCAGAGAGGAGTTCCCCAAAATGCCACCAAACCCTTCAGATTCCTCAGAGACAGGGAGAAATCCTTGCTCCCCTTCTGGAAGTGACACAAAAGCTCCTGATCTGGTTATATTTTTCACAGTGCCATCTAAAACTTGTCCCTTAACAAACTTAGAAGTCTTTTGCACTACATCACGCTTCTGATTCGCCCTTGTAGCATTTTTTCTGACATTTCTTGGCTTGTCATTACTTCCATCAGCAGGAGTTTCTCTTCTCTGCTGTATCTTCCTGGGTTCATCAGTAGTACGCATTGTTAGAGAGATCCTCCCACTTTCCTTATTTGCTTCCACAACCCTCACTGTCACTTCTTGCCCAATAGAAACAAAAGAGGCTACATCCTTGACATATTCATCACTCATCCTGGAGACGTGTACCAGTCCATCGGTAAAGGCTCCAAAGTCAACAAAAGCACCAAATGGTTGAATTGATCTTACTTTCCCTGTAAAGGAAGCACCTGGTACCAGTTCCTCATCCTTCACAGGTGGCATCTCACTTTTCCTTACAGGTCTAGAGCGTTTGCTTTTAGCAATGGAAGTAACAACAGGGTTTGCTGGATTAGGCTCAATTGTTTCAGCTGAACTAGGTGCAGTTTCCGAAGTTTCATTAGCAACTTCATCTGAAACAGCAGGATCTGGCTCATCTATTGTTACATCAGTCCCAACAGCTGCAGAGATTCGGACTCTTGAACCATTCTTTAAAACATAGCCAACCTTGTACCTCTGAAACAGCCTTAATGAAGTTTTTGGAAAAAGAAACCTTTGAGACAATGGTGTTGGCCTTAAATATTTTCCAGAATCATTGCGTCTTGTTGATTGGATCTCCTTCCTAAGACCAAAAGTGGTCCTAGGAAGCAGGCTGATACTGCCAACAGAGCAATCAATTACAGATATCATGTTGAATGTAGCCGTCTGAATTAAAAGTCAGTCAGCAACTAGGGGTTCCACATCTCTTTCTTGCCCTACAACAAGTAAAGTTTGTTAGCCAAATTATTCCCAAAGGGATTAAGCTGTCAATAAAAAGTAATCAAATCAGTCCCACTGGTAATTTTAAATAAGTATCTTGATCGGTACTCATCAGATCAGACCATATGTAATTAATCAAAGGCTAGAGACATCCATAACTGTGTAACATCATGTTGATTCATCATGTCATAAGTTCTTGATCAAGGTCTTGCATCTGAATAATAAAAGAGTTCCATTTATCTTTCATTCACTGATACATATATTGCATTATGAAGCCCTTAAACCTGAGACTTGTTATTGTTGCATTAGTATCAATTGAAATAATTTATGTGGAATGTAAACTGTAGACATAATTGGGATGACTCGTCCTTCAGATCTTTTGATGAATAACTACTGAACTAGAGAATGTACCGCATATGGTCGTAATACAGGTTTATTTATTGGTATGATAATACTACATTAAAACTATAAAGTCAAATAACAAGTGATAGCTGAAACAACTTGTAATATTGGGATCAAATTATATGGACCAGACGGACCAGTTTTGCAGATTATCTTTAGATGGCTTCAACTCTGGTCCTATGGGTGATACATATTAAAGGCTCAAATGCAACAGTTACAAATTAATAAGTTATGCAATGGCATCCAACCCTACCAAGATCTAGTATTTATTTAATATGGCAGTTGATATGTTATTACTAAAATTGTAGACGGTGTGATCTAAAAGAATCCTTGTGGAATAAACAATGAAGAAGCCACTTCATCGAGCATAAAATGTTTGGAGAAATTGAAGAAACTAGTGCAACTAACGTCCTCTAGCTAAAAATAACTTGTTATGACAAATAGGATAAAAAAGATCACATGATTACGAATAAACAGCAAAAAATCTTGTAGCTGTAAAAATATTTGAAATTTGCAGGTATGCTTGTTTCCTACTGGAAATAGAGGACAGAAATTATACCACTCAATGTTAGAGAACAGAATTTATACCACTCAATGTTTAATGCGGGGTGATCTTGCAGCACCACTAAGATCCAGGGTCATGACCCTTAATTTAAAATATCAGATAGCATGTCACGACACAGCATGCATGATACATATCATGCCAATGTCTAATCGGCACATGGATCTGACACAATACATGCTGCATTCCTATACACGGTATGCTACCATGTCAGTGCACACCAAGCACCAGCACGGCTCATCAAACACAAGTACCTACCAAGACAGCACTGGCTGACACATCAGTAGCACAAGATGCACCAACCCTTGGTCATATCATGACAGAAAATTTGGTCACGACATGGTGTAGTCTAGCAAGATTGCAATTGTTGGGTTCTTGTATCTCAATAAGGTAATCTGATCCTCATGACCTGCCTGTGCAGGGGAATAAGTTAATAAGAAGCCCACAACTGGATCAGTGAGATTGAGTAGCACGTTAGCTGCAAGAAGAGAAGATTTATGCACTTCAACAGTATTGATATAACCACAATTTTGGAGATGAATGAGCATGTTCATATCAACATATGTACAAGTTCAGATTTCAAAACCACCAATAAATGATAGATGACACTAACAAATTCTGCCAAATCTAGAAGGATTGCAAGTACATATGCGAATGCATATTTTGTGACCCCTCACATTTACTTAACATAGGCCTTTCTGAAATCATTACCATTCTTCAAGATGGTACCAAATAACTAGCATAGAAGCTGTACAAAGGGTTGCTTCAAATAGAAAATATTATATTTTTGATCAATTGAGAAAAGTTGCCGCTTGCTATCAGTAGTGCCTTTCTGACTTTCCCAGTCAAATTTCCAGAATCTTTTAACCATGCAAAGAACAAGAGGAAAACCCACTTGAGAGATTAAACTTTTAAATAAACCATCCAATACTCACCAAAAAGACCAAAAGATAACCTTGGAGTCAATATTTTCCAGTGAGCACTGTTTAAATTACTATAGACCTTTCACCACATCAAACACTTACAAAAAATGATAAGCCTGTGCTCCTCATATATCTCCAGCGCATCAGAGTTTTCTTCTCACATCTAAGCATCATATTTACACTACTACAAGTACAAACTTCACCAGATGCACAATTCCTTCACACAGTTACATCTGATACCTCCAGAAAGAACTCAAATGCTACTATTTCCATAAAACAAACACTCTCCACAAGTATTCATTTACCATCTTCTTCCCAGAATAATCACCTTAAGCTGAAAACCCCTTGCCAATGGATTAGAAAAACAAAGGTGTTTTTCTACAGTAAGTCACAAACAGACAAATCAAAACTCCAACTTTGGAAAAATCCAACAAAAATCCATCAGAAATGAAAATGGAACATCTAAGTCGCATCTAAACGGTAAGCAGACAACTCAACAACATGATTGGTGACACGAATCCAGAGGTCGGATTGGGGGAAAAAAGGCACCTTTTAACACATAAAAGGGTGGAGAGATGGCCGCCGCTCTCCTTCGATGAAAAATCTAACAAAACTCCATCAGACATAAACGAAACTCGAACATCTCAGTCGCATCAAAAAGGCATGCAGACAACTCAACAACACGATTAGTGGCACGAATCCAGAGATCGAATAGGCGGAAAAAGAGCACCTTTTAACACGGACAAGGGTGGAGAGATGGCCGCTGCTCTCCTCGCTCTCCTTCGATGCTTCAAGCGAGAGAGGGATGGGAGTGAGGAGAAAGAGAAGGAGAGATTCCTCTCTCTCTCTTCTTCTATCCGTCGAGCGAGAGGGATGGGGGAGAGGGAAGGGGCGGGACGCGGGACTTGTATCCTTATCCTGTGGGTAAGAGGCGAGAAGGCACGGGGTTTATGGTGAGGGAGGAAAAGATCTAAAGAGTGGGCGAGGCGACGAACTGCCGGCCGGATCGTACCGGTTCGCCAGGTCCGGTCGGGAATGCACCGATGGCCTAACCTAACGGCGGTTGTTACAGCGGTTTAACGGTTTCCCTGTGGAAACCTTAGTCCTATGGGTTAAATTATGATTTTATTCCCATATCTGCGGTCCACTTCCACTGCTAGGTATATGCCGTGGGATGATTTAAATTTTAAAGATAAAAAATAAGGTTAAAAAAAATATAAACTTATTCTTTCAAATTTATATTAGTTGAATTGTAAAATTATAATTTTCTCTTTTATGGACTGCTCTCAACGTCCACAGCTTTGGGGACATAAGATAGGTAAAATATATGTATTCAATAATTTTTTTTTAATTTTTTAAAAATAATTGATTGGGAATTGTACTTTTAAAATTAGATTGAATTTTTGAATTCAAATGAAATAAAAGTCTTTTATATGTTCATGGCACGGAACACCATGTGATTAAAAAAATATTTTAAAAGTAGAAAATAATTATTTTTAAAAAATAAAATTTAAAAAAATAAAATTTTTGCATCAACAAGCTTATCGGTCTATGCATAATGAAGTTTTTCGCTAAGGATGATATTCTTTTTAGCATCACTTAAAAAGATTTAGCATTAAATAAAAATAAATATATGATGAAAAAAAAAAAGTAAACTTTACCATCAACTAATGCATATATATATATATATATATATATATAAAAACTTTGCTAGAAAAAAAGAAAAAGGTTAAACATCAAATAGGTTTGGATATATATCAAAAGAAATATAAATTTTCTTATGTTTCACATAAGTACTATTTTATTTTGCTATCTATTAAAATATATAAAAAAAAGCTTAAGTACTAAATAAGATTAGACATATGGCAAAATAAAGAGTAAACTTTTTAAAATTTATTATATTATATTATATTATATCGAATTCTCTTTTATTCTCCTTCTTGCTCTTTTTCACTATATTTTCATCTAACAAATTTTAATATTTTTAAGTCTCGAACTACCAAGATTTTATATATAAATATTTTATTTTTACACTTATTAAATAATAAAATTTAATTATGTAATGTTTTCGGCTCAAAATTCATTTAGCTTTACAATATATATATATATATTGAAAGTTGTCCGTTGCTTATGCATCATCCATCCTGATTTTTATTTATTTTTTATTATTTATTTACTTTGAGAAATACGCTGCCTTGTTTTATTTTGTTGTAAACTGCTTGGGTGACCTTCTCACTCCTATAATACGTTGTCTTGTTAAGAAATTATAGCCAACGGTGTTACCTAAGTACCTAGTACCCAGTACCTAGCACCTACATGTAAAACTTTGCTACCATTATGACCATCGGTCGTCATAGAAGGGAGTCAATTATTTCACTTACATACGTACATGCATATATTTATTTATTTATATATCCTTATATGAAATAAGCGAAATGCTGGCTTGCATGAAAACAGAAGAGATACCTGCTGCCATCTCATGTCATTGAGAGAGAAAGAAAATGGGAATAAAAACATACGGGGTCATACGATCTCACAAATTTTAAACCAACTGTCTCCTCTTTCTTTGTTATTAAAAATTATTTAAAAAAAAAATCAAAATTTCATAACAAAACCTAGCCTTCATCACCTAAAATTTTGAAAAGGGTGCATGGTCCTCGTTGAAAAATGATGCCAATACTTTAATCAAAAGAAAGATTGCAGCCATCCATACATTGAAACTTTGAATATGACAAATACTATAATCTACAATCGGTTCTTTTTTCTAAATTTGACTTTTAGCAATCCCTATGTTAGAAGCAACATGTTGTCTAATTAGATCATGAATTAAAAATATTTGAAAAAGCTCTATTGCTATATTTTAAGATAATTTACATTGATGTAACGAAAGCGAAGAACCCACAATAATGACAGAACGTTCCAAATAATCGATCCGTTTATCAAGTAGAGTTTAACTAAATCTTTCTTTTTTTACCTTCAATTACATCTGAAAATAATTTGTAAACTTTATTATAACCATCCTTCATTGGTTGCCTCCCGATCCTAAGCCTATTATAAAACACCTAAATTTATAACAAACTTATGTAAAATATTAATGCTCTATAAGAACCCAAACAAATCAATTCATCATATTAATTTTGAGCTGGTCCCGGCAGAACGAGTCCCCAGCTTAGCTCAAATTTAGTACAAACATTTTAGACGCATGCTTTTCGGAGATAAAACTCATGGATTGTTTAACTGAAGCCAGTGTCGGCTGATGGATTGCCGGAACTCATATTTGAATTAATGCAAGCTAAATGAAAGCATGACTTCATCCTCGAGGCCCTCTCCGAGGCCCCATATAATGGACGGTCCAGATCGTTCTGTCCCCAAAATTCCTCGCGCGATCGCTGGACCATGTACTCCTCCGTCTCCGCGCTCCTCTCCTCCGCCTCCCCAATCTCGCCACTCCAGAGATTCCCCTCTACGCCTCCACCGAAAGCCCGCACTCTAACCCTTTCTGCAGCCAGGTCAACCCGTTCCGGAGAGGCGTCGCCGGAGCCGGCGGGCTTGGTGTCGGACATGCGCTGGTCCCGCGCTTGCCGATGCTGCCCCTGCGGACGGCGGCTGGGCCTTTTGGGAGCCACGGCGTCGGTGCTGCCCCCGATTCGTCTTTTGAAAGCGTCGGGTGCTGGCCCTTCCGATCCGGAGGTGAGAACTCGCGATCTTACAAGGAAAGGAGAGAATTTTTCTTAATATCTGGGTGGGATTGTTCGATTCGGTGCGAAGTTCGCTGTGAATTTGCATGTATTTGTTGTCGTTAGGATATCGTGGAGAGATTTCATCCTTCGAGGCCGGATTGGTATGAGGAGTTGTACGCGAAGGTTATGGAGCAGGGCATGAAATCCTATGAAGCTGAGGTCAGTAGTAGAGTAGCTTCTTTCTCGAATATATGGTATCCATCTATAGATTACTCCTAAAAATGGCATCTTTGATGTTAAAATACTTAACCGTAAAAATTCTACCTTTTGAGCGGCGACAAACGGAGAGTTAATAATTAAGGAGAGGGTTGGTGAATGGGAGAGCACATGGATTGTATTATGTCTGAAAAGATTATTTTTTGATAAGAAAATCTAAGAAAAATGATTGGGAAGAAGTCTATAAATGGTTTTCTGCTTTAGTATTATAGATTAACATGCAAATCCTGGGAAAATGATTTGATTTCCTTCTTCCAAAGCAATAATATTTCATGACAACATGCTCAAATCAGAGAATTGTATGCTGGACCTCAACTGACCTCGAGAATTTCTACATATTTTTTGCTGGATTAGGTTGTTTCATGTTATTTCAACTTTAACCAAGCTTAACAAAATCATGCTCATAACAAAGGCTGGACTTTATCGGGTTTTATGCATATGACCATTTCTTATTTTGATGTGCTGAGGACAATACAAGTCAAACTATTTTATGTCGAATTTAAATGGCTGTTTTGAAAGTCCACTTACAATAGCCATATGACATCTCATTTGTGGCTAGGCAACATAACTTGAAGACTTCAATTTGACTGAGTAGGGAAATGTGCTTGCGAGCATACATTATAATGCAGTAAATCAGTTTGGTTTGGGTTAGCCAGTACATGCATATGATAGGTTGTAGCTCTAATGTTCACAGCTAACAGATAATAAATGATACAAGCGAGCATGCATTGAATGTACTTGCACTATACATACAACTAGAACTATATAATGTCTAAAACTCTAGCAGACCCTTTTGAATTGTGTATTTGCATCACAAATGAAGCTTAACTATGGCCTATTATTTTTTGCCTCTGTCATGCCCCATCCCGATCACCTAGGAATTATGCAATGCAGTGTCATATGTTCAGCCCAGTCAGCGGGTTAGATTGTGACGGCTTGCCTTAGTGTTATCCTATTTCCTGTGCTTACACTTGTCTTGCATATGGTACTATAACCATAGTCATTTTTCTTGATCTGATCAATTTGGTTTTGCTTCATTGATCCTTCTGTATAATATATCATGATCCTCTCTTGACACAGACTTCTCATAGCCCATTTGTGCAATTGCTTTGTCATTTTCCAAGGCTTTCCTTGCCTTTTTGACAATCCTTCGATGCATCCAACCTCTTTTCTCAATCGGACACCATCTTACTGTCATTTGATTCCACATGGACAAACAGTCTTGGCTGATTCTTCCTCAGCTTCTCCTACATGGGTGTAAAGGCAGCTCTTTTAGTTCCCTAATTTACTCATTTCCAGCATTTCCTTTCTAGTTGTATAATGCATAGAATGAGCATCTTTGCAACAGTTATGTTCTTATCTTTCATTATTCTCCAACATACTGACTTGTGCAGGACTGTGCTTCTATCCTTTCCTATATAACATATAGAGAGAAATGACTAATATTGTTTATTTTTATTCATAATTCTTATTTATTTCCTCTTTCATTTTGGTGAAGATTGCAGGCTACAAAGCAAAAGTCTTTTCTCATTTAACAGGAAAGAGTAAGAAAATATTGGAACTGGGCATCGGCACAGGTCCTAATTTAAAATACTATGCAAGTGCTGCAGATATTAATGTCATTGGAGTGGACCCTAACAAACAGATGGAGAAATATGCTCAGGCAGCAGCTGTAGCTGCTGGGCTACCATTAACAAATTTTAGTTTTATCCGAGGGGTATGATACTTTCTGTCCAATATCCTTTTCAACTTCATTATTTATATCCCTGATTTAAAGATTGCAACAATGGCTACAATCTCCATGCTGTCTGGCTATGCTAGCCTAGTTCCTTAAATTTTTAAAGAGTGTTTTTTATTTTCCTTTCTTTTCCATGTTTGCCCTAGATTTTTTTTCCAAAAGTATTGCAATTAAAGTGATGGTTATATCTCTAACATTTCTTCTTCTTCTTCTTCTTTTCTTTGAGTAGTCCCATGCATGTTCAGGATATTCTTCTGGCATTTCTTAGGTGCTTACGGTCGAGAATGATCTGTTATGGTAGTGCCTGTAATTTTACACATTACTTGCAAAATTAGATCAAAATATATGTAATCTGGAATATATCATATGAATCAAGCCATGCAAAAAATGCATCTGAAGATATTGAGAGAGTTGATTCCTTGTCTGTTCCAGGACACACATACAATGGTGGACTGGCAAAGTATCTGGATATCTAAGGCTTGTGAAGTAATGAAAGGAGACTTGTAGCTTGAGGTGTTATTTATTCACATGAATATTTTGTCTGCATATGATATTCAGAGAAAGGTTATTTAAATTGTGCATGGGAAAGGAAGTTTCTATTCTGTACTTTCTTCTGCAAATCCATTTTTTTAACCAGTAGAATTTTTATGTATAACAGATTTTTTAAATGCTAAGGATTTACAAAGAATTTATGCATGAAGAGCTCCTGCTTGTTGCTACATGCATGCCTTTCCCATGTAAAGATGGAAATTCAGCATAATAATCATGACTTTTTTAGTAGAAGCTAGAAGTGGTATGCAAGCTAATCATTTACTTTTAAAGTCACTGGAGCATATCATAAAATGGTTAGTATGCCACAAAATTTTGAGTGTTGACTTGAAAAAATATTACATTGATGGCTATCTGCAAGTAAAAAACTTATACACGTGCTATCTAGTAAAATTGGTGTTTATTGATAGTTTAATACTTAAGATATAGAGGATAACTTTTTTTAATCATGATGTAGATTTAATGTTAGTCTTCGCTTTGTTTTGGATCTTTAAAGCTAAAGCTACATAGCTAAAAAATTTTACAGAAAAGCTAGTTTCAAAAAGAAGAAAAAGCAACCATTGACTAATATTTATTTTTGTTACTTGTACCCCCATGATGAAGTGGGTTTCTGTGCTGAAAGTTTCGAATTTATAGCTCTTAAGTTTTTTAATAGATAAGAAACATTTATTGTAAATCCAACTTTAATGCAATGCATTGCACTTTTCTTCGTGAGAGTTGGTTACTTTGGGAATTCAAGCCCATACTTTTATGTAGGTTGGAGAAGTTTTACCTGTAAGAGATGATACCATGGACGCAGTTATTGGTACTCTGGTATTGTGTTCTGTCAAAGATGTTGACCTGGCACTTAGAGGTATTTATAAATTCACTGTTCCTTTCTAAGGTCCACATTTAACTGCTTTCTTTATTGTGGTCCTCTGGTTTTGCATCACAAATATGTGTGTGTGTGTGTGTGTGTGTGTGTGTGTGAGAGAGAGAGAGAGAGAGAGAGAGAGAGAGAGAGAGATGGTGGATTAACTTGCTTTTATTCTGAGAAATCTAGAGTTGGAGTGCCCTAAGATGACTTCTATATATCATCAGTTAGAAATGAATGATCTGGAGAGACTTTCTATATCAGAAGACCTATCCTTGGATATTAACTGCTAAACAAGCAGGGCCCATGCAATTGGCCTGAATTGGTGGTATGAGACTTGTTGATAAGTTTCAGTCAGTGATAAAACTGCAGAAAACAATAGAGATAACTTGATGAGTCAGCATAGTTTCAAATTTTTAATATTTTTTGTTGCCTAAGGCCTATCTTAACTTGAGGATGAAAACTTATATCACCAATTATGCTTGAAAAGGCATCGATAATGAAACCTGTGCATCCTATTGTTTGTTACCCAGGACATAAACTTGTGAAATTGTCTCTCTGAATATGTCTTCATGACTATAAATATTTATTATATTATATAATTACTCAGATGGCTTTGGATTTCTTTTACTTATTTACACTATAACTATATGAAGTTAACTGCAAAAGCTATATAACATTAGCATTTTTGAAGCTTGCATTACTACTTGAAAATTCCTTGATATAACCTGCATTAGAAATTTTAGTTTGCGATCAGAATATTTGCCAACAACGTCTAGCAGTTATTTCCAATGGGAATAAATTATTTTCTTTAAGATATTTTTTCATGTGGTAACATGCCAATCTGGTATCGTGTATTAACTTAAGCATATAACCTTGCATCTGTGTTTTGTGTTTTCAGTGCTTCAAATTTTTTTTTTTTTGGTGTGAAAAAAAGGAAAAACAATCGCCATGGGCAAACCCCCATGTACTTAGCAGGCACGCACCTTAACCACTCGGCCAAAGTGACTGTATGAAATTCGAACTAACATGTGTTTTCCAAATCTAGCTTTTCTGTGCCATATTCAACTGTTAGCATGTTCGGTCTGCCAGAGGTGCATATTTGGTAATTCTATGCTGCTAAATGGACAAATGCTTCTATCTGATAATCGAAGGGTGCTGTGTTGCTTTTAAATGTTAAACTTCTAGGTTTTTAGCGTTTAATGGCATGGATACTCGTTTATCACAAACCAATGCAGAGATTAAAAGGGTGCTAAAACCAGGCGGTCTTTACATATTCATCGAGCATGTGGCTGCGCAGGGTATTTTTCAGAACTTCTTACCAGAGTGATGAGTAGGTCAAATTAGGTCTTACTATTTTGTATTTTGTTCTCATTAATGGAGTTTCTCTTGCAGATGGCTCTCTTCTCCGGTTCATGCAAGGTATTTTCGATCCAATCCAGCAGTTCGTTTCAGATGGGTGTCATCTGACTAGGGAAACAGGGAAGCGAATTTCAGAAAGTGGGTTCTCAAGTGTGAACCTCAACATGGCATCCCTGTCATCTCTCTTTCTTGTAGGTCCCCACGCATATGGCATAGCTTGTAAATAATATCTCCATGGTTATTGGAGAAAGAGCAGACATGCCTCTTAAGGGATCACTTTTTCGGTGGAACTCGGACCAATTCTCATCTCAGAGGAATCCTCTGGCAGAACGTTTCCCTTTTTTTTTTTTCCAATAAAGATCATGTAATAGGTGATAAGGGATCAAACTATTAGTTTTATTTTTCAACTTGTCTGCTTCGGAACATTCACCAACAGGTCCAGAGTGTAGAGTTTTGGATCCATCATCCGGTTGAACTCAGATGAGTTGTGGCCACTGGGCCAAGCTTGGTTCAATTAATATGTTGGGTGACAATTTGTCATTATATATTGCTAGCAACTCTATTTTAAATGAAAAACAGTGGTTCAAGTCTTGTGAGCCTAATATCCACCTAAATTATTTAGGTATCACATCACGAGGCTTGTGATTTCTGAAATTTAAATATTTGGACATGCAGGATATTTATGTTTGGTTCATGCATTAATCTGTTTGTAGTTTGCTGGGCATCTCGTATTGACATGTTTGATTATTAGGAATTCAAACGGAAATTATGCTAAAATTTAAAAATATTTCTGTTTTCCAAATTGAAAAGGAATTCATGTAGAGAGCAGGCAAACGCCTTAACTAATCGGCCCGAAGTGACAATTTGAAATTTGAACTAACATGTATTGTCCAAATCTAGCTTCTGTATGCTATGTTCAAATGTTAGCATGTTCAGTCTGCTAGAGATGCATATTTGGTAATTCTAGGCTGCTAAATGGACAAATGCTTCTATCTAATAATCAAAGGGTGCCGTGTTGCTTTTAAATGTTAAACCTCTAGTTTTTTAGTATTTAGTGGTATAGGTACTGATCTATCACAAACCATTGCAGAGGTTTAAAGGGTGCTAAAACCAGGAGGTCTTTGCATATTCATTGAGCATGTGGCTGCCAATGGTATTTTTTGGAACTTTTTACCAGACTTATGAGTAGGTCAAATTAGGTCTTACAGTATTGTGCTTCGTTCTTGTTAATGGCGTTTCTCTTGCAGATGGCTCTCTTCTCCGGTTCATGCAGGGTATTGTTGATCCAGTCCAGCAGTTCATTGGAAATGGGTGTCATCTGACTAGGGAAATAGGGAAGCCAATTTCAGAAACTGGGTTCTCAAGTGTGAACCTCAACAGAGCATTCGTGCCATCTCTGTCTTTTTGGTCCACATATACATGGAATAGCTTATAAATAATATCTCCATGGTTGTTGGAGAAAGAGTAGGCATGCTTCTTAAGTGACCACTTTTCCAGTTGAAATCGGGCTAATTCTCATCATAAATGAATCATCTACCAGAACCTCTATTTTTTGTGAAAAAAAAAAAGGATCATTTTAGAGGTGACAGGGGATCAATCTTTTAGTTTTACACTTTGACATGCCTCCATAGGCACATTCACCAACAGGTCCAGAGTCTAGAGTCCTGGGCGCATCATCCGATTGAATTCAGAAGCGTTGTGGCCACTGGGCCAAGCTTGTTTCAATTAATACATTAGGTGACGAGTTGACTTCTATGGAAAAACAGTGGACTCTCTCTCTCTCTCTCTCTCTCTCTGTTTCTCTGAACAGGGAAGCCTGTGCTTCTTCCACCACTCGGTCTCCCACGGGGGCATGTTATATGTGGGCCTGGGGCGGAGCCAGCCAGCCCTGTGCTTGTGGACGTAGCCCCATGCATGCATCGGCAAGGAGGCACTCTTTTCCGATGACCTCGTAACCGCATCAGAAGCTTGAATGCAGAAGCCTTTTACAAGCCACTTTATATATAATAGTTACTTTATCTTTCAACTTATATTTATATCTGAGGTCAATAAACGTTTCAGGCTCTGATGGACGGGACAGAGCTATTGTCCATACGCTTATACAAATTGACATTGATGATCCAATCTGACTTGTTTGATCCATAGCTTAATTTAATTTTCGAAACTCAAATCAGACCACCCTAGTTTAACAAGTTTAACCCACTCTTTACAATCTTTGGTGACAAGATGATTCAAACAACTAGTATTTTGAAAAAAGGCCAACAGTATATTTCTGGTCCTCAATAATTGTTACAATTTGGTTTTTTAATGTTGTATTCTTCACGTCTCATTATATAATGTCGAAGTTGATAGCATATTATGTAACATAAAACATGCAATATTCTTATAATATACTGGTAAAATTGTGACCAAAATGAATTTTGAGTAAAGTTTGAAAGCTAAAGATAAATTTTTGTTTATATATATATATATATATATATATATATATAAGAGTAGAAGATCCATTCATAAATAAAAGAGATGAATCACCTGATATTTAAGTTAAGAAATTTAAAACTTTAATTGGAAAAGTTTATGGTAAGCAAATTCTATTTCATCATTTCAAAATTTTTAACTAACTCTACCATGCCGAAATTGTTTCAATAAAAAGATAGCTTCATTGACCTGAGTCAGCTTAAAGGTTTGACCCATATCTTATTCATTTTATTCGATGTTTGAGAGATAGAGAGGAAAAAAAAAGAAAGATTTTTAAAATAAAAAAAATAAATGAAAGTACGGAAGGGATTGAAATCATTCCTGAAAGACTAATAATGTATAGAAGTAAAAGAAAAATTTTGTATCTAATTTTTATTTAGTTAAATAAAGATAAATAAAAAAAAAAGTTATAAATTTAATAAGACACATATGCTTTTACCCGTTAAAATAATTTTTTAATTATATTTTAGTTTATTTTTGAAATGTAAATATAAAGATGTATGAAAAAAATCCGGTTGCCTGCCCAAAAATATAATGCCATTATTAAGTTTTGGTGTAGCAAGCCATACACATCTTCCAGCTGTTAAAGGTGCCTGGTGGCATACATTTGCACCTGAAGCAACATGACACTTGGTTAATATTTTATCATTTGAGCGTAAAATAGGAAGAAAAAAATAATGAGGTCTCCTGTAAGCTATACCTTTCCATACTCCCAAACCTTTAAGGAGGTTAAATATTATTTTGTTAAGGTTGTAGACATGATAGAATTAAAAAAATAAAATATAATAAAAATTATTTTATATTATATTTGATTAAAAACAGAATAATAATTTATATAGAATAATTATGCCTTTAAAAAATAGTAGCTATTTTTTAATAAAATAAAAAAATAAAATAATAGTTGGATATAATAAAAATAAAAATATTTATTTTAATGAAATAAATTATCCTCATTCAATGAAAATAGCCTGGAACAAAAATTTGTTTTATCCTTATGAAAAATAAACATGAGAAATGATTAAAAATTTTTTATTCTTTTCTAATATGATGTATTAAATACATCTTATGGGTTTGGAAAGGTATTAAATATTCTCTTAATTTTTTTTTACTTAAAAAAATTTTAAAATATGAATAACCTAATATCCTTTCTTTTGCTTTTTTGTTTTCTTTTTCCGCAAAATCCTCTATGAAGTAGCACTTTAGGCTGCATTTGATATAGAGAATAGGATAGAATAAATGAAAGAATAAAATAGAACAAAAGAATAGGTTGTGATAAAAATTGTCTTATTTCATATTTGATGGACGATAAAATAACAAACTAGATAGGATAATTATATCTTAAGAAAAAATAATAGTAATTATTAAGAATAAGGATGAAAAAGAGAATAAAATTATCTTTTATAGAATAAGTTATGTTTTATTGGTGATTAATTATTCTGTAAAACAAAATTTTATTTTATTATAAAATAAATAAATATAAAAAAAAATTTAAAAAAAATTATTATTTCTAATTTGGTGGGCCAAACGCATCCTAAAAATTTATTTGTGCCGGAAAACATTTCACCTACTACCCATAAATAAACCGTTGGTTTGGTTCGAGCTGGACATTTTTACCACCACCCGATCCAGTTATTCGGTTTCCTCTTTGGGACAAAAAACAGCGGTCAAGATCACATCTTGAACGTTGTACGCAGAATCCATAAATCGTGCAAGACTCGCACCGTTTCTCCGGTTCTTCCGCTCTAGAAACAACGGGCGCCGCTATATCTCCTCGTCGGATACCAATCCTCGTCCTCTCCCAAGCGACCAAGCCCCAAAGTGAACCTCCGAGGAAAACGAGGATAGCCCCCAATCCCACTTCCCGAATCACCAAATCCCCCAAATTTCTTCTCCCTCCGAAATCATAACCCTAGAATTCCACCGAAAAGAGCGCAAGTCCACCTCGTCCCGCCTTGGCTCGCCTTTTTCATCGTAGCACAAGGAGGAGGTAGGGTTCCGGAAGGTTTTCTCCAAGCCCTAGCCCTAAAGCTTGCGCCTCTATCTAGTTTTCTCTCGTCCATCCGTCGGCGCCGCGGAAGGTGATCTAGGTATCGGAAGCTAGGGCGGAGATGTCTTCGATCTCGGGACAGCCGCAGTTCCGGTACACGCAGACGCCATCGAAGGTGTTGCACCTCCGCAACCTGCCGTGGGAGTGCACGGAGGAGGAGCTCGTCGATCTCTGCAAGCCATTCGGCAAGATCGTCAACACCAAATGCAACGTCGGCGCCAACCGCAACCAGGCCTTTGTCGAGTTTGTAAGTATTTCCTCGCAAAACGAGAAACCCCCTTTTCTTTTAGATATCCATGCAAAGATTCTATTGGATTTGTGTGATGAATTCCTCTTTAGGTTTGTCTGTGATCGTGTCGAGGTGTCAGGGATTTGGCATGATGGCCACACTTTATGCCTGTAGCTTTTGGTGATATAAAATCGTTAAGCCCAATGGATGGGATAGCGAAACATGAAAATCAAGAGTCAGTGTTTTTCGTGAGGCTGGATTTTTCAGGAATGTAGATGTAAATTCTATGTTTAATTGGTATTATTGCAAGTAATTGTGTGATGATTGATAGAGATAGATGCGCTTCTTTATGGTTAAATTGTCCAGTGGAAGCTTAGGTGTTCGTCTTGTATTTATTGGCTTTGTGAGAGAGAGGGAGGAGGAGGAGGAGGAGGAGGAGGGGGACCCTCCCCCTTGTACGTGAGTTTTGTTGCTTGCCAAGCTACCAATATATGAAGGTTTACTTTTTGTAGTGCTGCAGACAAACCAAGCTATTTATTAACAGCCAGGGGTGGCTTGGTGATAGGCTCGTTGAGCTCAGTTCATCTAGGAGATGAATTGAGCTCAAACATTTTTTTAAATATTGGATCATAACCAAGCTGAGTTTGAACACCTTAGCCAAGCAAAAGCGAGCAGGGGCTCTGCTCAGCTTAATAAAAAGCTTGTTTGATCTGAATTCTAATGACAAATGAACTGAGCTTGAGCACAGCCTATCAAACTTAGCTTGAGCACAGCCTATCAAACTTAGCTTGAGCTTGATTACCCTTTTACAATACAAGCCAAACTTGTGCAGCCTGCTACACAGACTCAGCTTAGCTTGCTTGTGTCCTACTTTTATGCATTAACAGATCTTAAGTTTTCATTGTTTCTGAGACTACATTTACAAGAAAAGAGAGGAGGAACATGAGAAAAGGTTAGAACAAGGTTCTGAGGGTTGTTTATAGAGATCGTGTTTAAAGAAGGTTTTATTTGCTAAAGTGGTTCAAATGGAGATTCACTACTTGGCCTCCTCATTCATTCATGAGCTTGCCTAATTAGCATGCCTGGCCTTTTTCTCAAATTTTGTCTATTGATAGGGTTAATCTGTACGATTTTTAGAAAAAATCACTATCAAACTAAATCTTAAAACACCCATTCAAAAAAAAAAAAAAAAAAGAGGCATAGCCTAACATGGTAAGAAGTGTAGATGTTTTACCTTGAAATTGGGAAAATTTCTCCCTTTTGCTTCTGTGGAGAAAAAGGAGAGAGTTGCTAATCTTGCAGCCACAAATGGTGTTTTGCTTGCTTACATACATATGTGATGTTTGTGGTTTTAGGTGGGTGGGAGGATGTGGGTAGTGGTGTTTTTTTTTTTTTTTTTTTTTTTTTGGGGGGGGGGGGGGGGTACTATTAAGAGAGCAAGTTGGATAAATTAGTCAAAGGGGTGTATTGTAGAACATTATTGGATTGGTTAAGATATAATTGTGTGGTGAGAGGGAGAAGTGGAGTGGGAAGGTTTTTATGTGGGGAGCAAGAAAGAGAATGAGAAATGTGTGGAAAACATATTTTATTGGATAATTGGACAACTTGTTCCGACTAATTATTAGAATCTATTAGTAATAAAATCTTTTTATAAAACTTGGCTAAAAATCTAATGACATGGTAGGAAGCAAAGTTGACAGGCCCAGGGATTGATATGCCCAAAGAAGAAGCACGTGTAATAGGAGGAATGAATAGATCAAAGCACATAAAGATTGGTGAATGGTTTGTGAGGATCATCATAATGCAAAATTATATGATTTGACTTGTTGTGTTGATGGTGGTGCAAAACAATAGCGATAAGGACAAGACCGGATTGTCTTTCCTTTCATGACAGATTCTGAGCTGTCTTCGAGAATGATGGATTAATTAGTGAATTTGTGGCACATGATCATAAAAATAAGTTGACATATAAAGGAACTCATCCTTCAACTATTTGTTCTTCATCCTTTACTCTAGGGCATGTCTGGATGTCTGATTGCAGTGTTCACTTGATATCTCCACAGTATGGGAGTTGGTTAGAATGGGGAGATGCACAACCTGGGAGGGGTCATGGAACTCATAATTTGAAGATTTTAGATCCACAAGTCCATCAGAAAGATTGAATCATGGGATTGTGAGATAGATTGGGCTTCCTAATCCTCCTTGTTTCTTCTCAAATCTGTTCCATTATCTCCTTCTTAACCAACTCTCACATTGGTTTTCCTGTGGACATTCAAGCTGCCCCATAATCAAGTTGGCCCATAATCAAATCTTGTACTTGCAATTCTTTTTAGCTATCATAATTTTTGTAAAATCTCTTCTTTTTTTCTTTTAGTTTTATGCAGACCACTTTTTTTTTTTTTGTGTTTTACTCCAAATAAGTTGTAGAACTTAGACTTTAATGTTTTCATTGGTCATTAGGTGTATGAGTTCTACTCCACCAAAAAATCTAGATTCAAAAATATTCTTAGATTTGAAAACTGATGCAAGCTGGATTAGGTAAGTTTAAAAGAAAACCTCTAGATTTTTTCAAGTTTGTATTATCAACACATACTGTTGTCATCATCATCATCATCATCATCATCATCATTATTATTATTATTATTATTTGTCTTCTTTACCATCTCTTGGTGGATAAGGATCTGATCTATGATATGTGATGAATGGTGAAGCTTGATAATGGCCTTATTTATGATAGGTATAATGGTAACAAAGACAAATATGATGGAGATGCCTGACATTGTGGTTATTGTCTTGCATGATAACAATAAATAGACCATGCATGTGTCATTATTTTATTCATGATAGAGTCATTTAATTTTCAGTTTCTCAAGAATGCTGTTAAATTCTAGGTTTTTGAGGTGTTAAAGGTGTACTCTAATTGTGGATGAGATTTGCATTGTGGGTGTGCTTGAAGCTAACTAGATCAGCTGTTCAAAGACATTCAAGATTAAGTCTTTAAGGAGAACATTGGAAGAAGACCTTGCCATAGGCTTATTATAGTCAACCAATGAGGAATTTGAAGCTAAAATCAGCACTAGTAGGTGTGGTGTCAAGCTTTCTAATTGCTTAAGATTATTGGAGCACAGTTGGAGAGATATGGCCGCTTTATAGAAGAGCTGCCAAAATTACCAAAAATAATGATTTTGTTTTTGTCATTGATGAAGGTATTATACATGAAGTCGGTTCTAGTGTCTTTCTTTAGTAAAATTTGAGCCATAATTACTCTCCAGTTTATAAATGTCTTTAGGGTTAGACCTCAAGATTTTGAGGTTCCCAAAAGCGCCATATTCCATGGTTTAGCAATTGTTTTTTTATTAAGTTAATTTTTATTTGCTTCTCTCTAGATAATCTTGTATTTTGTATTTTGAGGGGAGTTGAAAACTGACATCTGATTAGGGTTTCAGAGCTAAATATTTATTGAAGTTTGAGCATTCTTTAGTGGACCTCAACAAATTAAAATTCGAACCATTACTGAAGAGGTAGTGATTGATCTCAACCATGGGCAAGGATTTCAGTACCATGCTCCATGCCTGTGCTTGTTCTGATCACTCACTGGCTTGGTAGAGAAATGGAATTATATTGTACTATGTTATGCTAGTCACGTGATATTGTATCATGTGTTGCTAGTCACATGTTAGGGAATGTGGTAAAGTAAATGGGTCCTTGCTGGACCTTGTCAGGCTGCATTGTCTGTCTGAAATATATATCTGGTCAAAATATATTATTTTATAAGGTTCAAAATAAGTTATCTTGTTACGCAAGCTTTTCCATTTTTTCCTTAGTTTTAGCTTAAAAGAGGGGTTTGAGAGAGAAATATTTTTATGTGAAAATTCTTTCATGAGCATGCTATGCTTATAAGCAATATCATATACTAGAAGTTTGAAACAAATGGAATGAAAAATTATATGTTTCTAAGTTCTTGCCTAGTAGGATCTATATTAACATAGCCAGGAGGCCTTTAACGCAGGATGAAGGGTAAAAAGCAGGTGTGCACGTCATCTATCAAATATACAATCAAACTGGGTACCCACATTAGGATACTTCACTGGATAGTTATAGCTTTGGTTTTCTTTTTTAATAAATGTTTAGACTTGTATAGTATATATATTTATGCAAACATTTCTTAAATTGTTATTTCATTTTGCACTAGGCACAAAGCTAACAAAGTGAGGAAATATATATTCCGTGCTTTAGCTGTCAGATTGTAGTTTCATTTTAATTCCTTTCTATATTGGTTGCTGTAACATCATAAATTATTTCTTTTTCCTTTTTGTTCTTGTTCATGGTTTTCCTACTATTGCTAGCTTGTACCCCTATATTGTTGTGGTTGTTTTGGAGTTTAGTTCTTTGTATTGTTGTCTATGAAGACTTTTGCACTTAGATAATGCATAATTCGCCATTTTTTGGAATTCAACTTTTTATTTTGTTTTTTTCTCAATCAAAACCTTATGGTCTGCACCTTTATCTATATTTAGTAACATTTTCCCTCTGTCAGGTGGATCTTAATCAAGCAATTTCAATGGTCTCATACTATGCTTCTTCATCTGAACCTGCACAAGTTCGTGGCAAAACTGTTTATATCCAGTATTCAAATAGGCAGGAAATTACAAATAATAAGAGCTCTGGAGATGTTTCTGGGAATGTCTTGCTTGTCACTATTGAAGGTGTTGAAGCTGGCGATGTTAGCATAGATGTCATTCATTTGGTAAGTCCTATACTCCTATCCTATGTGCTGAGTTTCTTCTTAATACAGGGCCCCATTTAGCTATTATAATTATTAAATTAAAGTGTGCACTTATGGTTGATTGGACTGTATTAAGGATTAAAAATGTGTGGAAATTCGTCAAATGTTTTTTTTTTTTTTGAAACCAAGCTGATCTTTCTTTTATCGTTTTGGCTTCTAGTAATGTTCTCTGCATGGATCAGCAGGTCCATGTTAACATGGAGATACTCTTGTTATCAATCAACCTCCTGCGTTGGGAGAGACCACATTTCTTGCTCTCTTTCTTATGACCAATCCATTTGGAGTTTTTTGAACCTAAACTTGAGTGAATGGTATTTTCTAACTGTACTTCATCATCATGCCTTATTGAGTTTTATTGGCAAAGTTACTGTTTTTGTAATCAAAGTTCCAATACATAGGGAATCTAACAGTACTCATGAATTTTTTTTTAATAAAAAAAACATGGTGGGGAGGGTTGTCAAGTTCTTTTATGTTTGACAGCAGCATGTCAAATGCCCTTTTTGAATCTTTTCTTCACAACTGAAGTACTTAATGTAGAGGTTAAATTTCTGGTTGCCAACATTATTTGGCTATATTCCCTCTTTAAAAGCATATTCATTGTGGGCATCCATCTTTTTCCTTGTTTAATTTGTTTGTTTGGAGGAGGTGATGAAAATAATTATCTCATGCATCATGTCCATCCTTTTAAATATGTCATGCTGTGTATGATGCTTATGAAGTTTTGATGAATGCCATGCTCTTGCCTACAGGTCCCCCTCTGCACTTCAATTGCGATCAATTAATAGTTTTCTGTGGGGGGCTCTACACTTAACATCTGTATTGTTTATTGTTTTTGTTAATTTTTTTTGTCCAGTAATCATATCCCACATTTATCTCAGGTGTTCTCTGCCTTCGGATTTGTGCACAAAATTGCTACCTTTGAAAAAGCTGCTGGTTTTCAGGTACAAACATTACTATCTTGGAAGTCTATTTTATATGACCTAAAAGCAGTCACTTACCTTGGTATTTGAACTTTTCACAGTCATTAATTCAGTATACTGATGCAGCAACTGCTACAGAAGCAAAAAATGCCTTAGATGGAAGAAGTATTCCGAGGTTTCACTTTATTTTTCTTCTTTTTAACACATTTCTGGGATGTAAAATCTGATTTCCTTTTCTTGAAAGACATGCTGATTGAACTTGAGATTTCCAGATACTTACTTCCAGAGCATGTTACCTCTTGCCACTTGCGTATCTCGTTTTCTGCACACACAGATTTGAACATCAAGTTCCAATCACATCGTAGCAGGTAAAATCAGTGAACCAGTCTATCAATGCTGGCTATGCTTTATTCCATTCCTGCTTTCATATTTATTGATTTATTGTATGATAATGTTTCCTAAAAAATTCATCCTGCTTCGTGGGTTATTAACTGGATAGGACATTTCATATTGCCTTTTGTAATTGTCCTTGTATTACGAGCATGAAGATGATGTGTCCCTGCAAGGAACTGCTGTATAATATTACTGATCATATTTAGCTGGAAACAATAAATGCGACATTTTAGATCTGCTTTGAGAAATATCTTTAATTATATTTAGACAGCTTTGTGCATACAAATATTGCTACAGCGCACTTATGGCTCTTCTAAGCATGTAGAACCTTTAGCCCGTACCCTCCTTATACTTGTTGCATGTTCTGCAGCTTTGGGGTTTTCTGATATTGGGAAGCATGACCTATGAGAACTTGGTTGATTCATTTCATGAAGACAGATATGTTGTACTTACCCTTATCTTTTTGCCTGATGAAGCCACTATGCAGATAAGCTTTTATGTATCAACTCTTCCAAGTTGGATCTCACCAATTATGGGTCTAGCATATTTTACTGGTGGGGCCAATAAGTGCGTGACAAATACCATTTTGGCATCGGTTGCATGTGAAATATAAGAAGATAACAATACTTGTTAATGTTGGTTAACGGCTGCATTTTCCCTGTTAGGATCCTTCTGTTGACTGTGTGTTATTATGCACGAGTGCAATCACTTGTGGACTGAAATAGCTAAGAAACTGCTAGGAGGGGCATGAATGATTCAATCAGCCTGTTTGGATGCATCAAAATATGTCTGGTCATTTAGGCTTTCCAGGGGATTTCTAAATGTCAAAGCCCTTCTGCCTCCTTTACATCTTTGAATATGTTTCTGGATGGTGGTGGAGGAGAAGTTGAGGAAACCTGAAGGGACAAATGTGTATGAAGCGAAAATATATCTCACTTCTTAAAAGCATGGGAAGTCATGCTAGTGACAGAAATTTCACATGTGGCAAGTTGAATGTATATGCATCTTTTAACTTGCTGCTAAAGAGTATTAAGTAGTGCATACCATGTTTCTGAGCAATAATAATCCTTTTATGACCAGTTACTATTTTCCTTATGCTTCGAGAGTCTCAAATGATGATGCTGGTTGTGATGCTATGTGCTTGTAAATACCAGAGGAGACCTGGTATGCGGAAGGGTTTGGGTTTTGTCTTGAAGGGCCAGGAAAACAAGAATGGAAGATTTTGGAGATGGTTATTGTGACAGCAACTGAATAATCTTACGTTGACTGATGCCTTGGCCCTCTAAGGGAACAAATAAAAAGAAGGGATTTAAATGAACCACCTATATAAAAGTCATTATAAGATTCTTATTATTTTAGGTTGCATATGGGGATTATATCAGCATATATTGCATTTTACTGTTACAAGTCCTCTTTTTTCCCTTGTTCATTAACATTTCTACTTTCTTAACTGCTATATTTTCTGCATTGCATGTGATTGACTTTGTTTCAAAATAGCACCATCATTTAAACTCTTAACTGGTTAGTTGGTCCTAACTTTTTAGCTTATTTTGCAGGGATTACACAAACCCTTATCTTCCTGTAAACCCGTCGGCAATTGAGGGAACTTTACAGGTGATTTCTATACATTAGTATTTTCATGAATCTCCACATTTTCCCCCTCTTTTTCTCTTTTTGTGTGTACTCATGTGAAGCTATTTGCAGACTACATTGGGTCCAGATGGAAAGAAAAAGGAACCTGAGAGTAATGTACTTTTAGCTTCTATTGAGAATATGCAATATGCCGTGACAGTTGATGTTCTTCATACAGTAAGATGTTTAATATAGTTTTTATTATGAATTTTCAGTTCTACATTGAAGTACAGATGGATAATAGATTTGGCACTTTACTTTTAGGTGTTCTCGGCATTCGGTACTGTGCAGAAAATTGCAATTTTTGAGAAGAATGGTGGAATGCAAGCTTTAATTCAATATCCTGGTAGGGATGTTATTTGCATAGTATTTTCTATCTCAGTATCTTGTATGATTTCTATACAGTGATTGAACATCATGCTTCTATAGGATGTGGTTATAATCAGACACGTTTGTGCTCATGCTCATGCTTGCAGGAAGGCATGTATATGTAAATTTTGTCAAGTCATGCTTTTGTTGGTCCTTTTTTTTTTCAAGCCTTTTGTTTATTGAATTCAACATGGTAATATTTGTAACATACTGCCAGACATTTCTGTCTACTTGTTTGGCCTAAAAATGTTAACGTTTGTTTAGAGTCTGAATGACCTCTTTTTAACCTTTCTCAAAGTTTTTCTCCCTTTAGATTCTATTTGTTCTCTTTTGGAAACAAAGAGACATTTGGGTTGTGATTGGCTTATTTGCCCCTGATGTTACAGATTCTTAAAATCTTGCCATCTATGACAAATTCCCCTTTCTTTTAGCCTGTCCAAGAAATGAGGGATTGATATGTGTTTACTTGTTAAAGCATGTTGCCATGCTGGGTTTTGAGAAATTCATGACATAGAAATCATTTGTTTGTTAATGATAACATTGTGAAGAATATAAAGGGATTTTACTCTAGCCAACATAAAAAAAAGAAGGGATGTTAGTGCTGGATAACCCTTGGAAACCTAATATGCAATGTCACGCACTTTCAATGAAATCCTAGCTTTTGTAATGATGTGGAACTGATTCCATTATGGCAGTCAATTGGAAATTAAATTCAGAGACTATCATTCCTAGTCTAATTTCATTTAAATCCAAAGAGAATGTGTGGAAGTTATGCCATGCATACAAGTTGCTGAAATAAACATCAGATGATAGCTAGTGGATAACTAAACACAAAATCTGTGAACAGTATATTTAAAATTTCCATGAATTAATCAGAAGAATTTATAATAGTGATTGTCCTTTCTTTCACTGTGAATTGACCACAACCCTCTGTATGGTCCAAATTGTTCCTGTTCCTTGCTGTTGGAGTATGTATGGCTGCCCTCCAGTTGAATGCTTCCCTTGTGCTGAGAGTGCTGCTTACAACAACCTCCAGGAACTAATTTAGGGGATAATATGAACAGGAATCTCAAAGGTTTATTTCAGAGCTACCGGAACAAAACAGATCTGAAAATCACATAGTTCGAGGTAATGAAAAGGATTGCAAGGTGATAAAAGGTTCATTTGGTTGCAGTGCTTCTGGAGGTTTAGCAGAGGGATAAAGGAGCTTTGAAGTCTTCTCCTTAGGAACGAGTAGGCCCTTAGAACAGTAGACCTGGCCTGTCCCTAGGAAGTGGTTCCAGCTAGGCAGGTCCTCCAATAAAACCTGGTTTGGATGGATGAGGCTGCTGCCATGTTAAACACAGATAGGTGATTCTTAGGGTTGTGAGGTGGAAAGCTTATGCCTGTGGTTGGATTAAAAAACAGAAAACAAATATCAAGAATGCAATGAAAAGAAAGATACACTAAGCTATAGTCTCCAAGCTCACGTGGCTGGGGACTCTCCCAGGGCTTCACACTCTTCTACGTATGGAAATAGAGGAACCAGCCAACACATTCATTTTCTAATGCCCAAATTTCCCTTTTTCTTCTTTACTTAAACATGTGAATAAATTATTCACTTGAACTCCACTCTTTTCACACTAACACTAGAAGGGAGGGACTAAACAGAAAATAAACTAAAACATGTCGTGAATGCTCTAACTTCATTTGGACTTGGAAGATGTGCTTCAACGACGTTTGGTGATGCATCCGACATTGCTTTAAGGATTCCTTCTGAAGGTTGGAAGTCTGCTCAAGTGCCTAATATGAACTGAAATCCTTTGTGATCTCCATCAGATGTTTAAGCACATTTTTGTATGTATGGCTACTCGTATAATTAAATCATATTATAACGGCGAGGTCATGGCTGACCATTATAGTGAAAATATACCTTGTTTGTTCATGCTTAACAGAATCCTTTCTGAATGTCTAAGATGATATCTGCCAGTTACTCAAGGGATTTGCCCTTAGTCTGCAAAGGCATATTTGAATCCTTGGTATCTAGTCTCATCATTTGATCCGTCTCTCTCCTGACCCTTCTACACAAACAAGATCATGTGACATCTCCTCAGAATTTCACATACATATTAATTGTTTCTACCATTTTATCATTCTCCAGCTCCTGTGCTTTCACTAAGTTTTCATTTTTAAGCAACGCCTGGTTTTAGTCACCTTGACATTCTCATGTACGCTTTTCTTACTCCTAAAGAATGTGTTTATTTAAGAAATTACTCTGCATCCTTTTTTCTGGGAATGTTCTCTCTCTCTCTCTCTTTTTTTTTTTTTGTAGCTTAGAGTTTCATGTCCATTAATGAATTCATGTTGTTCATCTGTGGTCACACATCTCTGTGCTCTTTTTTGCTGAGATTCTAAATGTTGCATTGAAAGTGTGATGACCATTACCTCAGCTCAGAAGTTTTTCTTCTCTAGCAAATGACCAATCCCTCTTATCAGATGTGAATTGGAGCTGCCATATTTTTATTTCTAAACATTTTTTTTTTCATAATGGAAATTTTAACTATTTGGTCTTTCATAGTGGTGAGAAAATCATGCATGATTATGATTCCAAGTAATGTTATATTCTGAGTCATTTTCCTTTCAGATGTAACAACTGCAGCAGTTGCCAAAGAGGCTTTGGAGGGACACTGCATCTATGATGGTGGTTATTGTAAGCTTCATCTGTCATACTCTCGTCATACTGATCTGAATGTAAAGGTATAAATATGTATTTTTAGGTTACATTAAGTAATAAGAACTGTTAAAACAAGTTAAAAACTGATTTTAGAAGAAGAAATCTCTGGTATCGATCAGGAAAAGAAAACGGTTGGGTTCTTGATGTCATTTGTTGACTGTCCAACTGCGTATGTTTCTTGACACCTTATTTCATTTATAAAGTGCTCTTCTTATAATTGATTTTATGTCCAATATTTGTGTTTGCAGGTGCATAATGATAGAAGCAGAGACTACACGGTTCCAGATGCTGGCTTACTTATGATGCCCCAAGCTCCTGGGTTGCCCACTGCTGCTGCTGGTTGGCAGGCAAATCCCCAGCATGCATCTATGTATGTTGGTAATGAGTATGCCATTGGTGCACAAGCACCAGTTCCTAATGGGCAAATGCCAACTTGGGATCCTAGCATGCAGGGAGGGTCTTATGTCGCTGCTCCAAGCACTTACCCAAGTCAAACATTTGCTCCACCACCTGCTTCTGATTACTCTGCATCAGTAGCCATATCTAGTGCTCCAGCTGGACCACTTCAGGTTTCACAATCCATGCCTCGGTATGGCATGTTGCCAAATGCACGGCCACCAACTGCTGGATCAGGTGGTCAGCCTCTGTATTACCCTTCATAAGCTGTATCTTAGACATCTTTTTGACCCCTTTGCATCTGTTACAAGTATTCCTTGAGTTTATTCTATTAATGATCTGATAGTACTTTAAAATAACTCTGCTGTATCAGCTGGTGAGCCTCTGTATTACCTTTCATAAGCTGTATCTCCTCTGACATCTGTTTGACTCGGCTGCATCAGTCAAGTATTCCATCAGTTTATTCTATCAATGATCTGTTAGTGCTTTGAAAGGACTCTTTTCATTATATGTTGCTGGTTTTCATCACTGCTGCTTTTGTGTAGCCTGGAAACGAATGGTACTGGTTAAGCATTGTCTTAACTCAATCTGTACTTTTGTCAACCGCAAAATGTCGTGAAATTTTCATTGTTGGCTTATGATAGCAAGTTACGGTTTACGTTAGCCGGTGCACATGGTAACATTTGAAACTCCGCGACAGAGAAAAGTACAAATTGAGGTAGCCAGGACCATTCGTATCCAGGCTACACAAAAGCAGCAGTGATGAATATTAGATTATCATAAACTGCAAGTCTTAAATATTCATCTTTTATAAAAAAATTTAAGTTATTATGATTTATGATATAATCTTAAATCATACAAATCAAATATTATCATTCAGATTACAATATTTCAAATGCTTAATTGCTAAATAGAGCCAATCTTTAAGATTGGTTATCATGAACTAAACAATCCCTTTACAGTCATTACTGATAGAAGTTGGAAGGTCCCACATAGTAAGCTTTCCGTGACTCTGGGAAGAGAGCCTGGAGGTTTGGTTCTTGCTCTCCTGTCCCGGTGTTGAGTAGGAGGGTACGTAGGTTATTTCATGAATGATTGCCATGCATCTGTAGTGACTACGCTGAAGTTTTGAACCTTTCGTAGCCAAGTTCCATTGAGCGTTATACGGGAACCCGACTTGGGGCTCATGATGCAGAATTTTTGGCTGGGGATCTAGTCATCGAGGTTCCTGAGATCTTGAAATATTGTTGTCGTGCAGACAGCTGAAATTTCCGAGCTGTGGAGTGTCGAGTGACGTTTGGGAATGATTTTGGCCGGGTGAGAGGTATGGAATTAGGCAAAAATGTGGAATTTTTACAATAACTTGGAAAGAACATGGATTACTAAAGGTCACTGAAGGATATCAATTTGTTGAAGTATTCTTAAAAAGAAATCTAAAACATGCGTGAGAGAGGAAGTTGGACTAATTCTGATCGCCTCTACCATCTTAAAGACAAAAAACCATCGGTTAACCACAAATAAATGGATATGGATATAAAAATAAAAATAATAAACATAAATACGATGGAAGTAAATACTAACTGAGTGATGGTAAACACTTATCTTATGCAATAAACACTAACATACTCATAACAAATAGCTAATATGAATGAATCAACCAACTATTGGATCAGGCTATTGGATCTATTGGATCAGGCTATTGGATTATAGGGATGATGTGTGATTAGCTTATTGGATCAAGAGATGTGTGTTGTGCGCCAATCACTAACATGCTCATAACAAATAGCTAACATGAATGAATTAACTATTGAATTAGACTATTGGACCATAGATGTATGTTATGCGCCCCGACGAATGAGGCATGCGTATTGGATAGTTATTTTGTCTATCCTATCTTCATAAATGCGCTCCATTATCTCTATAAATGTGCCCCATTCTTGGGAAGTATATGATTATGAGTTCAGGATGTTAGTATTTATTATGTGGCATAATTATTTACCGTTGCTCTCGAAAGAATTATATATATAATATATATACACACATACATACACATATACATACATACATATACATATATACATACATATATATATACACCCACACACATATACATACATACATATACATACGTACATACACACACATGCATATATATACATATACATACATACACACACACACATCAAGATCTAGCCATATAATGAAAGTTGTCATGCTCTTTCAAAAAGAGGAGATTTTGGTCTTGACTCAACTTCGGATCAGAATTTGATTGGGCTAATGCACATCTTTATTCATTTAAAAATAGTATATTGAAATTTAGATAAAAAAGAATGAAAAAAGCATCGATGGCAACAAATAAAATTATACAAATGTAATCTTTTCAATTTTACTCCAAAGCTGCGAAAATTGTATTTTCTAAAAATATTAGATATTTTTTATTAAAAAATAAATATCATGGTTTAGATGTATAACATATATAAAATCATTCATAAAAAGATAGAGGTATAACCAATTGAGAATAAATTAAGAGAAGATAGACTTAGATGATTTAGATATATATAACGTAGACTTATACATGTATAAAGGAGCAATTTAATACATATAGAAGAAAAAAGAGAAAGAGGTAAATCAAAAATTACATGAAAGAAAGTGATAAAGAAAGATTTAAAATATTTGCTTCTTATAAAAAAATATGACTCAAAACTGAGCTGAATAGAGAAAATGATTTATGTAGTTAGCCCTAACTAGTTTGAGATTAAGACTTTATTATTGTTATTTGTTTAGATGTATATTATTTATAAAAAATATCATAAAATATAATATTTTATTAAAAAATATCTTTTTAGAATAGTATTTTAAAAAATATAAAAATTTTAAATCTATCTCCACCGTTAAGAAAAAAAACTTGGTTTCTCATTCAATCTTCTATTTTATTTATCTTATTCTTATATTTTAAATTTAAACTTAATAATTTTAAAATTTAAATTTAATAATATAAATTTTAAAATAAATTTATATTCTTATTGGTCTTATCGATCATGTTAGTGCTCATGCATTGTTCGGGCATACACTTGGTATGATATATATAGGAACAATAAACAATAGTCAAAATAGCTTTGAAAGCTCCATTGAGAAGGTCAAAACCTTAATAGAGCTATGTGGGGCCAGCTTTACACTGGCGATAGGATGAAAACATTGAGCATAGTTCTTGGATAGTCCTCTAGCTTAAGAGGAGAAAATCTAGGGTTTTCAACTAGCAGCACCACTGAAACATTAGATGCCCAAATCTTTTTCTTATTACTTGCTCTCTTCTTTTAGTCCCAAGAGCCAAAGCTGTAGGAGATGGAGGCCCATTCCTATGCTAGAGGCGACTTGTATAAGTCATGGAAAAAGATGCTACAAATTTAGCGATTAGTGATATGGCAGACGCATAAGATTACGAAGGAGGCAATAATAGCATTACAAGAGCATTTCTTCAATGTCATGGTGCCATTTGGGAAGGAGATGGATTATTCGTAGAAAGAGTTGAAATTATGGCGATAGTGGTAAGAAGTCTAGGTCACTGAATCCCAATTGATCTTATAGTTAGGGAGTTAAAAGAAAAAAGTCTCAATACTAGATAAAATTAAACTTTTTATCATAGATGATGACCATCCAACCTTATTAGGGTGAAAAAATTTGGTCCACTTGAGTCTTTAGATGACCATCGATGATAGGCTTAACTACAAAAAGCTTTCTAAAAATCCTTTATCCAGTCAAACCTAGATCACTCAATTGGTCTTTAAGATAGCCTACTCATCTCAAGAGCTAATGTGTCTCAATTAAGATCGGGTGTCATCCAACTC
The DNA here is from genome assembly GCA_017589505.3 of Metroxylon sagu. Lineage (NCBI taxonomy): Eukaryota > Viridiplantae > Streptophyta > Magnoliopsida > Arecales > Arecaceae > Metroxylon > Metroxylon sagu. The sequence goes on along the minus strand of JACVBY030000604.1, from coordinate 1,784,746 downwards.
AATGGGCAGGCATGGGGCTTATCAAGCCACTACTCTTCGATAGGGCTACCAAAGAGGCAAGCCCAACAAGTGGGCTTTAAAATGGGGAATGCATGCATGGGCTAAATATCAGACACTTTGATTGGGCCAAAAGGAAGTTAGCATATCTATTTTTAAGGTAGTTGCCTCACATGTCCAGAACATTAAGGAGCAAGCTACAAGCTTGGGTTTCAGAGAATTTGGTTGTTGCTCCAACCTTTCTATGGGTGCAAATAGCTAGGATGCTATATTGAAATAATTAAGAGAGCTTTAGAAGGCATTGCAAAGAATTCTTCTGTTAATGAAGGCGATGCAGTTGGTAAACCTAGTGATAGATGGTAAGACTTGAGTGAGAAACTAGTCAAAGCCATGAATAATGACCCCTAAACCCTACCTATTTACAATTAAGATCCTTTAATGGAATTGTAAGGGGGTGGGGAGAACTTTCTTTGCTTTAGAAGTAAGAAGGTTGCTAAAACAACATGATCCTCACATTTATGTATTCTTTGAGACTAGATTGGTGGACCGAAACTTCTACCTTATTTAGTGCAGACTAACCACCTAGTGGTTTTTCCATGCAGTGGAGTTGCTAAGGTTAAAGACGGGCATTATCTCCATTTGACAGCTTAGGATGATAAGAGTTAATATTTTCAATAATTATACTCAATTAAGTGATCCATATTATCTTAGAGCTATATGGAAAGTTATGGATCTTGTTGGCAGCTTATGCAAAAACTAGAAATAGAAGGAGATTCCTATCGACTGAAGTTTTTATGGTCATTGATCCTAGATTCCCCATTCTAGTGTTGGTAATTGCATTGATAGCCTAGTGGAAAAAAAAGGAGGGAAGCCTTTCAAAGAGAAGATTGGTTTTAGAGAGCTTTGAGACTTTGTCTTAGCAAATAAGTTTTCTTTTCTAAGCCTCAGGATTTGGTGCATATGATGCAATAATAGTAGTAGTATGGCCATAGTGTAGAAGCGAATTAATAAAGCCCTTGTAATAAATAATTGGATTCAAAACTTGGACTATGTGGTATGACATCATTTTAGGTTTGTTTCTAATGATTGTCCTATTTTTATTGATACTTACATGGATTTGGCCCCCAAACCACCCTTTTATTTTGAGAAGTCTTCGCTTCAGTATGTAGGACCGGATTGATGGATTAGATTGGTACACATACTATCAGTATCCTGTAGCGAAAAAAATAAATTTAAATTTTTAAAATTAGGTAAATAAATTTTAAATCATATCTAAAACTTATTTACTCAGTAATGGCATGATCAAAGATCAGATCTAATGTGATAAAAATTTAAAATTAAATTTTTACCTCATTAAGTTGAAACATGCAACTGAAATTTACCCTGTCGGATCACTGGGTTACAAACTAGAGTTGTTCACACATCCGGTCTCTATGAATATCCACGCAGGGATGAAGACTCCTCAAAATGGACAGATCACCGGGTGCTAGCACCTTGCAGATCCTTTTGATAAAGATGGTGCAGCAAACTCTTTGCTGAATCAACCTTTTTGTGCTTGATCTCCTTAAATAGGAACTTATCATTTGTTTTTCTCAATTAGATTTAATCTAAGGTAGAAGAATAGAAAAAAAAGAAGACTTCTTCTCTAAGCCTTATCATTTGTTTTTTCCAACTAGATTTAATCTAAGGTGGAAGAATAGAAAAAAAAGAAGACTTCTTCTCTAAGCCTATGTAAAGCCTTATGCCATATATAATGGACTTTTTCAATTGCCTTTCTCTCTCTTTTTTTTTTTTTCTAGGCTAGAGACCCTTTATATAGACTTTCAAGAGTAACCCAAAAGCCTTCTTCCATCATAAAGGCCATTAATGCTATAATTAATTCCAAATAGTCCAAAAATCTTCCATCATAATAGCTGTTAATGCTATAATTAATTCCAAATTATTCAAAAGTCTTTCATCATTATGGCTATTAATGAAAAGTAATCCAAAGGCTATCTTTTTATTATGAAAACTATTAATGACAATTATTATCTTGAAATTTAAAAAGTTAAAACCCTTTACTTATTCCCACACTTAATGAATCGATGAGTTTTCTATCACTATTCATTAAATGAGAACTTGAATTTAATAGACATTAACCACTTTAGGAAGACTAAGAGTCTTACATTAAACCAGAATTTAGTACACATTAATGTGAGCCATCTTAAGGAGACTAAAAGTCTCAATCCACTAGCACTCTTCATTCAGGGTCTAATTTAAATTTAATTGGATTGAATTTTGAGTTCGAGTTGAATCTCATCACATGAGACTCATATATAAGTTCCAATTGAGTCTTGAACAATTCAAATCCTAAATGTATTTGGTCAAAGCTAATTTGACATTCAAAGAAGATAGAAAACAATTCGATCTGGTTGAATTGGGTTAGCAGTGATGCTGTCAGGCCTAGTTGCTAACAATTAGCAACCCATCTTCAAAGAACTTGATCCAAAATACTAATCAAATTAATGTAATGATCAAAGTGAGGAATTCAACCCCTATTGCGTGTGACCCCATAGGTTCCAACCTGTCTGTTAGTGAGAATAATCCTTAATTAGCATTAGGGTTGCACCGAAACTCCTTTCGGTGGGTCGAAACTATTTCGACTCAACTCATAACTAAGAATCGACGATCCTAATCGATTTCAAGTGAGCTTCTTACAATCCACCAGTGACACCTAGCAGTATGCAGTGGCGAGCCAGCAGGTTAGAAAAGAATCCAAAATGTAGTTACCGTATAGTATAATCTTTCTATCAAGAGTCCCAACAAGGTGCTAGGTTAAGGATAACTCGTTAAACCCTAAGCACGGGTCATATGCAATATTTATTTGACTCGAGTTCAACTTGTGATTCTAATGGAAACTCCTTTCCATTATTACTAGCCGTGGCCACAGGCTCATGAACTCAGTCTCCTAAATAGCATAGGATTACTCCCTGTCTACTAGAGCTGATAGATTCTTCATGAATACTCCTTACTCCTACATTAGGACCACTGCAGCCAACATACATAACAAAGTCCTTGATGCTTAAGAGGATCAAGGTAATATGCAATCAAGCTGCAATGACCCTAGTGTGAATAACCGAAGTACTATAGGTCAAGGACCACTTATACTACTATATTGCCTAGAAGTCATTGACGAGTGAGTAGTTATCCTATTGATTTCTCGTATGGTCACGCTCGGTACTGATGTCAAACATCTACGAGCATTCTTGCCTTGGTATCTCATACCTCATACAAGAGACTCGTATCAAGGCGATTCATGCTTCAATCTGATCGGATCGATCACTGTCCTCATGATTAATCAATTGATTGAGAGCGTTTTAGGAGTTAACCTATTATGATATGTGTGTCAAATTTTTAACTCTTGAAAATACATGCCATTGTCAATCAATCCCGAGGATAATACATGACACATTAACATGTATGAAAAAGGCTCAATTTTATTAATATAAACATGATCACGTACAATGAAAGTTTCGGAACAATATATAATGTGTGTGCCAATAATTGACTTTTCAGGGCATACATCTAACACAATATCCATTATGAAATGTGCCAGTAAAGAGTGATGCCATGTACTAGATGTACCAGAACATGGAATTGACAAAGTGACAGTTCAAGTATTGGAATAGGACTATGGTAAGCAACGTTCATAAGAGATTGGAAGAAATTGAAACAAAAATTGCTGACTTAGCAAACCTCAAGTCATATCTTGCTCAGTACCATTCACTCCTTTAGCAACAATAGACCTTACAGTGATAGAAATCTAAAGAGAAGGTGATAAAAATACTTAAGTTCTTTCATTGCTCTACCATCCTTAGAAGGCGGAGACATAATTTTAGACTTCTAAAGGAGGGGGAAGACTTGGTGGAAGAGGATGTGAGTATTGGATGGAAGTCGACTCAATTTTTGAAATCTAGATGGATCATTGAAATTGTTAATGAGGAGACCACTAGTATTCCTATGCCATACCATACAATATTGGAAGCACAGAGTAAAGCCTTATCAAGAGAAATCAGGGATGCTCAAATAGAGAGGCTGGTGAGAATGATTTGGGTGATAAAGCTTTAAGCCCTAATAGCTTCCCACTTTATTCTTTAAGCACTATTGGCCCTTCATTTGTTGGGATATTTGCTAAATTGTGAAGCAGTCTTTCTTTATCTATTTTATGCCCCACTCTTGGAGGAATGTCTTGATTCTTAAGAAGGCTGATGCCTTGTTACTTTCATATTTTCTACCGATTAGTTTATATTCCACTCTATATAAAATAATTGCAAAAATTTTGGTCAACAAAATGCGACCACTTTTGAATCCTCTTATCAAACCTGCATAAATAGCTTTCGTCAAGTGGAGGAGTATATCTGACAATATTTGATTAATATGAGATAATGCATGTTCTAAAAAAGGCTTCTGCTAGAAGAAACTATATGGCAATCAAGATAGATATGGAGAGAGCTTATGATAGAATCCAATGGAACTTTCTCTTTAACTCTCTTTGATAGATGGGTTTCTCAGAAAGGTAGATCAATTGAATTCATGGTTGTGTGATGTCTATTTTCTATGCTCTCTTAATCAATGATACTTCTGTTAAGACCTTCCACTCTTGTATGGAGCTTAGGCAAGGATTCATCTTGTCTCCCTATCTTTTCATTATCTATATAGATGCCTATCTTAAGTTCACCTTTTATTTTTTGATAACTATATCTTATTCAGTCATGCTACTATCACCAGTGTAGTGACCTTGTTTGCATCCTCAGAGAGTATAGTAGATCATCTAGTTAACAAGTGAACTTAAGTGAATATGTGTTAAGATTTAGCCCAAGGACCAACTTGATAGTAAGACATCGGATTAAAGATTACTTATAAATGAATTTGAGAGCACCTGGCCGTAGTTAGACATCCCCATTGCAAGAAAGAGACCACTATCATCAGAATGCAGTATGTTAATATATAGAGATTTTATGATGGATTGGAAGGATAGAAATGGAGAACATTATCGATAATAGAAAGAGCCACCTTGATAAAGTCAATTCTTTCTACCCTATTCAACAACAAATACTATCATCCCAATTGGTATGCTCTAGAAGCTTAACCGTATTGTGGTGGACTTCTTATGGGGGTCCATAGATAGTAGAAGGAAAATGCTCCTTTTGCCTTTGGAAAAGGTCTTTTGGCCAACGCATTTTGAAGGGGGGGTGGGTGAGGAGACCAGGGGATCATTCCTTTAAAAATATGATGTGAGGCTTTGATGACAAAAAATGTAGCTAGACTTCTCCTTTTATCGAAAGATATTTGAAGTTCCTTCATGAGAGCTAAGTGTGGTGGTTGGCTAAATGCTTCCTCTTTAACTCTAGTGCAAAGAAGATCGGCTATATAGAAGTGGATGTGTATATTAGCCCCAACCATCCTCCCTAACCTCTGATGAATAGTGGGTGATGGAAGCTTTATAAGTATAATTCATAATCCGTGGATCGCCTCTATCCACTTAGTATACTCTTGAACCTTGGCTGACATTGAGGCATTAGATGTTCTATCATTGAGGGATCTCTGGATATAAAGTGAAAAAAGATGGAATTCTAATCTTATTAACTAATGATGTGGAGGTAGACTTGGCAAATAGGATTTTATCTATTATAATTTTAGCTTTTCAAAGTCAAGATAGACTTCATTGCGGCCCTTTTCTCTATATTAGTCATAGCAGATGATCGGTATAGGTACCTTTAGTGCTACACTCCCATCCTAAATGCAAAAATTAGTATAGGTATAGAATATGGGGTTATATCCAAAAACGGCTCTATATGCAATTGTTATTTTGCTAGTCCCATTGGATATCTTTTTGTAAAATTTGGAAAGAAAAGAGACTCAAACGAAGGACAAGAAAGAAGCCATTCTTACGTGCTATATTGCATACTAGATTTAGTTGGTAAGGAACATACAATTTTTTTAGAACTAAAAATAAAGCTATAAAGTGATTTTATGAAAACAAATAAAATCATGCGAGTCAGTGTCACTGCAGCGTCTTTAATGGCCAAGATAATATATAGTACCCTAATAATAACTTTTATATCCCATTGATCCTATATTTCTCTTAAGAGTCACCATCTCCTACTTTCTCAAGGTCGACTTTGGCAGGAGTTTGTTGGATGATGGAACAATGGAGGTTTAGGGTTTATCATTTGGAATCACAGGAGCACCTTTGTTGCTCTTGTCGGTTCTAAATTTTTGATACCATCATTCCCATGGCTAAGTTGCAAGCTAGACTATTGAGAGCTACGAGAGTGAAAAGGGGATCTAAGACTCTGGTTACGTGACTGCAGATAACTGGAGCTTATACATTGATAGCCTCTCTACTCCTTCGAGACTCTTGGAAGTTTTCGGCCACTTTGGCTTCCATTGATGTCAAACAAGTCTTTTAAGAATCCAATAGTACAATAGATTGGATAGTCATTTATATATATCACAAATCTTTTGGACAGTACTTGACAGGAGTACTACAATGGTATTCCTACGCAACTACATGGTTTTTTAACCTCTGATACTTTTAGTTTTATTTATTTTAGAAGGATTTAAATTGTTCGTCACACCTAAAAAGAAAAAGAAAAAAAAATTGTAGTCAAAATATCCTGGCTATTTTAAAAACTAAGAACAAAATTAATAATCAATTTGAATAATTTTTGATAAGTTCACTTCTTAGTAGTAATTTGGGAAATCATTCCTGTTGAGGCCTTTTTTGTTTTTCCGTAGGAGAATATTATTATTGCTGGATGGGGAGTCGTCGAATGGAGAGGCATCTTTTGTCATCAAAGATTACTCGATAGGTAGTCCTCATCACTTGCTTGCCACGGTTTTCATCCTTGTGATCTGTTGCACAGCTTTTGGAATTTTTTAATAGACATCCATTCCATTGTTGCACCTCAAATTTTTTGCTTTTCGTGATGAAAATACCTGAAGTAACAAAGCTGGTTGACTGCCTATCCACCCGATATCGGTATAGTCAAATATAGCACGCCATCACTGATCACTATCATGCAGCCAATAAATCACAAGTTACTACGAAAAATAATCCATACAGTCGATATAATCTTCAACCTCGTACAACTAAGTTTGAGGAGTAATTAATCATTGGAAAACTGGTAACAGCTGCCTAGTGCAGTGATAGAAGCTAATCCTTTAATCTGTGGCTTCTGTGAACTGGAATGTTTCATGGTTCTCGCGAATCCAAGTAAAATCTATGATAAACCTTGTTTAAAGAGAGTAGTTGAGACGAGCCACATTCTTTCGTAGTCCAAGAAGCTAGAGGGTAGTCTGTCCTTCCATCTCCCGTGGAAACTTGGGACTGCCACTGCTGCAATCGCGGTGAAGATAAACCCATGCAGTGTTCTCACCGACGGGTTTTGATCATTAAAGCTTTGCACCCAAACAAGCACACAGTTTTCATCCTCTCGGGCCTACCCAAGGCCGAAGGGTGACGACCGACCGTCCTCCTCCCACCCATGCGTGCTGTTGAAGTGACACCGGACAAGCGCTGCGCACGTTCAGCGAACCGCATGACTCGTCGCCAATCTCTAAATCAACCTAACAGTGCTTGGTGGCACGCAGGGCTGGACCTGGCCGTGCCGTGTAGCCCCCCCCCCCTTCTTGTCCTGCCACATCCCAGGCCACTGTCACGCTCCCCCATTTTGCGTTGAAGTCAGCGAATCCGTAGCTGGTACGCCGAGATCCCGATGCCGACAGTGCTGGAATGAATGCATTCCGTCAAGCTGTCACAGTAGTGTGGTGATGGAGCTGGCGAGACAACCGCGTCCCCATTTATTGGCACTGGCTTCAGCAAGCTGAATGCTTAAAAGAAAGTAGATGCTAAGGGGCAAGTTCTTAGACCAGGATTGGACACAGCCTATCAAGAGTTGTTTCGTTTCATAGGAAAGTGATGCAAGGAGCCAGCCCATGTGAATTGATGCCTTCAGCCTTCCACCTTCTATGGGACCTTACATTGACTCATGCTTGGTGTCCAATTAATGTCTTCTAGTAAACACTTTTTTCTCAGTTCAAGAAAACAACTAGACACCAGACAGTACGCTGTAGATGTCATGATCTCTCCAGCTAGCAGATTAACACCTTTTTCTATGCCTTTGAGTGCTGACAAGAATCACCAGAATCTTATGCTTAAGAAGGCCGTTTTAACTCCAAAAAAGAAGGCTGTTGGCTGGGTTAATGGAACGAGAACAGAATGTGAGAAAAATACCACTTTCAAAGTGGGGTTTCAATTGGATTATGTGGGCTATTCCTACCTCACCACATCTCTATCACAAAACTATGCCACGTTCCTCAATCAATATCAAATAAAAGTTAGGCTGGGGTGAGTAGCTGGATGCAATTGGCTACAGTGAAGGGTATCTGCTGTCAAGCCCTACCAATTTCACGCATTTATGTCTTTACTTGTTATGGTCTCTCTCTCACTCTGTGTGCGTAATTGACAGCCAATAACTATTTCCAATGCCATTCTCTCTTGAGAAAATGTTCATTTAGAAGGCCTAGGCATCCAAGACGAGATTCCATCTTGTTTTCTTTGTTTAGGTTCTGCTATATACTAGGTATCAATAATTGAGAAGATTGGACAAATAATTTCGGTGCTGAAGCATGACAATTACTTGACTAGTTTTCATAGCTGTGCAAGTCTTGTTAGGGGGTAGAAGCATTAGTTAGTGAACTCCAGCTTTGAGTTTCCATTATGATGCTTCGAGACAAGGTGAGTCATGACAGCATTTTAATGATCGGTTGTTGGAGATGCTTCGATGCTTCTAGCTTCTATTAAGATGCCATAACATGAGTTGATGATACTGATCAAATTGTAAGCTCTCATTGATACAATCTTCTTGTTGCTTGATATTTTCAGCAGTAACTTTCTGGTTCTCTGTTTGCAAAGATCATGTTAAACAGAATAATCACTATTTCATCTGGAACTTCTACTTGGTCCTTTTTTGGTCCCATGATGCGTTTGTCTGCTGATGCACATGACGGTTAACATCAAGTGGAGTGAGATGGGACAGAAAGAGTGGAATTCATCCTACAATTTCATGTGAACCAGGTCATGATCCACAACACATTGTCTTGGCTTGCACTTGGTGATGGGATGTATGCGTTGCTTACCTTCTCTTATCCCTCTGGGTTAAGATTGCTCGTGAATCCATCACACAATTTTGGCCCAACTAGGGTATGAAAGCCCTCTAAAATTACAAGCCATATTAACCATTAACGTAGACCCTCATGCATATCCAATCTAGTGAACATTGACTATGGTGCTCTTTAGCTTGGCATACCCACCACTTCTTTAAAGATCTAGAAAAGGTGATTTGGAATCTAATATTCTAAGAAAAGATCAGAATTCACCCTTGCATAGAGAATCACCTTTACCTCAATTTGTCGAAGAGCCCCATCTCCCTAAGAACCACTAAACAAAAAAAAAGAAAAAAAAAAAAAGCTAAATCTGTCCTCAATATATCCTGTTATCTTATTTTGGTCCCATTAGTGACTAAAGTAGAACTTTGGAAAACTCAGTATTTTTTACTTGTAATCCCAGAAAGAGAGGCACTCAGGGTGAACAATGGAGTCGATGATGTATCCTTATCTAACCAAAAAAAAAAAAAACGTCTAGATTAATGATATCGATCAGTGCATTTACCTAAGTAGCACACATTCTTGATTTAAGAGATGAGAGAAGGATTCCTAGCATATTTAGAGAAGATGAAGGGAAGAGATGTTCATGATTTAAGATATGAAGTTAGAATTATCTGAAAAAAGGAGTTAGTGGTCATGTTATCCTTTTAGATAGCGTGATTTAAGCTAATCATCACGTGATTGTTTCTGCATTGCAACAAATGATATGGAACTCTTTTCCGCTCGATCAATTTGGGCCATTTCCGTATCCTTTTTCTATGATTCTTCCCTTGGCAACATTCGAACTCACACATTGAAGTGGGGTGCGGGGGTGCACTTTATTCTCCCTGCTTTTCCACTAGTTTGAATCAATGGCGTTTCTGCTGGAAGCTTGTAAAGCTCACCAGATGAAATGCAGAGTTGAAAATTTAAATAATGGCCCATGGTGCATCACCAAATCTTAACTGTTAGTTGTACCTATAATTCCTACGGTGACAGTTAGAAGTTGAGACCACCCACCTTTTAAGAAGCGCATAATATTAGTCGTATATATGTAGCCCTGATCGAGGACAAACCATGCTTTCGCAAAGAATGACCCTCTTTTAGTCTCCTGCAGAGATAATGACTGGATTCTTCTTGTCGAGATTTGGTGGAGTAAAATGCCACCATTTCAAAGCCATGATCTTAACTTTTCCATGGGAAATTAATAGGCTTTGTTCGCTAGCCCAACTACAACATCTACTTTCTTATATAGCCACTCCAGTCTAGCATATCCTCATTAGTCTTGTGTTTTGATCATGACCTTCATAAAGAAATTATGAACAGGTGACTGTGACATGAACTAAAGAATAAACTTTCCCTCTTAAACTACCAAGTTTGTGCTAACTGCATGGATTCTACAACAGAAGTTATGAAACTAAATCGACCAAAAGAAATCAGTATGTACAACCCCATGATATAAATATGCAGAAGAAATAATAACTTCCATTCACCTTTACTTCTTGGTTGTTGGTACTTTATTTAAACATTTATCTAATGTTTGAAAAGTTCCATATAGATTGGCCGGGAGATTTCGGAATATATAATAACCATATGGCATATTCCATGGAAGATGAGAACACTATGCAAGTCCATTTCTTTGACCACTTCCCTAATGCTTAGATTAGAAGACAGAGTTGATATTGCCAGGACAAAAATAGCTATCTCTGACTTTTGGTCTTGTGCATATAGAATAAGACGTTAGGCAACTGATCTACTAATTCAGAAGCAAGGAATATAATGCCAAGAGCAGTAAGATTTTTAAAAGAACCGAGAACATATTACATGGATCAAGCATCCATTATAGAATAGACAAAGATGAGAGATTGGGAAAGGGAAAGTGGAGAAAAAAAAAGGAGAGGTGGTGTGAGAGCAGCGATAGGCATCCAGATCTCCAAAAGACAAGTTGATTACTTGGTGTTAACAAAGGTGGTATAATAAATTCCTAAGATACAAAAGGACGGACTACAAATGGACACAACCTCCCTGCACACAATCTAGCTTTCACTTTTTCTTTTCAATGCCCGGTGTGACACTGTGATAGCCCGCCATGTCTGATTTAAAATTATTTGAGAACATGAACCTTTTGAATGTCTGATACAAATAACAGAGGAAAAGTGTTCTTTTTACCAAAGTCTGAACCATGGTAGAGTTGCACAGCAAATACCCAGTCATTTGGGTGAAAACCATGTTGCCCTGGGTGGTGAAATGGAGCAACATCACTTTGAAAGTTACCACATGGACAAGGACAGAAAAAAAATAAAATAAAATAAAAAATAGAATTCTCACTTGTTGGTTACTGGTTTATGACATTTTCTGGTTGTTTTCTTCATTGAATTTGGTTTGTAAGAGTCTGTGAATGTGATCCAATCCTGTGGGTAAACTACAAAAGGCACGAGCCAAGTGGTGTTTGGAGACCAGCATAGAACCAAAGTGTGCATGTGCTCTTTTCCTTGGTGGTTGCCGAGTAGCTCTTCCAGTCGCTTTCTCGACCACACATATCTCAGAAAAGAAAAGGCACCACCTTGTTGAGATCATGTGATTCCTATATTCTCACAACAGCTGAATACATCGTCGGGTAAAATTCTCATCTGAAGACGGAAGATTGCTAGAAGTGGTAATGGTAAATACCATTCCAATGTACATGATGTCTTTTGAGCTGAGTCAGGAGCTTAGAAAATGCATGAGCTTTTATCAAGATTTCCTTTGTTTTCTTATTTTGTGGGGGATATGGTAGTAATCGTGAGTGTGACCAAAAGACCACAAAACTACAGACGTGTTATTTTCACTGGTCTTCTCTTTGTGAAACCCAATCCCGAGTCGACCCAGTTGAGGCCGAGCCGGGCTTACCAACGAAAAAAAAGGGGCTGTTTTCTCCTCTTTTATTTTTTCCTCCTCTTCTATTTTCCTCCTCCCTCGCTCTCACCTGATTCAAGAATGTGCGATCCTAATCAGGCACCTTCTACTAGATTCATCCAACTAACAGGATGTGGGTAGGATGCTTGACCTGACCCCTGTTCCTACCGCAAAGCCCTTCTCTCATTACTCTATTCTCTCTTTCTTCTCCGATTTGTCTCTTTCTGTCTCTCCCCGCTCACCGAACTCTCCCTCCTCTTTGTTCTCTCTCTATGTATCTCCTTATAGTTTGGTTGACCAAATGTAGGTAATCTTACTTCTCACTCTTTAACTTCTGTTACTTCTTCGGTTTCTCTCTTGCCCTCTACCTAGCATAATCCCTGCTCTAAGAAGAAAGATTCACCATCGAGATGTGGGTTGATCTGGTTGCAAGATCCTCTGATAACACATAGTAAAGTTAAGACTCTAATGCGATGAGAGAACCTTAATTAGAAGAGATAAAAGACTTCTCTTTGTAACATTCACTCCGTCCAAACTTGATCAGAACTTCTATAATAAGCCATTTTATTCAAGTCTGATAAGAACTTTTCCTATAATAAGCTCACTTCTATAATGAATTAGTCTATTTAGTAGGAAAAGATTCCTATCAGAAAAGAATCAGGACTTAATTAAAGTCATACCTTATGAAAGTTTAAGATAAATTCTCTAGATGTTTATAAAAATAACTCAGGATTTGCATGTAAAACAAGTTCTAAACCCCTCTCTCTCTTTCTACTTAAGCTCTAGGCGTCTTCTTTAAAGGCCTTAAAGGTTCTTCCATCTTGTCCATGTCGCTGACTTGAGCATTGCAGAAAAGCATAGAACTCGATTATCCTTTCCTGCAATTAAGGATTATCCTCTTCTGCAATCAAAGAACTAAATAATCTGACTGAAAAGGTGCAAAGAAAAAATTTAATCCGTTGATGCGAAGATCAGCAAAAAAAAAAAAAAAAAGCATCAATACCACCCAATATTCTTGGCTCATACTCTCAAACCTCCTAGTTATCATATTTTCATTTCCTCTCTAATTTTGGGCTAATTTAATCTCATATAAATAGAAAAAAGTGCGAATAAGAAGAAAGCTAGCGCCTTTTTCCCTAACTGTTTAATTAAAGTAAGACCATAGCTTTTGTACTTAACCTTAGATTATGGTTAGGATAACAATGTCCTAGGTCTAGAGTTTAGGGTACTAAATATACAAAAATTAAAAATCAATGAATAAAAATTAAATTTGTGAAAAAGATGGTTTTCATATCTTACAAAGGTATTAGTTTTTATAATTATACTAAATATTACTTTTAATTAACTATATATATTAAATATAGTTGCGGATTAAGCGGGCACACCAAATTAAACTCTGGTTTCAATAGAAGTAAATTTCTATTTACTTTTATGGATAAGAAAATTTTGATTTGCGCACATCAATCAAAATTAGAGAACTTAATTTTGCATGGCTATAGGAACATTACTTTGATTTTTTATAAGTATGAAAATAAATTATAATTTAATGCCATAAGCATAGTTAATGCATTTAAATTAATTGAAAATCAAAACTTATTGTAATGAATTAATCAGGTTTAATTAAATTGGCTTAATTTGATTCTTAAGCTTATTAACCTAAACCAAACCAACCAGTTTATATTAACTTAAGCCATTTTTTAATTTAAATAGTTTGATTTCATCATCATTTTAATTCCAAATCACCAACTCTTCCCTCCCATTTCTAGTAAATTCTAGAATCTTTCCTTTGACTAATTAACAAATTCTCTAACTAATTAACAAACTCCTTAACCAATTAACAGACTCTAACAAACCTGAAACCCTCTTCTCCCAATCTATAAATACCTTGGAGTATTTTTATTTGGGTGATTAAACCACCGAATTGAAAAGTGAGCCAACCTTCTCCTTCCTTGCTTCCTCTTTCTTCTTCTTTTTCTTCTCCCATGCCAATGTGCTAAAGCTAAGCATCCAAGCCTTCATCTTGGTTTGTGGCCAGAACCTCTCTTAGGCCATTAACCTTTTTCCTTAGAGCTCACAAGTGGTCTAGATAAGCATAGTTAGGAGAGGTGAATTGGTAATTTTCAAAATATGAGCTAGAGAGGCATAATGATAATTTTTTTTAAATTATAAATTTTAACAAATTAATTAATTATGTTAATTATATGTGATCACTGATTTGATTTGATTTGATTGAGGGATTATTGAGATTAACGATCCGAAATAAAAGTTTTACATTTACTATTATGCAATATGTTTTATGCCTTATATGCCTACATATATCATGCATTCATTGTTAGATTTCTCAGCATGTTTTAACTGTGCACGATCATTTATTTATGGATTATATATATGTTGTGGTATGTTATTTTAGTTATGAAATGGTTATGACTTTGATTTGAGATATATGAGTACGATATATTACGATATGTTATTTGATTTTGATATGGTTATAGCTTTTTGACCATGTGGACTAATCATTAAGATGTATATATGATGTTACTGTTGATATGTGGTACTAATTCATGTAGTATTAGTGTAATTCATTATTGGCCTAGGCCAGCGGCACTAGAGGAGGGTTTAAGAGTTGTGAGAGACCGGTGTACAATCATTCATAGTTTGTGGATATGATGTGGCTGAGTGTAATATACTAGGCACTAATATGGGAACCAACCTGTGCATGCATATATCGTTAAGTTAGGTTGTTAAACATAGACTACTGATATGAGGTCTTTCAGTATGTATCTTCAGTATACAGAATGACTTAGTTCAGTGCTAAGGTTGGTTAAGATTGTAAATCTGATGTTTAATGTTGATACATGGTACTAGTTCGAGTAGTATTGGTATAATTCCATACTGGTTTAGATTGGCAGCACTAGAGAAAGACATGAGGACCATGAGAGGCCGATGTAGAACTAGTCATGGTCTATGGATATAATGTGGTTGAGTTTAATATACTGGGTATTACTATGAGAACCAATCTGTGTATGCATATATCGCCAAGTTAGGTTGTTAGACATAAACTACTGGTATATGGTTTGTTAGTATATATCTTCAGTATGCAGAAGATTGTGATATAGATATATGGTTATGTTGATGATTTTGGTATTTTATTTAACTTATATTGGTATTTAGACATGAGTAATTTAAAGGTTTTACAGCTAGTTTGTGAATATGTTATGTTATTTTCTATAAAAATATATTTTGATATTTCATTCTGATTTTTTTAACATATTCATGATGGTATGTGTAGATGTTCTATTAAACTTTTAATTCATTATTTCTTCCTCCTATCATATTTCAGATGATGATGGCGATGCCTATTTGCTAGATACAAATTAGGAGTAGGGCACCAGGAGTGAGAGTAGTGTATAGTTTACCATATCATTTGACATTATAGTATATTGATATGTACATTGAAGTTGATATACATACATTTATACACTAGTTTGATGATTTGTGAAAGTATTATGATATCTATAGATTTAGTTTCTGTTGATATTAATGTTTGTCATTATATTGCTTATGTTGAGATTTAGTAGGCCTTGCATACTCTTAAATTTAGTTAAAAGTATGCGACCGTGTTGTAATGTTTCTGGATTAGGCTTCGGATTGAGAGTCGCGACACTTATGAAATTAGATTGGCTATTCAAAGGTATCCGGACTAGTCACATTATTATGAATTGTGTGCCAAGGGTGAAAGCACGACATATTATATTATCAATTACAAGTTGCAGCATAATACCTTGAATTGCCAATTAGGGACTACAACATTGTACTTTGGATTATTAGTTACGAGCTAAAGTGAGACAGCTTGGATAAGCATGGGATATTGGATTACCATTTATAAGTTAAAGTATGGTAGCAGAAGCGTACTATTATAGGTTGCCAATCACAGATTAGAGCACGAGTGTTCTTAGTTCACAGTTGAAAAGATGGCTTGAGGTTGTTTGTGCACATTTGGATATATTAAATCTAACCCTTAATAACTATATCATAATAAATTGATATTTAAAAATACTGCTGGTTGGAACAATTATCTTGATGATGTGTTTGACATATCAAAGTGCACTCATGATTATTGCATGACTAAAGTTATTTCAATAGTTATATTTGTTACTAAATATTTGTAATTATCAATGAATGCATGTATGCATCGGATGGAATTCTTGTGGATATGTTAGCTCATGCCATTTTTATTACCTTTTATAATCACGGGACATCTATTATTGGAAATGAATTTTAATTTTGATGAGAGGGAGACAAGTTGAAGTATATCTACTGCCGAATGAATAAGTGATTTTGAAATTAAATAGTTTCTGTTGTTTTTATTAAAAGAATCATTTGGTTTTGAAGAAATAATATCAAAGATTTGCTAAATTTGGGTGGGGTTTTGCATATTTTCTGTGGTAATATTGTGAAAGATATGCGGTCCAGTTTATGGAGTGTGAATAGAGTTGCTAGAGAATTAGAGAACAAGCTCTTGAAGCAAAGCAGTTGAGGAAGAGTAATGGAGCCTATGTTCATTTAATTCCACATGCAACCGGCCGGTTTCAGTCTGCAGGCTGCTGTCGACCGAACTGTTGGATTCACCTAACTGGAAAGGCACAGGTGGTTCTTAGAGCTTATAATAAATGGGCTGGATTTCTTTTTTGCCAAGCGGAAAGCTACTCAAAATCTTTTCATCCACGTGCCGTAGTGCAGAGTGGCGTGTGGATGGGTCTGAAGCACGGATGCTGTATTTAATGAGAGGATTGTGCTGAAAAGGAACATGACAAATTAAATCTTGAACCAAACTACTCAAAAATCTTAATTGGTATCCTTCACATCCCCCATAGAGTTTGGCAAGAACTTAACCTCTCGTTTGGTTGAAGGAAAATATATATATATATATATATATATATCCTCCTCTCTCTCCTTTCTACAAAATAAATACCAATCCTCTTTTTCTCTCTTCCTGAAAAATTATTTTTAGGAAAATACTAAATAGGCACTAAAAAGGATAAGGGACCTTCTAACATTTGATATAATGGATGCAAGCTATTATCTTCACCGTTCTATGTTCCCTTTGGTGGTCCGGATACTCTGTTGCATAACTATTCCATTTCAATGAACTCTAACAAAAACCAATCAATTAATTAGCATATAAGCCAGATCATTTTAGGTTTGCAAACGTTCTATATGAATCTAAGATGCACATTTTCCAATATAAGGAGCCTATGGGGATGGCCCTGTGCAGTGATTTAATGAAAAGTCGGCAATGGCGTTGTTAAGCACCTCTTTGCAACAGGTCTGATGAATGAAGCAAGGAAAGGTAGGACTAAAAAGAGCTTTTAAAACATTACAAGGTTGTTTGCTAGTTTGTTGATCATGATTATTGGCACTTTAAGCATAAATGGGCAAAGCATTGCTTCACAAAAAAGAGGAAGCTGGATGTAGGACAATAGCTTGATCATACCGTAGTGTTTCTCCAGGTAATTGGCCTGGATAATCATTCAGTTATTTCTGAAAAATGAGCAGTGGCGCCCCACCATACCATTATTCTAGAAAGAATAAATGGGATGCATAAGAGAATCAAGTGAATTCTTAGTAGAAATAAGCATTGTTAAAGTACATATATGTCACTAATAATAAAGTGTGGAGAATTTATAACGGCAATTCCAACAAATCCAATAATTGGAAATTGGAATAAATCGACATGGTCAATTAAGCAAGAGATAAATTTTACTAGAAAATTTCATTGGCTAATCAAAGGTCCAAAAAGGAGAAGATACGAAGGATAGGACTCATGACACTTTATGATTGGATAACTTAGGCTTTGCATGAAAGTGATGATCTCATAGAAAGTAGTTCTCATGTCAACGTTGTTAGTTAGTTACGGATGTCAATGTCCCAATTGACCATTGAGTCTCAAAATACAATCAGAAAATTAAAAAAAGGAGAGAGAAACTGTACATAAGTCCTATGCAAATATAAAAAGAATGATAATTTTAACTTATAAAATAAAGATCTGTCTCTAACAAGGATGGAGCAAGAGATTAAGATTCCTCATCCCATTTGATCCCATCCCATTACGTCTCTATCCAAGTAGGGTTAAGGCACACCGGAAAGGAAAAAAAAAAAAAAAAAAAACTCTGGACTGTTAATTCTGTTAATTCTATTATATCTACAGGATTTCAGTTCCTCAAAAACATCGTGACCATCATCATGATCCTCGATTGTTTCCCTAGCGCCCGGTCATCCATATATGCCAAATACCCCTTGTTTTGGAGTTTTACTATAGCCTTTGCTTGCCTGAGGTTCTTCCAAAATGAAAAAAATACTCCAAATCTCCAGATTCCGGTCCACATGACCACAAAGGCTGGGCCTCTTAACTTCACCCACCACTGTTACATGGCCATAATGTTTGCCCGTAGGTATAGCCCCCAGGGAGAGTGGGTTAAAACGCTGCCTTTGCCCTCCAAATGTCTATTTATTCCCCCAGCGCTCCCTCACTTTCCCTCAAAACGCAAACCACCGTCCACTGGCACCTCCCCGCCCCTGCCTCTCCTCACCTCCCCTTCTCAAAACGCCATACCAAGTAAACATCTCTCTCCTGCCCTTTGTTCATCGTTCCCACATAGCTATTGCGGCTGAACTTAAAACACCACCTCTATTTTTTCAGGCTGATGGCTTGTCTTGGGTTTCTTTTGATGAGTCTCCTCCCGTTGTTCTCTCCAGCCCATGGTCATGGACATGGATTGGGATGGTCTAGAGCCCATGCTACCTTCTATGGAGGTGGTGATGCTTCTGGGACAATGGGTAAGTTAACACTGGTAATCTATCAATTCCAAATCATTTCATGTCCATTGAGTGTAATATGACCTTTCTTTCTGTTTCCTTCTCATTTTATCCCCTGTAGGTGGGGCTTGTGGCTATGGAAATTTGTACAGCCAGGGATATGGAACTAACACTGCAGCCCTGAGCACTGCACTGTTCAACAGTGGGCTCAGCTGCGGGGCTTGTTATGAGATAAGATGTGTGGATGACCCCAAGTGGTGCCTCCCTCGCGCCATTGTGGTCACTGCCACCAACTTCTGCCCTCCTAACAATGCCCTCCCTAGCAATGCTGGGGGCTGGTGTAACCCTCCACTGCAGCACTTTGATCTTTCTCAGCCTGTCTTCCAGCACATTGCTCAGTACAGCGCGGGAATTGTGCCTGTTGCTTACAGAAGGTAACTAAACTAGATCTCTCTCTCTCCCCCCCTCCCTCTGTTGATTCCATCGTGTTGCTAATGCTCATCTGATCCTTTTGAAGCGATAAACTGCTTTCAGGCAGGCCAGAAGAAAAGAAAAACCACGTGCTCTGTTAAATTTCCTTAACTTCCCTCTGAAAAAAAAAAAATCCCGGCCGGGTTAAATATTGATTTTTTTCATGGTAGGCTGGTAATGCTCATCTGTCCCTTTTGAAGCCATAACTAATATCTCTTTCGGTAGGTTATCGATTTAAATGAAGAGAGAAAAATCTGCTCTATGTTGGAAGTATCAAGATCTGAATTACTATAACAAATCTTGTGACCATTTATCTTGTTTTTTCTTCATATTTAAATGAAGTATCAATACTGGCCTCTGGACTTGACACACGTTGCATAAGAAATCTTGTGGGACACCATGCTTTATCTTTTTGCTATTCCTGGTTTTGTTCTGCAACTTTAGTTTTCTTCATATGCTATGTCTTCTTCTGTTATCTTTCCCCTCCCTTCTTTAGTTTTGTCCTATTATTTGGTCTTAGCGAGCACTAATGTCTTGCATCTCCTTTGGTCTTTTTTGTGGTCTATATTGCAGGGTTCCATGCAGGAAGAGGGGGGGAATCAGGTTCACCATCAATGGCCACTCCTACTTCAACCTGGTGCTCATCACCAATGTGGGAGGGGCTGGCGATGTGCATGCCGTGGCCATCAAAGGGTCCAGGACAGGATGGCAACCCATGTCCAGGAACTGGGGCCAGAACTGGCAGAGCAACGCCTACTTCAATGGCCAGGCTCTCTCCTTCAAGGTCACCACCAGTGATGGCCGCTCCGTGGTCTCCTACAACGTGGCTCCTGCTGGCTGGTCCTTTGGCCAAACCTTCAGCGGTGGCCAATTCCGCTGAGCCCTCTCAATGCACCCTCTATCCTTGGGGGTGGTAATATTACTAGTAGTAGGTTATGCATATATGATATATACCAAGTCTATGGACAGAAGCTGGTGTCTTAGTAGTGCATACCAAGAGGACTGGATGAGAAGGGTCCATTTTAAAAGTGGCCCTTCTTATCATATCATATAATAGGATTGTGGGATTCCTTCCATTGCAGAAGGTCTTTTTTGTGGGCCTTGTCTGTCTCTTTGTTGAGAGTGGATGAATGGCAGAGGTGGACAATTTACCACCCGCCAGTAGGTATATAGGAAGAGCTATAGGCAATGGTCTTTTCACTTATCTCCTTGTTTTGTGTTCCATAATTTGGAAGCTTGCTGAAGTTCTACAAGTGGTCATTGTAATCAGCTTCTAGCTGAGTATGTACCAGTTATATTGAGCCATATTAATGAGTAATTTTAAGTTTTATATTTAAGAAATGCAAGTGCATCCTTGGTGTTTATGATGTTTGTGTTCTACTCCAAGAGGTCTTTGATGAGCATGATCCAAAGAACTGGTTATGAAGTGGAAGGCTTTAGATCTAGTCAGGTAGAGGACTAACCTGCCCTGCCTGAACCAGTGCAGGGGCAAGTTACTTCCTTGTTAGTTGGCTTTAGTCTGGTTAAAACTGCATCATGTAAAATTTGAAGATTGTAAAGGATGAAAGTTTGAATAATCCTTGGAAAAGTGAGGCTACTGATGCTCAAATTATAAGATAGTTCTCATTCAAATCATAAAATGATAAAATTCTCCATGTACAATGTGATTTAAGAATTACCAACAGGCTACCTTCACTTTGCTTGGATGTTTCTACCTGGTAATCATTACATTAATCTTCTTCACAGAGTTTCCTGAATAAAAACCAGCAGACCAAAAAATAAAGCTTTCCCAGATGCGAAAACTGTGGTCAAGAAAGCTAGAGCAAAAGATGCTAGCTCTTCATGTGTTTGATTTCGTGCAGCCTTTCCACCTACACCTCACCTGTCAGAAAAGAACCTTTTCTCCTTTTTCTCAAAATTTTGCTCTCAGGTTAGGCTATCAGACTAAGTACTTTATTATTATTTTGGTCATCCAAGGAACCGGGCTCCATTTGATGAAGCCTTTATTATCTTATCTTAGGGATACCTTTACCAAAGCATTTAAAATCCCTATCGAGGTCCTTAGTGCAACAAGTCTGGCGTCAGGAATATCTGATCAATGGGAATTTTAAGAGAGGAACCATTTGAGGGTCCTTTGACTGGATTCAATCCAACCACAAATCGTCGTCAGTCTTCCGCCTGGATGAAGCACAGTAATAGCAATCCTAATCTACACTTAAAAAAAAAAAAAAAAAATCAAGTGCCTGGGAGAAATGAATGATATTTTCTAGCACTCCATGCTCAAGTTGTACTGGATTGAGTGTGAAATATCTGAAGCATATGCCAAGAATGTTTTATATATATGATTCAACGATAATTTCATAATCAGCTAGCAATAAAATAGATGCACTTTTGATGAAAACAAATCGTGCTTCGGTTTCACATGAGAAAATTAAGTTACAACATTATGGGATGTTGAATTATTGGATGAAAGGAATGTAGCTGTGCATAGAATTATATTATTAAATGGTTACCCTCCGTTACTGTTGGAGGATGTTTTGTTTTTAGCGCCGAGAGTTTTCTATCAAGTGTTTAATATGTGTAGTCCTTTCATCTTTTTATAAATTGATTGGAATAATAGAACCATTATTATTAAATGGTTTCTATCTCAGCCTCATGTCATGATTTTTTTTATTTTTAACTTCATTGATTCTCTGTTCTGCTTTATGTTTCTGTTCCTGCTTCAGCCTCATCACATTCAAGTTTTTCCTCCACCTTTATTCTCCTAATTGATGAAGTTTAGTGGACATCTGAATCTCTTTTAAATCAAAATATATATATGGCAAAAGAAAAGGTTAAAAAATAAAAATAAAAAAAGTTTATAACCAAGGAATTTTACTTGAAATTCCTAAATTTTATTTAGTTTCTCATAAACAGGACTATGTTTTCTAGCTAGAAATTACTTTTACGTTAACAATAAATTAATATGTGCAAGTTTTGGTGGTTAACATTCTTGATCCAGCATTGGAAATTAAGAATAAACCAAACAGAGTCGTAGAGATGCAGAAACTAGAACGATTTGACTGGACCAAGACGCGTTGTTAGGATGACAGCTGTGGAATTTTATTAACGAGATGGGACCACTCCGCCGGTGCGTTGGTCGATTCAAACTGCCACAACGATTGCCTCGAAGGAATCACTGTTCGTTTAAATGTGGCCTTCTGGGAGCCTTCACCGGGACCATTGAATGCCAACGCTTTCTTTTTGTCTTCCCAAGAGGTATAGTGGAATCCTTAGACTAGCCAAGGCTGCCACTTTTGACCAGGAGGGAATTTATTTTGCATGGACGTTTAACTCCTACCATCCCTCTGAGAAAAGAACCGGTCTTTGTAGGTGTTAAAATTTTAATGTAGGTTCTTCATTTTCTCTGTTTTGCTTGCAATTTCTTGATGTACTTTTATCCATCAGTGCAATGGGACTCAAAACGCTCTTCAAATGAAAAAGGTGCAGGTAAGCGATTGAGGGGGAGAGGCCCGGTCCTTTATGAGAAGGGAAGAAGCAAAGAAGGCTCCTTCCTAGACTCTTCTTGTCCGCCTGACGGTGCTTGCAGTGATGGCAGGAGCTTCTGTCATGTGTAACAGCTTCTGGCTAATGGCATGGGATACTTGCACGGTATGAGAGGCAAAACTGATGGGACGTTGGATGGATTCATTCAAGGCCACTGGTTTCTCTGTCCTGAAGAGATCCAAAATGCAGGACTGGGGACTCGACCACCAGAAACCACCAGTTATATTAAAAAGAAAAGAAAAAAGAAAAATATTACTGTGTCGGTGAAATCTTTTCTGAAGAAAATCTTAGCCTGATGAGTACCTCAAGATTCCTCTCCCTCTTTACTCTCTTTTTTTTTCCTCTGTTTTACACGGATTCCATGCTTTACGTTGAATTGTTTGGTTTTGGTACTTGCTACTCTGAAACGTTTTTTCTTTTTTACGCTTGTGGTCATATATCTTTATCTTTTTTTTTTTTTTTTTTCTCTCAAAAAGAAACATATGTCTGATTGCATTGTCGGACTAAACAAACAGCCCGAAGAACCAGCAGACATGGTAAGTCCATTGATTATTGGCTGAGAGACAGGACAGAGAGAGAGAGAGAGAGAGAGAGAGAGAGCTACGTCGAGAGAGAGAGAGAGAGAGCTACGTCAACCACCTGCCCACTATGGTTGGTGCGGTATCAAAAGCAACAAACTTAAATTTGAATGGCAGATGTAGCCCTTTGAACCAGGCAGTGTAAACCTTTTTTTTTTTAAAAAAAAAAAACAGGTTCTTGCTATGAGTGCCCCACGGCACGCGCTAAGAAACAAATTGATATGATTTATATTAATTATATTTCAACCTTTCCAACAAAATTTAAAATCTTTTTATTGAGCGTATATATATATATATATATATATATATATATATATATATATATATATATATATATATATATATATAGAGAGAGAGAGAGAGAGAGAGAGAGAGAGAGAGAGAGAGGATATATAATCCAAAAAAAAAAAAAAAGAGAGGCGGGCTGGAACGAGTCTCTACCTTTTAATTTGAAGCTCTTAGAGGGCCTAGCTGGCGAGTGATCCCGGTCCGCAATAGAGAATGAGTGGCTTATTTTTACCAAGTGTTGGTTAATTTTACCAAGCTAGGAAGTATGATTACATGATCAAAAACTTCTTTAACTTGGGTATGAATTAATGCCTCCTGCATCATGGCATGGGCAATATCCGATGTTTAATCAAAGAATGAGTGGCTTATGGTCTCATTGATCAAATACAAACAGGTGGTTCAGAAAATGAGTATAGATGGGACCCTATAACTAGTAGAAAATAACAAAAAATTTATAGACAGTAACCTTTTATGTATTTCTGTATTTTTTATGAGTAACATCAATTCCCTCCACGTCAAACTATGGCACTAATTATGCTAGAGGCATAGACCAAAGTCCACAGCATCATTTGCGAAAAAAGATAAATGAAAAATGGCAACTCGAGTGTCCATAAGCCCGAGCTTTTATGCTTATGCTTACAAGCACCGCTCGTTATATGTGATGTTATACGTGAATGGTAACAATATAATATCATAATTAATGATGAATAATAATTTATTTAGGCTATTTCATGTGGAATCCTTTTTAGTTTCAATGATCTTAATATAAATCCAATTAAATATTCCTTAAAACAGGATGAAGTAACATAATACCGGAGCTTTTAAAGAAAAAGACTTTAAGCCTTGTTGGGAAAGTTAAAAGGTAATTAATATAAACTTTATTAAATATTCCTTCACTGGTGCCCTTTAAAAAAGTTACCAGCAGAATTTTTCTCTTCTTAAGGAAGTACTCTACAACCTATCATATATGTATAATTCTTCTAAAGGATCTTAAATAACTATGCAAGATCAATAAATTTAAATACTACTTTTTAACTTAATTTTTTAAGCGAGATATTACGGCTAAACGTGTTAGAGAGATTTAATTCATGATCTCTATGAATTAGAGGGTATTGTAGCATGAGTCTTTTTACAATTAACCATGTAGTGGTTGTGAAGTTTATGATTTAATTAAGAACTTTAGCTTAACGGGGTTACTATAGTTTAAATAGAAGAAGTGTGTCTATGGTTTAAATAGAAGAAGTGCGCAAGGAGTTGTGTGAAAACATATTTAGCCCTATATATATATATATATATATAGAAGAAGTGTGCAAGGAGTTGTGTGAGAACATATTTAGTATATATATATATTATGCATCAGATAAAACCTTGATCACCTAGATGAGGTCAAAGTCCCCCAATAATATGTTCTAGGAAGTTATTTTGAATAAAATCATTGATCATTACAAATGATATTACAGTGGACTCAATTCATAGCCTATATGGATTATAGGATACTGCAACAATGATCTATTTAGTAATCAATCATAAACTGATCATGATATTTGTGATTAGACTTGATTAGATTTAGATACTTTTGACTAATCTTTTTGGATGAAATTCAATTATTACAAATGCTATCAAAGCTGATTCGGACCATGACCCATATGAAATAGGGACCACCACAACACAAACTTATTTGAAATTGACCACAGACTAATTATATTTGTAACGCCCCAAGCCCGCCTGTTGTCCCAATTAATCCGTTAACGAGTCGAAATCAAGTGGCTCAAAAACTCGAGTGAAAATTAATGAATAACAAGTGGACTTGAGTTATAAACACATAACACTTTCTTTTCCATTCAATATGAGACTAAATTTGAGGTATCATAATCTTTCCTCCTTATAATGCGATATCTTCGTCGCATGCCATAAGTTAGCTAAAATCTACCCCTGAGTCGGGTTGTTGGTGCTGCAAGGGTGGCTCCACGCTATGATGGGACTCCATCACTGTCCCATAGGTAGTCCTTTCCTTATGCCTATCAACTTCCGCACACTCAGGTCAGCTCTAATACCATTTGTAACGCCCCAAACCC
Source organism: Metroxylon sagu (assembly GCA_017589505.3). Lineage (NCBI taxonomy): Eukaryota > Viridiplantae > Streptophyta > Magnoliopsida > Arecales > Arecaceae > Metroxylon > Metroxylon sagu. Next base: position 1,758,891 of record JACVBY030000604.1, on the reverse strand, counting down.
ATCTGCTAGCCCAATTAATCCATTAACGGGTTGAAATCAAGAGGCCCAAAAACTCGAGTGGAAGTTAATAGGTAGCAAGTGGACTTGAGTTATAAGCACATAATACTTTCTTTCCCATTCAATGTGAGACTAAATTTGAGATATCATAATATTTTTCATACTCTAATTTGATTAGTTTTTATCTCATAGTTTAACAAAGATGCTAGAGATTCAAACCGTAAAACCTAGCCTAGGCTAGGTTTTTAGGCTAATCAAAGATTAATGGATCAATAGACCAAATATGTTAATAGGTCAACTCACAAAAAAAAATAAATAAATAAATAACGAGCAAAATAAGAAAATAGGGCCTAATTAGGATCTCGTTCTCTGTTTCCAAGTTAGGAAAGGGTTTCTACTCAAACCGAAATTCCAAACTTGATTTAAAGATGAATTAAGATCTAAACCTTTATAAATAAGAGACCTAGGGTTGGCCGAGAGCGAAGCAAGAACAGCAAACATGGTGCAAAAAAGGTAGAAGAAAGAAGAGGGTGGCTTTGAGGTATCGCCGAAGAATCGCTAAAAAAAGGTAAGACACTTTAAATTTATCATTCTTTTCTCTAAAGGTACCATCTTCCTTGAAAACTCCGACAACTATGGGAGGGTTCCTGGCAACTTAACTAACCAACAAGGATCGAATGCCTTGTTTTTAAGGAGGTACCAACTACCGCTTTGGGTGGCCGCTGGCTAGGCTAGACTAAGCTAGGTAGGAGGGTTGGAAGTGGAAGCAACAATGAATATTAAACTTCAGTGAGTATTGGCCAGGAAGCATAAGGAGATCATCACTTCGTTCACGCCCCCTGTTTCCTTATTCCATACGATTTTTGACTCGTCATCAAGTTTCAACGAGACTATCCTTTCAATCGAGAGACAAAGAAGCCTTGGCTCCTTGGGACTCATCAGAACGACTGGGAAAACCCCATCTTAATCGATTCTCACATCCTGATTAAGGGAGACCTAGGGTCGAACGATAGGTCCTTGTTACCGTATCGCACTAGGATCAGCCATGAGGAGGGTGCAATAGCTTTCTTACCAAACCATGGGACAAAGTTAGGCCATAATCCTTTCTCCCTTGGCTCCAGTAAATAAAGCCTTACAATCAGCCTAAGGACTCCTTGGGGCGTGTTGCAGTTGACTTGGGGGGAAAGCCAGGAAGGAAATAAATGGTCATTGACCATGCCGGAGCCAAGATCTTTAATACTTAGGTAGGTGGTAATCGGTCAGGAGATTCTTTAGTTCCCAACTTCGACGTCAAAAATCCGACGATGTGAGCTGATCGGAAGCGCCGAAAGGAATGAGGGTGGTCGTCAGTTGAACAGAATGACCGTGGAACTTCGACCAATGGAAGGCAGCCAAGGTGGAGATTCGGTTATGAAAAACGGAGGAATCAAGTCCTATATTTTTGAAGCCTAAAACTAATACCACATATGTCCCAAAATTCATAAAAAATCAGAATGCCCTTCTATCAATTAAAAAGATGCATATATCCTCTCTTTTGATCTAAAATTTATGTCCTTTTGGTGACCAAAAAACCCAAAAGCCCCTTCCATAAAATCATATAACTCATGTATCCTTGTTAAATGAGGAAATCCAGGAATGACAAGCATACCCCAGGCTATCAAATGACCCAAATGCCATTTTTAACCCATTTAAATGCCACTCCCATCTTTCTTTCATCCAAACGATGCTCATACTCCTAATTAAATGACATTTATGTCCTTTAAGGGTTGAAAGTTTAGAAAAAACCTAGAATAACTATTTTAGGTTAGTTATTTTAGGAATAAATAATTAGGATAATCTATTTTAGAACCAAATTTATGAAGAATGACATGGTTAAAGTAAATTAATGCACTAATCCAATATTAAACTCTAACCTAAGAATACGAAACACGTTTAGAATCGCCAAATAAGAGATATTTCTGTTTTGACCTAAAAGGAGACCTTAGGATCTAGTGAAATAAAATTCATATATTGACAGGGAAGGATTTAAATTAATAGGAATAAAATTGGATAGGTGCTAATTTACTCAATTAAATATTAGGTCCATAAGAGAAATCCTGAGTTAAGATAGTTGATCTATCTACGTCTATCAGGTAAATGATGATTAGCTACTTCTAAAATTTATCATATTTTTAAATAATAAATATTTATCATCCTGTGATGCTTAGTTTATGAATATTGCATGCTTACATATTGATCATAATTATCATGATTATGCTTGATATTGATTATTTATTACTCATGATGAATCAATAAAGATATTGGACTGATCAGGAGTAAGATTTAATAAGAGATGATAAAACTGAATTAAAGATTCTAAACCTAATTATACTAAATGATTTGGATACCCTACCAGTGGGACTATATGCTGGAAAAACTTATAATTTTGAGAGGATATATTAGGTTGATATCCTGCCTATAAGGATTAAATATTAGTATTGCCCTTAACTTTGCGGTTATACCTTGGTTGATACTCTACTTATGGGGTTAAAACACTGGCAATATGATGTTCAATATAGTAGGATTAGATGACATGACATAATAAAAATTAATAATATGATAGATATATATTATATGTTTCAACTGATAAATTGTATCTATTACTATTATTATGTTATATTTTAGAAGGCTAATCATTGATTACTGTGTTATGTAACTCATTATATTTTATTTATTTATTTATTTTGTAGATTCTGCTTGGTATCTGCTTAGGGATACTACTAGAAAAGTGCTTAAACGTGTGAGGAGAATAATAAATTTTTATTGAATAGTTGATTGAGACCAATAAATTAAGATAACCCAAGAGTTAATACCAATATGATAGGATAGGATAGGGTTGATTGTTATATCGGGTTGGTTTAGTTATAAGTGTTAATAGTTTTGGGTTTAAAATCCTATATTCGATAATTAAACGTGAACTTTGAAAAAATTTTATGAGCTATCTATCATTTATGCTAAGAGATCTTAAGTATTACATTAATCTATAAATATTATATATATTTTTTTATTAAACATAACTAAGTATCTTTTCTAGAATCGATCTAAAGCTGAATTAATTTGATTGAATTTATTTTAGGAATGATTAGTTTGATTCTTTATTCAAATTTTTAGAATCGATCTTAATTGGATTAGCTTTAAATTCTGATATGCATAAGAACCGATCCGACCATTCTCACACCCTGCTTGTCGTGACCAATTGTGGGTTCCAAAGATAACAACCATACAAAACAGATCACGGACACCGTTGGCTACTGTTTTCCAATCTAGTCCCACCAATGGCATTACACCACGGAACCGATGGGTCCACAAGATTTTTTTTCTCGCCCAACCCTGAGCAAGAACAACAAGAACCAGTCGTGGAAATAAGAATCACCGTCTCAATTGCCCTACAAAGCTTTCTCTGGCCAATAGCATGGCTTAAACTGATACTTGGGATACTGCAATCGGATAAGAAGGGATAAGGATCAAAACATCTCATTGGTCCCCTCAACACCCCAGCAGATCCTAACCATCCAATCTCCCAAACTCCAACCATCAGCCATCCATTCCATCCATGAATTCAGACCACAGAAAGACCTCTCCAGCGAATTACAAAGGAGTGAAGAGGGCCTAAAACACCATCATCAGGTAGCTCCAAATCCTCACCGGAACTCATCGTTCGGTTGGTTGGTCGGAAAGATGACAACGGTCACAACTCAGGCTCCGGTTGCCGTCTTCCGGCCCCAGGCATCAAAATCCAGGTTTCTCACAGGCTCTTCCGGCAGGCTCGCCAGAGAATTTGCTGCCAAAACGGCACGCTTCAACACCTTCAAATCATTCAAGGTGGAAGCAAAGAAGGGCGAGTGGCTCCCTGGCCTGCCTTCACCTGTCTACCTAAATGGCAGGTTAATTTACCACCATGTCTCCAATCCAACAGCAACTTCGAACAGAATTACTACCGCTAATTAGTCCAGTAACCATCTCTAATTCTCTTCTAAACTTGCAGCCTCCCCGGGGACAATGGATTCGACCCACTTGGACTAGCAGAGGATCCGGAAAACTTGAGGTGGTACGTGCAGGCAGAGCTCGTCAATAGCCGGTGGGCGATGCTGGGCGTCGTCGGAATGCTTCTTCCGGAGGTCTTCACCAAGATTGGGATCATCAACGTGCCCAAGTGGTACGACGCCGGCAAGGCCGAGTACTTTGCATCATCTTCCACCCTCTTCGTCATTGAGTTCATCCTGTTCCACTACGTGGAGATCAGAAGGTGGCAGGACATCAAGAACCCCGGCAGCGTCAACCAGGACCCCATCTTCAAGAACTACAGCTTGCCACCCAACGAGGTTGGGTACCCTGGCGGCATCTTCAACCCCCTCAACTTCGCCCCCACGGTTGAGGCCAAGGAGAAGGAGCTTGCAAATGGTAAGTTGTCAGCATCAATCTACCATTAAAAGGTTTCTGCTGTGGATTGTTACATCCAAAGTGATTGATTTGCAGGGAGATTGGCAATGCTGGCATTCCTGGGGTTTGTGATCCAGTACAATGTCACTGGTCAAGGCCCCTTTGACAACCTCCTTCAACACCTTTCTGACCCATGGCACAACACCATTATTCAAACACTCCGGGGCTAAGGTCTGATGGCTTTCTTTTGAGTGAGGAGGAAGACAATGTGAAACAAAAGGAAAATAACTGCCATGTACAGGGGGGTCTTGAACATTATTGTAATGCCACCATCTGCCTTTATCCTTTGTTGTGTTTACTGAGTAAATTTATTCAATGTTCTTCTCAAATCATAAACTATAGTCAAAGACAATAAGAAACAAGTGGAAGATTGCAATGGATATTTGTTGAAGAAGAAACAAGGAAAAACTGACCACATAAAAACCTGTTAAAGCATCAAGATTCACATAAAGCATTCTTTCATCTAAAGTACTGAAAGAAAATTAGATATAGTTTGCAAGAACTAAAACTTCCTGGCCATGCAAGCAGAACAAGAGGAAACGGTTGTAAAATAATTTACAAGGATCTTTCTATAAGAGAGGTACGATAGCTAAGATGATCCAAGGAACAATGATATACGTCACAAAAAGAAAACATGCACCTTGTGCATATGAACTTGGTTGATAGAGTGCTTTAGAGATTCTTCCATCGCCCTAATATGATCGATACTGTCGATTTTTTCATGTTCAGACCAGTGACGAAGAAAAACAAGAAGTAAATATAAAAGGTGATATGAATCATTTAGGAATGTGAAGAACTTAATTATATGCATATCTAATGAGTATAGATATGTTAACATGTACATGTTCCGGGGCCTGATCAGGATTGGAAGCATCTGATGCACCAATAACAAGCCTTTGTCGCTCAGATAAGCATTGAGGAAATATATACTCCCCATTCATATGGCTGTCAATTAAATACCACCACCACCCTTCATTTCTACCCCCCATCTCCTCCCTTCTGTCTCCTCCTGCCCATGCCCCTCCCAATTACCCCTCGCCTCTTCTCAAGAGTTGCTAGCTAGTCTTGGAAATTGCTATGTCTACTGTGTTGCACTTGGGCTCAGGTCGAGCCTACTTGGGTTGGATTTAGGTTGACCCTGTTGGGGCTTTAGGCTCGGCTTAAGCTTATTCCTACCACCAAAAAAAAAAAAGGTCTTGAGCCTAAGCCTAGCCTAAAGTCCAAAGAAAATTAGCTATATTGGGCTCTATCTACTTGGCAATCTGACCCAACTAGCCTGGTTCTAGAGGTAACAAGGATGCTGCAATGGAAATCCCTTAAGTTCTGATAAATGAAACTTTAATAAATTGAACAAAAAAAGCCAAATCTATGCAACTATAAAATAAGGTATATGCACTATTTGTTTTGCAGTTTTGATGGTGTTAGGTCGATATTAATATGCATAATAGTGAAGTATGTCGCGACTTTTTACTGTAGACATATTATGTATAAAAGTATATAATATTTCCTTCATATATGATATTTGTTTCTTGAATTTCAGATGTTAGCAAGTATATTATATTTATCAATTTTAAAGCCTTCTGGTATCACGCAGCAGGTGCAATCAAATGTTTATTTTATTATAAAAAGATGTTATATCTTTGAAATATCTTTATTTGCTTATAATAAGTGTCTGTAATACGTTGCAATTAGATATCTTCTGATGGAGTTTAGCTAAACTACTTTTAGTGTGAGTGCTATGATTCTTTCTATTTCTTTCTTACTGTTTTTCAACCATGTCAGCAGTCCCATACAATGGGTTGCTAGAGAAAAGTAAGAGAGATAGGAATGGAACCGTAACCCTCACACCAAACGTATCGCACCTAAGTTTCATTTCTTTTTGGATGCTTTTATTTATCAAGGTTATATTCATTATCTACTTCATCTTTTAACTTAGAAAAAAAAAAGTAATTAAAAATTGGCATTACATAGATTATGTATAAATTAAGCAATTACTCTAATATAATTGTAAACACTAAAATAATAACTTAAAGAAATACTATAACTAGTTTCGATTTGTTTTTACCAAAACTAACTAAAACCATTGAAACTAAACTAATTAATTTATCGATTTTGGCCAAAACTTTAAACCTTGCTATGAAGGACCTGTGCACAGAAAAAGGCTGCAATGATGGTTTTTTTGTATTAACCCATATGTATCAATATTAACCATATTATATCATATTGGTAAGTACCCAAAATTGTCCTAATGTACAAACACATGATAGTATAAGCTTACACTCATTCTTCTATTTTAACCTTGGCATCCCTATCAGGCTAATGGCCCAAATCTAAGTCCCATCAAATAATCCAAACAAAAATACCATGATTGGCTTGTAGACAGCCTCAAAAAGACGTATTCGTAGTGCCCTCTTGTCCACATAGATTATAAACTAGGCATAACTCAAAAGCTCACCCATAAAAGCTTGCTTGGAAGATATTACTTGTAATAATAACTTAGGACCTCAAAGAAATAGGGTTTTGCAAAGTTTAGCAGCAATGAGCAAGTAGTGAAGGGATTACCGGCTGTATTATATCGAGCTCAGAATATACTAGTTCGTTTGTTGGTACTAATTTGGTGGACCTTGAGTGGTTGTATCAAGCTAATGTATAGTCTATGATATGTAAATAAAAGAGGAATCAAATAAAGAATAAGAAAGCATATATTTACTGAACAAATCGGACATGTCATGTAATATATTTATATGTATGCATCCTACTAATAGCTATCAGTTAATAGCACATGATGCTAGAAAGTGAATTAGATGGATTTGTTATAGATACTAAATAAATTGGTGTTTGAACATGTTAGTTGACCTTAAGCTGTTGTTACGAATAAATGAAAAAAAAAAAAAAAGAAAAGCCCTGTTGAAATTTCAAAATCCTACCTCAAACTTTTTTGAACTCCTGTTTGGGCTTCCAGAAGCCTTTAGTGGTTGGTCAACTCTTGTGAACTTCTATCGATAAAAACAAATCAAACCCTAACTCCACACTAAAGAATATAAATATCAAGCATTGGCTTCCACGTAATTTAACCAGGAAGAGAGATCACCAGGAGAGAGGCAAATTGAGATGGTGGGGATCAAGAGCATAATGAGAACGAAATGGGAAAGGTAAGGAGAAGTTAGATGGGAAGGCCAGCGAGAACGGTGGGGGGAGCCGGAGATAATTGTGAAGATAATCCGATATGCTCTTCTTCGAGCTTGTGCTATCGAGTGCAAGTTCTACATGCCACAGACGCTAGGCAGCTAGCGCAGTTCCAGAAACTACATGCTTGTATCACTAGACGTCCATACGAAGTTCTCTTTTGCACCGTGAAACAGCAATATCCATTGAAATCACTATCATCTCGAAGCACATTTACACGGAATTAATTATCACATCTAGGGAAGGTTAACAATGAGCAGCAGCTAATGAATGTCCTCTCAATCCTTACATGAAACTCAGTAGTAACCATCGAGGGATGCAAATGAAATAAACGAATAATTTACTGCCGACACATGCAATCTGGAGCAGGGTATGTGTAGATGGACTGTTTCGGCTTCCTCAACCGAATCTGTCCTTGTCTGTTCTTGTGCCCTGCTTGGACCACTTGCTGAAACTCGGACCACTCCATGCTTTTGTTCAGAAAGAGCTGGCCTAACAAAGCCATGTTTGGTCTTACGGTCTTCAAGTTCAAATAGGTGCGATGGCCCAACTAAAACCACCAAAGCCTCAGTCAGCAATTCTGGCAATAATTTATTTAAGATAAACAATCATATGCAAAAATTAAGTAGACTAAATATTACCACAGCGTTGTGCATATTGCCAGGAGATGCAGAGATGAAAACATCGCTGTGCATGCTCACATGGTAGTCAACAGCAGCTAGAAGAGAAGCCTTTCCCTCGACCTTAGCTAGTTCCACTTCAGAAGCAAGGCTCTTCTTGTCCTCCATCAATGGGAAAAGCTTGCGCAAGCTAGAGATCCTGGCTTCCCCACCATATACCTAAAAAAGACAACGCATATTAGCATTTGAATGCGCCATTCAGAAGATAAGAAATTCCTTGCGAGGAGTTAGTAGGTCGAACCTTATGAGAAGCAAGGTAGAGACGAGTTTTGTTGTCAAAGCCTAACGCTGCTAGCAGTAATCCAATTTCCTCAGGAGTCAATGGACACCTCCCTTGGCTTCGCAGCTCCTCGTCGGTGAACTGCGAGTTCAAGACCCTTCCTTGCCAAATCACTTGCCTGTACTTTGCTAAAGCAAGCCGTTCGGCTCTACCACCACCAAAATCACAGGCTGAGTGAGCAGCCATGTCCTGAACATCATCATTCATGTTAGAAATTTCACTGCACAACAGAGTTTAGTCAGTAGTTGAACATACTATACATTGCGCAAACCAGGACCTACAGACCTTATTTGAACCATATGGGATTGGTTAGTCTAAATATGTGTTAAAATTCCAATGTTTCTTTCTAATGAATTCTAAAGATAAAATGAAAGATCATGGCGTTAAGAATATTTCATCAAACTGTTCTCAAGAAAAGAATACCTTGTCAAACCGAAGGTGTAACACAACAAACTTTCCTGATGCTGCATGATCATTTTCATCCACTACCTCTTGTATGTATTCATCAGAGTGTGTGTGGACTGGATGCCTCAAGCGCTGAACAAGAGCCTCCCCCAAAGCATTGATACGAGGAACAAAAACCAATGCTTGGAAGTTGACCTTACAACGTAGCCGTTGAATTTCCCCAGGCAAGTTGTCAAAAGCCAGGCGGTGTGAAAAGGGAGCAATGGCAGCAATCCCATATCTGAAGAAATAGCAATGGGAGTAAGCTGGCTGGTACAAAACAACACCTATGCAAGATACAAATACCCAGCTCATATGCAAGATATGATACAGATTAGGTCCCTTATGACAAAAACTTGCGTTTCAGTTACAGCAAGTGAATCAATAAATTGCAGCTTAGCAGCAAAAGTAATAGCGATTATCCAAACTATCACATAGAATTCTACCATAATTCCATAGCGTAATCAATCAATGCAACATGGATGTATCATGGAATTTAACAATCAACTGGCATATGAAATGCAAATGGTTTATTTGACAAGGAACATTTCATGGATACCCATGATCCCATCGATCAAGATTACTTATAGTATATTTGATAAATATATTCATTGTTTTAGTTTATATATTTTGTTCTAATTATCTATTAGGGAATAGGAAGTGAACATGATGGACTGTATTTACTGATAGAAAAATATATTTAAAAGGGCATTCATGGACATTTGGTTCAGGGTCTGGGATTTGGGTAGAGGCTCAAAGGAATTTGTGTTTAGCGATTAAGACTTGAGGAATTAGACATAGCACGACAGCACACTCGAAAACCTCAATGCACACATATCCATTTTAAGTGCAGGTTACTTGTTCTAAAGCTGTTTTCAAACCCAAAAAAACAGTGAGACTAAAGGTATGGGTGATCAATGATCACAAGCCAAATGTCAATGGATGTCAAGTGGATCCAAAGATCCTTTATAGATGATTTGATAGCAACTTTTGGTTTGATATCGATTTAGAAGGTAACATATTGGGGCAGCAACCCCTGCAATGTTAGCTATCTATTTTATGATAAGCATACAGCAAACCTTAATTTTCCATAGCGGATTCCTTTCAAATTAAAACCTGAGGTGGATTCTTCAAGTTATTTCCTTGTATCCTAGCTTGAATCTTGTCTCCTTCACCAACATAGAGAACTGCAATCCATATGATTGCTCATAGATAGTGTGTGCTGTCAGGTTCCCCAAGGAACAAAAAAGAGCTCTGTTACAAGGAAACCTAACTTGGTGTCACATGAATCTAGCAAATGAAATGGGATAGAATATGAAGACAAAGCTATGAAAAAATCTGAGGCATCCATACCAAATGAAATAGAATGAGTATATGAGATTATGAAAATATGAGGATAAATTACATAGGTGGTATAATTTCAACATAAAAGAAATGCCAAATGAATGCATCTGTATGGTGACACCATTCTATAAAAAGAAATGGTTAGGAGAATAGTATTTTTATTAACTGAAGATTTATTGACAGCCTCTAAAGTAAACCGATATCCTAAGGGCCAACACAGCCCAGCATACACAAACAATTCCATGGGTAGCCTGTTATCTCACTTTGTTTGGATGAACTTTAAGAATGGAAGGAAAGCTTCTTCAATTTTGGGTCATCGGTCACTATGCTAGGCAGCAAAAAGGGTGCATAAGCGATACAAAATTAGATGAGAATGTCTAGTTGGATGCCCATAAAGAGGAAATTCAGAAAAGAATTCATGATAGGGAGCCAATCAATTGCATCACTTTAGGTGAAGGGAACCCAAATTAATTGAAATGGGTCGACCATGTGCAAAGGAGACTGGAGAAGATTAGCCAATTTCTGCAAGTCACAAGTAGAGAAAAAGACTCAATATATGGAAAGAAATGTGCCTAAGCAAACCCAGAAGAAAACGGTACAAAAAGATGTCATAAATCTATTCTTCAACTGAACAAATGACTTTTGGAGCCCATGTCAGTCGAACAAGGAACTACCATGAGCATTCTTCAACCATTAAGACAACCTTTGAAGTCACGTTAGTGATGGGTGCCAATAAAGGATGAAAACTCAGCAATGAAATAATGATGAAAAATGAAGAAAAGAAAACCATATTGGGTAGTTCTAGCAAACCAAAGCAGATGTTGTCTAACAGTTGAGCTTTAGACCCACCCTCACCAAGTTCACTAACTCAGATACCGACTAGATCAAATTGTTTCAAGTCTAACTCTTCGTATAGGCTCCACACAATCTTAAATGCTGGCCATCTTATCAAGAACTAAATCTTCTTCTTGATGAACAAAGATGTTGCAACCTCCAATCCAGATATGGCAAAGCTGCCAACTTCCACTATCAGATGGCCCAAATAATTCAGAATAGTTATTTTTATCATTTCCATCACCACCAACCAAACAGTAAAAATATGGCAACCTACTACATCTGGCAATATGGAGTTACCATCAAGAATGATCAAAACAATAATAAAATGAAATGAGAACATCAAGATTTAGATGACTATAGAAGTTTTATCAGTAACTTATTTGTGAGATACCAATATAATATTAATCTTTTTTACAAACCTCTGTAGAATGGGAAGAACATTCTCAATATACCAATTCGCAGAAGCATGAACAGGTGCAGTTTTAATTCTAGTAGCTCGAATACCGACAGCATAATACTCTCTTGTGCTCCATGAGAATTCTTGAGCTAACTCTCTAACTATTGGTATCTCATCTTTCAAGACACTAATAAAGTGATCCACATCATAAATTTCTTCAAATGAGCTGCAGCAGCAAGTGCAAGTTAAATGCTGTTAATCCAGATGCCCTACTTAGCAACTGAAAGAACATCAGGAACAAAATGTTACTTAAGAGGTACCTTGAGTCTTTCCAAACAGGATTCACTTCAAGGTGAGGTAGCACAAGGGTTGCATTTAGAATTTTAGTAACAGCAACAGCATCACAAATCTATAAGATGAAAATTTTCAATAAGTAAACCATTGCTGGCTTTCCCAGAAAACGAGCAACTATGACTTTTCAAAAGGCTCAGATGATGTAAATAGCATACCCCCATTCTTTGTTGGTTCAAACCACCATCAAGGAATACCTGAATATATCCTCTTGATTTGGTAGGCAGTGATACTGCAAAGTTGTTTAAAATAAAATAAAATGACTGTAGAAAGATAAGAGAATCATGAGGATCAATTGCATCTTGCTTAAAAGCAAAAAAAAAAAAAAAAGAAGTGTCTAAAACTACCTCTTTTTGTAACTCACCCCTTAACATGTGAAAGTAATAGAGCTCTTGCTGTAATCACGTACTTACCAGGGTTATTTTCAGATTCATTACATGGTTTCCATCCTTGGTGTGGCAAGGGGGCCCAGAGCTCAGACTTCTGCTCATCTGACTAAAGGGGAAAAAAGAGGAAAAAATCAGAGCCATCAGTACGTAATGATGTATAACGATGTATAAGCTCGGTGAAAGAATTTTGTTGCTAATTCAACAGCTTACTCACTATTTGGCGATGTAAAGCACCCTTCAGAAGAGACATATGCCTAGGTTTAGGAGCATTCCACTCCTGCAATAAACAATTCTCTCCATTATATGGGAATCATAAGTGGAAGAACATAAATACTCTTGTGCACGCAAAAATCCAAACAAATTACAATTGCAAACAAAAGCTCTATGCATTAATAGTGTTTGCACTTCATTGCTTATTAAGCAACCTACTAAAATGATGGAAAAAAGAGTTAACCATCTCAAACCACTGAATAAAAAGATTCAGGCATTTTAATATTAAGATATGATCCACACAATCTTCAAAAAATTATGAAACAAACTGTGTATGCATTTAAGCCCACAGAGCATACATAAGAATCCCTGAAATTCATTTTTTTCTGTGTATGCTTTGAGACACTATTCCCGCAGTAAACAACAAATTGAAAAGCATGGCATAAGCTAGGGTTGGGATCACATTGTCAACTAATTCCATGTTTCCCAGAGCTGGATCTGATCCAAAAATACATGCAGACCAATGATATGAACTAACTGCAATCTCTTCTATCAGGTCAACACCTGACAGCATAGACTCAAAGCCAATTTGCCTGACATGTTTAAATGAAAAACTGGACCTATCAAACCTTAATCTAAAAACAAGCAAATATCCAAAACCGAACTCTAATCAGGTATGTAATATGCCCCTCAATTGCACCCACAACCAAATCATTCCCTTTACAAACAACTAAATAAAAACATTGGCACACTCTACAAACTTCAATCTCTTTACAAAATAAGTCATTCAATTAATTGCATCAATAACCAAATCAAATCCTTTTCAAATACAGTAAATTCATGGGAAGACAGCAGATCAAACAGATTAAATGGAGCCCCAGGAAATCCTTATCCTCAGACCATCTCGCTCTCTGGCTCCTCTTGCTAACGACTGATTAACAACCAACTAGGCCCACACACTAATAAACAAAAATTTTAGCGGCATAAAAGCTAATTGATGGTTATGTCACCCCATAGGAAGTCAGCAACTTTAAGCTTTAACCTTATTACTCTTCTCTACTGACTAAAGTACAGCACATTAGCATCGCAAAATTGATGCATTTCGTAGCACACGACACCATACCTACTAATACTTCCCAAACTCAAAGATGAAGCCAACATTACAAATAATAGTATATAAAACATAATAAATGCATCCCGTGGCAAGTAACTGAGTCAAATTTAAAACTTTTATGACGGTAAAATCGTTCACAACTCCGAAAACGAAGAAATCACGTCGGAATTTAGATTAAAAAAAGACCATTATCCACTAAATTTCAGAACCAACTCGATCACAACGATTCCGGAATGGAAGAAAGAGGGCGAATGGGCGATAGAGGGGAGAACTCACCGAGAAGATGGAAGGAGAGGCGTGGCCGAGAGGGGAGAAGATAGAAGGGCAGAACACCGGGAGAAGGAGCACCAGAAGGGCGGCGAACGCGCCGCCCCTGTGGGACTGACACCGGTTCCACAACCGCAGCATCGCCGCCCTCCGAGAGCGCCACCGACGGCCCCAAATCCGCTCGGATCCAAGGGAATAAGCGCTCGACCGCCCAGCCCAAACCCTAGTCCTAGAGTTCGACAACCCTAGAAGAGGAGAACGCCGAGAGTTAAAGCTCATGGGAAGGCGATGCCATCGCCTCCAGCGCTCCCCTTCCTCGGATCCCGTGCACCGACGGACGAACAACAGATACCGTGAAGTTGCGTAGGTGTCGCTTTCGCGGGACCCTTCGGCGTCGTTGTCAGCGTTCAAAGATTTACGCGTATGATTCGTTTGATGGTGATTTGTGAAGAAGGATGTTTCGTGATTGGGGATGAGCAGGGAAAGCAGTTCGCAATCCTTGCATACCTCTCGGCACCTACGCTCGCCGTTACGGCTGCCTACCGCCAGAGCCATTATGACACGTGAACATGGCTCGAAACATGACGCGTGTAGAGATCGAAACGAATCAGGTCGCAGGTTTGATCCACCAACCCAAGGCGATCATTTAGGATCTATTTTTGATTTGAGTTATGTCATATTAGTTTGTAGCTGAGTTATGTCATATAAGTTCAATATAATTTATTATATATATATATATATATATATATATATCATATTATTTATATAATAATTATATTTATATTTATATTTATATTTTTTAAATATAATTAATTATTTATATTTATATTTATATTAATTTATATATTATTATATTTTAGTTTTAATATGATATAAATATAAAATAAAAATACGAATTACTGTCCTATTGATGGTGTGGTCGCGTTTCTCATGAGAAACTTTCATAGAGGTAGTGGTTTGAGGAAGGGTGAAAAAAAAAAAAAAAAAAAAAAAATTAAGGGGGATAGAGAAATTCCATCGTCTTCCATTTCCTACCGTCTTCGAATGCACCACTGTTCCACTACTATTATTATTATTATTATTATTTTTAAGATAGCTAATTGTCTAGGCCACGCTTGTATGGTATGGCAATAGCAGGAAGAGCAATTTTAGGCTTTATATTAATTATATACAATAGAACTTAGATACTTGAGATGCCTTTCGCGCATTGAATTATAAAATAAATAGGGTGTTTTAAATTTTTTTCATATTTATTTTTTAAAAAAATAAAATAAATTTTTTTATAAGATGACTAATTTTATTGGAAGAAGGTAATTTGTTATATTAAAAAGATGTTTTTATTTTTATCTTTTTGAACTATTACTTTATTTTCTCTTTTCTATCTCTCTTCTTAATAATGACTATTATTTTTTTTAAGAATATAATTATCTTATATAGTTTGTTATTATGTTGTCTACTAAACATGGGATAAGATAATTTTTATTATATCTTGTTCTTTATTCTATATTTTCCTGCATACCAAATGTAATCTTAAAGTGATCTAAATTATTTTTTTTTACTTGACTTTTTCGATAAAATTATAAATTATATAAATAATTACAAATAATATTCGAATGGATTCGATATATAATCCATATAGAATACAGAATAATATCGTTATCAAATTTCTATATCAAAGGTTTTTAGCTAAGCTTCTCAAGTTTATATAAAAGATCGAAGGCGAAAAAGAAATTGATGATAAAAAATAAAGATTAGGACCTAATTGAGTAGAATGCTATTCAGTTCCAATCATATCATGGTTGAATGGCAGAAAATTAACATCGAAAATTTAAGCCAATGAATTACTTCATTATTTTTAAATTACTTATATATATAATCTAAAAATTTTTAACTTATAAAATAATTAATAATTAAAAAATAAATAACTAAAATAAATAAATATAAAATAAATAAATAAAACTTAGGTGCAGTTTGATTCATAAGAGCTATCTAATATCAATCTATATCTCTTTTATTTTTAAGCTTGAGTTGACAGCTTAAATGGTTTAAAAACATGAGAAAGATATAGGCCATAATTCAACAGTACCTATGAATTGAATAGCACCTAACTTTTGCTCTAAAATAATACATATTCTTCTCCCATATATGGTTTAGACACAATGAATTTATCGAGAAAATCCATCATGCATGAAAAAAAAAAAAAAAAAAAAGCCTTTTTTTTTTTTTTCTCGTTTGAGATCTCGGTAGCAAGAAATCAATTTACCTCGACCACCTTAATCCACTGCTCCACGTAATTTCAGACAAAAAAAAATTCAGTTCTATCATATATTTTTTTCAAAATCAAGTTTACACAACATCTTGGATGCAGTACTATATATATATATTTCCTCGCGGCCATCATAAAACTTCCATCAATCTGACCATCCTTTGGTCAAGGCATCGTGCGGATAAGCCTTCACTTATAAACGTATCGTAACAGGATGGTGGAACGGGATGAATTTTATCAGCTCAAGGAGGAATGGCCCTTCGTCTCCAGCTCTCCTCTCTCCCTCCTTCCTCCCCGAAACCTCCCCAAAACCCTAACCCTAAGCCTCGGACCGCATTCACCCCTCTCCGGCCCCTCTCCCCGACCGTCCTCTCCTCCTCCTCCGCCGCCGCTGGCGACGCCGGCCTGCGCTTCCGTGAGAAGCTCCTCTTCCTCGAGCATGACCTCGGCGTCGACTCCTCCAAGGCCCTCTCCCTCAACCCCGCCCTCCGCGCCGCCCCCCTCTTCTCCCTCCTTGCCGTCGCCGACTTCCTCGACTCCTTCGGTCTCCGCCCAGCCGACTCCGGCCGCATCTTCTCCATGTACCCCCGCCTCCTCACCTGCGACCCCGACGCCGACCTCCGTCCTGTCTTCGACTTCCTCCTCGGCCCCGCCGCCATCCCCTCCGCCGACATCCGCAAGGCCGTCGTCCGCTGTCCCCGTCTTCTCGTCTCCAGCGTCTCCGGCCAGCTCCAGCCCGCCCTCTACTTCCTCCGGCGCCTCGGCTTCGTCGGGCAACACCGGATCACCTGCCAGACCACCGTGCTCCTAGTGTCCAGCGTCGAGGGCACCCTCATCCCCAAGCTGGACTACCTCCAGAGCCTCGGATTCTCCTACAGGGAGACGAAAAAGATGGTCTTGAGGTCACCGGGGCTGTTGACGTTCAGCATCGAGAACAATTTCCGGCCAAAAGTGGAATTTTTGGTGGGGGAGATGGGAAGAGAGCTGTCGGAACTGAAGGAATTCCCGCAGTACTTCTCATTTAACCTGGAGGGGAAGATTAAGCCCCGGCATCGGATGTTGGTGGAGAATGGCTTCTCGATGCCACTATCTGAGATGCTGAAGGTCAGTAATGGAGAGTTCAGACAACGGTTGCTGGAGATGCGGCTGAGGCCTATCGGCGAGAAGTTATAGCTGATAATGATGTGAGTTTATTTGATTTTAAAAACGTATATAATTTATAAGAATGTTATATATGTGCTTATGTCTGACTGAATTGTTCTCATAACCTTCTTATTGTAATTAATAATGATTTTTTTGTCTTGCAATTATACAAGTGTTGGTATAGAGAGAGAGAGAGAGAATGTTTTGTCAAACGCATATGATACTGCTCTGCAGTGATCGCTCAAAATTCATCCTCTCAGCTTTTTAATATGTGTATGGACTATTGAAATTTATCATATCTGAAGAGGAATAGCAAGAGTAAGAAGAAAGAGAGAAAGAAGTCTGAGTGCTAGGGGTCAAATTTTACAATGTTTAAAGGTAGAATTATGAGGCTTCCTTAACTAGATCAATACTTTCTGGAAGTAGTTTACTTCCCAACAATGGTAAGAATGAGTCTGTTTTCCTCCCACCTAAGAGGCAAACCCAATGAATTTAGAGAATGATTTCGATGGTTCAAGTAAAAGTTTGATCTTTTAAGCTTTATATGCAAGATGCTGCGTGTCATCTTTATGTTTATTGTTTGGTTTTTAGACCTTTATTTCACTTTGGTTTTGGTGATTTTGAGTACACTGAGAATTTCTGCCCAAATGTTTGAGCTATGGTGTATGCATTTGGATCCATATTTAGAATACTCTTGCAACACTCCATTCAGCTAAGCTCCTTTGTGCCTTTTTTTGTGATGATTCACCATCATTTGCTTTCACAGAATGAGGCTTGTTTTGCGATGACTCACCCTCATTTGCTTTCACAGAATGAGGCTCCGCTTAAGTAGATCTTAATAACAGAACCATGTTCCCCCAAGAAAATTATGGGTATTTTGTAGAGGATCACAGTCGAAGTTGTTAGCTAGATCTTCAAGAGTTGGAATGGAAGGCCCAGTTCCTGCACTCTTTCAAGGGTGGCTGGTTCTAGGCAAACCTCCTGGCTATATCTGCACCCCTTTCAGACCCTTAAGGGCATTGCCATATAATGGAAGGATGTCACAGAAAATTTGAAGAAAGGTTCATGACACATCACCCTGGGAATCTTGAGACCCATAATTTGGTCAACCAACTACCTCTCAAATAAAATCCATTTAAATCTTCATCACAACCATGAATAGGAGGGTGAGATTGTGATTTCCTTACAGATGTTTTGGTTGTAATTGAAAGTTTTATACCTAATTTATTGTCCTTGAACTCCATTTTGTTCATTATGGACTACAAATATTCCTTACATTGGTGTAGGCTTAGTGAAGGTAACCTTGCGAAAAGGTGGACTACCTTACTCTCATTTGCATATTGCATTTGCAGCAATGAGCTCATAGTTTTCTGCTGGTTAGAAGTGGACTGCAAGAGGAATAGGTTCAACAAGAGGACATTCTAATAGTGAAAGATTATCCATCCAACTTATGGCTAAGTTCTTTGAATAATCAGGTATAGTTTCTTTAATAATATGTAATTGGAATAAGTAACCATATGATGATAGGAGGGTTGATGTCTTAGACCTTTCTTATATTTTCTCTGAAATGATCGTTCATTACATAAATCCTTTTCTTGTTGAATTAGGAAGAGCAGCTCTTTGTTGTCATTTATTTGTTCCCTGATTTGATATGTGCAACAGTCAGCAAGGATCTTGTCTTATAGTGCATGCATGTTCAGTCAGAGTCAGATATGATAATGTCACCCCCTTTTTTGATGTGTGCATGTGCTAACATGGTGCTTAGAGACTTATATGGTACCACTTTATAGTACTACAGGCTTCAATGTTATTCAGTTCAACTTTTTCTCCTTTAAGGATAAGGAATTTCATGGTGATGCCTATAAAACTTAGAGGTTTCTTTTGTTGAAGTAATTGGACATTCTCATGGTTTCACTCCTAGCACCTAAGGATATGCCATAACATTTGGCAGATTTTTTTTTTTTTTTTTTTAAACAGTTTTGGGAGCTTCCTCTATCTCAATTGTGAATACAACTTCCTTTTGGGAACATCATATCATTTGCTTTATCATCTATTAATATCTGTCTCTTGCTTTAAAATTTTCCTTTGTTTTTCTAAATTTAAACAACAATTTTTTCGATTAATAGTTGCTATGTAAGATCTCTTCTTCTTTATTTCTTCCTTTCAAGTCCTGCATATATTTTATCGTATCATGAGTTTCCATTGTAGAGGCTTTGCTTTGAGGTTTGCAATTTTTGTACCAAAGACTATACTAGTCACGTACTAGTATGGTATGAATACTAAGCCGAATTGTACTGATACTTGGTACACAGATATATTCTGATTTGATATCACTTTATATTTTCTTTTTGTTCTTTTCTTTTTTTTTAAAAAAAATTTTTAGTTTTTAAGATTATTTTAAAATTTATGGATATTGAAATTGCTAGTTTAAAGGTGTTTTGATGTTATTTTATTTTATATTGGTCCCGAAAGTCCGTATGATTGCTTAGTGGATGCAATTGTAATGTTTAAATATAGATTTGTAACTCAACACACAAACACATCACTGTACACCTTATTTTCGTCATCTACATCTTTCTTTGAATTGTTATCTTCTTCTTCTTCTTCTTGAATTCTTGCTTTTATCTTTTGTTGTCCTTCCCTTACTTTAACTCTATTGTTTTTAACCTTCATTTCATATATTTACATGGGTTATATTATCATGATATATAGGTAGACATAAAACCCAGAAGTTTAATTGTTGTCTTGCTTCTAGGCTTGTGGTTGCACCTGTCTATATCTCTCTTTAATTGTTGTCGCTCGATTTGTAATCAACATCTACTATAGGGGCATTATTCTAACCAAACAGTATTAAGGTTTTCTTAAGCTTTCGTTTTGTTCATGCAACTATTTTTCTATCAATAGTTAAAACATTATTAGAGGATTGTAAGGTTCCTAAATGACAAAAATACTATGGTTAAGGTGCATTTTGTTTCTAGATATACTAATATGTGAGAACTTGCCTTCTCCAATTACTATTCATAAAAGTGTTTTTATTTGTTGATGTTCTCAATTGAGTAGTACAAGGTGCAGATGGTGGTGATTGTTTTTAATTTAAGGGAATGGCATAGGTTATGAAAAAATTATCAATGATATGCAAGATTTCTATTCAAATATTAAATATTATGGTCGTGCATTTAATAGTCTCATTTTTAGATCAATTAAAGTGAGCCTCTTTAATGAGGATCTATATGAGATCTACATATCCTAGCCTTTGTTATTCATTACGGATTTGGAAATTGATTATGATTAAAGTCATCTCTAGTTCAATGCCTTTTAATTAGGGCAAGGATTTTAAATTTTTATTACGAACTTTATCTTAAGTTTTCCCTCACTAAATCCATTTTTCTCTTAAAAAGAGGAGAATGGCATCCATGACTCTCTCTTTTTGGACATGGGATGGTGTAAGCTGACCTAAACTGCTCCAAACCAAGCAGCAAAATTGGGCAGTTCCATTACGTTCAGAGCTGTTTGGGCCGATTCGCATTGGTTCCCAAAACAAGAGGCCAAACCAACCCAACTTCACATCATTTTAGGTTGGTGCACCTTGAACCTAACAATTCAAGTAGGTACACCCTGAATTGGAACGATTTAGGTCAGTTTGGCAGACCATACTTTGCTCCTTTACTCCTACAAATCCATGACAAGATTTTGTATGAAAATACATTTGTTGTGGCTTGGACAAGGACATATGGTACAACAGAGTATCTTACTCATCTTATCATTTTATGCAGCAATTTCCTTTGTTCTTTCCATCTTTCAACAAGATGATTTTTACTCCAGCCCTTACTTTATATAAATCAAGAAGGCATTCTTGCCTAAGACCAAGAATTTGCTCGTTAGATTTGCTTTAATACCTGGTATATGAAATGGCTCCAAATAATTGAGCAGAAATGCAAGGAAAAAGAGAGGAGGAAGGGGAGATTGATTGTGAACATGTTCCAACCTCAGGGAAAACAACTATGAAAATTTATTTTCATGCATTAATGTTGGCTAGATCTCTGAATCTGTAGATTTAATTTGAAGGAGTCGCATGAAAATCTTGTTCTCAAGTTATTTCATCCACGTTAAGTTGCTAACTTTGGGATTTGTGGGAGAAGTGATGCGATTGCCATTGTATTATGTATGATATTTGTGTTTGAGGAGAATGGAATGAATTCCTTTATTTCTTCCATGCAACAATTGAAGGTGAATCTAAATAATCTTATGGATTAGAGTGTTAGAGTGCATGCATCACTTAGATTATTTTCAATCGTATGTTTTTGTCATTCTGAATCCATGTTTGCTGTATGTTATGTGATGCGTGTGTTCTTATTATGTTATTGGCTTGTTTTCTAGTAGTATCTTTATTACATAATGAGTTTTTCACACATAAACCTCTTATTATAGATCAATTGCATATGAAGATCCCATTTTTACATATTTGCAGATCAAGACCTCCCTTATTTGATAGCGGATATGATGAAAATGTGCTTCATGCTATTTAACTGCCATCACTTGATGACTTTAAACATTCCATTTTACCATATGCAAAACATATCATAGTTGGACTATGTTGGTGTGATAACATGAGTCAATTTCAACAATTATACTAGGCAGCCAACAACAACAACAATAATTCATTATTGTTGATTTGACATTTCTCTAAAGCCATCTCTATGCTATATAACTTTGTGGAAGATAGTCTGGAAGGCCTAGCTTTAGGTAGTTCCATGTGTTGGGGAACTTTAACAATGGTCCATGTTGTCATTTGCAATCTCTTTAGGTGGGTCTAACCTCCCATCTGGATTTTGTATTGTATCTTATGAATTATTGACAGGGGCATGTAGTTCTAAGCTGTGCCTATATGCTGAATTGCGTTGTTAGAGAGTCTTCTAAGTAGCCTTTGATATCTCAGTGACTCAGTGATTTTACTGCTTATTCTTGCATCGTTAATGCTCTGAACATTCAAATTGGAAAGATCTTTTTCTCTCGCTCTCTTAGGATCCCCAAGGCAGCAAGCTCAACTTACATAGTGCTTCATTCTCACGTAAAGGTTACAGCTGAAGTAGCTCACTTTCCCGCCTATGTTACATGATTCCAGTATCATAGAACACAGCTAGACAACTTTGCGTGAAATGCTTATTTTTGTAACCTTGACTTCAGCATTCTGTTGAAGAACACCTCCGTATGAAAGAGTAAACTCTTTCGTTCATTTATTTATATTCAAGTTATAAAACCTGCAATGAGGTGCCTATCATACCTTCTTACTTCTATATGACATTGAGCATTGGGAGGATGACACTTAGGCTTATACTAACCACTAATGCTTGTGTAGATAGGCTTGATGGCTGATATTTATACCACGCGGTACATAATCGGTTTTGCCTTCTGCAGTTATGTACTTAGACATCATACAACTGCATGCCACTACATGCGGTACATAATTTCAGAGGCTTATTGACTTCCAATCACTTTAGTAATTTGTTTACATAAAATTTCACTCATAGGTGATTAGCCACCGTATCACCATATTTCAGACAAATGTCTAGCTATTCATTAATGAGCCATATATTTGAGTAAAAGGCAGTATAACATAGAGGTGAAGATACTGTAGGGGTTGGAAAGGATTTATAGAGTTGTCATGGTCACCAGAGGACATTGCTGGAGAATCTCAACTGTTGCAGTTGTATTTCATTTCCCCCCATGTAGTCAAGATTGAGGACAACTTTTAAATACATAGGTCATGTAAAACAGTGCAATTTTCAAGATTGACTAGGCCCTGTTTGGATTGGCTGCTGGGTGCCTTTAAGTGGCTATTTCGTGCTATGCAAGATAGTTGTTGGTCAACAACTATCCCAACAAGCCTTAATTGCTAAAGTTACTTTCAGGCTTCCTAATTGCAGTTTCTGTGTTGCTGCATGCAGATAAATCTGCTTCACCAGAATAGATTAATAAAATAATTTCTTACTACAAGTAGGTAGACCAATTTTAACAGTTGAAAGGCTTGTTTTATTTGTATGGGCCACACGTATTCATGTCAATATCCTTTCAGAACCACTTCCAATATGTTTGTTGCCTTATTTCTGATTTGCTAATATTTCAAGTGCAACTTCCTTGCAACATTCATCAATGAGTTCCAATTGTTCTTGATGCTTAAAACACCAGCCTTAGTATCCAGAATCTTGTACCTATATTGTTCCACCACCACCACCACAATCACTACCATCACCACCGCCACCAACAAGAAAGCCTTAATTCCAAATTAGTTGGGGTTGGCTATATAAATCCTTTTTCTTCATTTTGCTTAGTTTAGAGTCTATTTTCTATAAGATGCAATGATTCTAAATCTTTGTTTATTATTTTCTCTTTCTCATATATAATTTTTAGTCTATCCTACCTCTTTTTCCTTTTATATATATTAAATCAATCATTGCTTTGTAGTGGTGCATCCCTAGGTTTATATTGCAAATGCCCAAATTGTTTAAATCATCCTTCCTCGATCTATCCTCAGTTGGTTCTACCTCTACCTTTTTACAATGACTTTATTTGTTATTCTATCTTTTCTTGTATTACCATATATTTATCTCAACATTCTCATTTCAATTATATTCATATTGTATATATGTAATTTTCTAACTATTTAATATTCCGTATTATAGAGCATATCCAGTCTTATAACTATTGCATAAAATTTTTCCTTCAAATTATGTATGTGTAGTGCCACACCCTAAAGAGAAAAAGAGAGAATTCTTTGGAATTTTGCATGTAAATTTATTTGATAACCTTGATTTCCCATTCCAGCAGGCATTCCTGACTCAAGTAACTGTGGAACAACACCCTTAGCTGTCTGTCCATTTGAATTTCTACATACTTTACACATTATCTCTCACCAGTAACATTTCAACGTGAAGCTTCATTTAATCTGCAAACTGCAGATCACATGGTGGCTATTCAACTGTGCATTTCTGGTTCCTAGCTCCAAAAGAAGTGCAGCTTTTGACAATGAGCATGTGGTCCATAGAAGAGTTTTCTCATATTAGCAGCAGCAACAGTGGAAATACTTTCACTATGATACTGCTTGTACTGTTAGGTCTCTCGAAAGACCTAACCATTCCTTCAAACCTAGATATGGCTGATAATTTGAGGTTTATCTGAGTATTAGAATATAGGTTTTCTTAT
The DNA here is from genome assembly GCA_017589505.3 of Metroxylon sagu. Taxonomy (NCBI): domain Eukaryota; kingdom Viridiplantae; phylum Streptophyta; class Magnoliopsida; order Arecales; family Arecaceae; genus Metroxylon; species Metroxylon sagu. Next base: position 1,734,307 of record JACVBY030000604.1, on the reverse strand, counting down.
AGCAAAGAATGGTATTGGATTGTGAGATCATCAATATATGCTGAAGGCCAGTATTAGTGGTCCAATGGCGATGGTCATGCTCCACTTTTCATCAACAGATACTCAAAGAGCCTCAAAGGATCCCAATGGATGATATGAGCCCCATGTGGTCCGGAGTTTGATCTCATAGTTTTTCTATGCCCCGTGACTGTTCTTGTGCATATTTAAAATTATCCAGGGTCTGCTTGCTTACAATCCATAGTTGATAGCAGTTGAATCCATTGATTGGCATAGGAGCATGCTGCAGATAGCAGCAGATTAGTACTTCAGACAGAAAACATCCTTTTTCTTTTATGCTTGCGTTCTTTTGTCAGGCTTCACAAGGACAGGGCCATGGAGCTACCTCGACGCATTTCCCTTTCTCTATGAAGGGTTCATTTATTTTGTTCCGTTACCCATCTTCTGGGCAAAAATTTGGAGAGTGGAAGAATCGGTAGTCGACGACAATCTGTTGCTGGTTGTAAAAGGGGGGGAGCTGTCATACAAAGAGAACCAGAAGAAGCAAAACAATTTACAGGCCAGCTCACCTTAACTCTGTTTTCCACAGCATTGTAGATGTATGAGGGTACACTCCTCGACCTGTGATTGAGACATTTCAGGTACATTAACGTGTAGCAAACTTGGCACCGATAGCTACAGTCATTTCTTTTCCACATAGTCATGATCTTGGTCAAGGACATGGTTTGGATTGAGGCTAGTACTGGCATGGCTGCAGAACATCATATTTCTTACAATGGGAATGCTTCTGAAAAGAGACACTGAAAACAAATGTAAATTCATGGATGCTGAGTTAAGTAGCTTAAAATGTTCCTATTAAATTTTTTGCAAGGTATCATGTATTTGTTTTGATCTTAGTTGTACGAAGAGGCAGGAACCCTCCAATAACTCTCTCTCAGTGAGATTCCTGTTGGCTCAGGTGGCAGTATTGTGTTTTTGTCACAACTCATCAAATTTATGAGAACAGCATTAGAGTCCAAAAATCTCTTCTAAGCATTTGTCAGATTTTGTTGATCCATGGAGATATTGCCAGTATAATACTAACTGTTGACACCACAATCCTAAACCCAAAATCTTTTCATCTTTCTTTTCTCTCTCAGCCAAAGTAGAAACAATTGTAGTCTGAGAATATTTCAGAAGAGGCACCAGAATAAGAAATACGGATTCCAGACAATTTATTTAGAAGTTTTAAATTGCATTATAACATTTTATATCTGAAAGTTTAGTTCAATTGAATTATTTGTAACTTGTAAGGCTTAGCTCCTAGATAAGTACGAACTCCATTGGTGGTCCTTCTCCTCCCTGAAGCTTTCCATAAATGTAGAAGAGAGAGAGGCTCTGGACCTAGGGGTAGGCCCAGTTGACAGCCATGGTGCCTTTGTTTAGACGTCACCATCAATGTGTCCCACAGCCTGAGAGAGTCTCCAAAGTCCAAGCCAGTCTGCACCCTAAACTGAACTCTGACCACCCTAAGTTTCCATCAACTGGAATTTTTCACTCGACGCGGCTCTCCTAATGCATTTCCTTCACCTTTCCTCTGCTGTTGGGTCCCTCTGTGGCAGTTCATCCGTCCATTCATTTCTCACGAGTAGATCGTACTCATTCTTGCAAGGAATTGATTAGACTATGTCCTTCCAATAGTGTTCGAGGGATTTGCAAACGGTCGCCTAAGACCATCAACCACCGTGCTGTGCTGGCTTAAACCGTAATGAAGGTCCATTACACCCGTCAAATCGAACATTCTAATACGGAGAAATTTAGGTGCATAGCTCAGTGGTTGCTCTCTTGCCTGCATGGTAGATGTTTCATGCTTAAACTCCTGGAGGTGATTTACTTTGTATTTCATATTAGAAGTTCTCTCCTTATATCCTCGAAGTCGTTGGTGACGCTCTTGTTGAATATATTTGAGAATATTGCGAGGACTTATTGAGACATTATCTTATCACCTCTGCACTGTAACCTCTAGGTGATGTCTGTTGTCGAGTGAACTGATGGTGGATGATGTGCTTCCATAGATATTATGATTATTGTTTTAATAATTCAGCCTGGTTAGCAATTTGCTAACTTGTGACATTAGGAAAGAGGACACTGACCATTGCAATTATAAGTAATCCAGTAATTTTTCTTCTTGTTCTCACGTAAACCTTTAAATAGGATAAGGTTCTAGAAGGCCAACAGAAAGGTTGTTGTTATAAGAGGTTGCTTGTAGGTTTTTATTTTTTATTTTCATTTTCATTTTTATTTATTTTGTAAGATGAATATATAAAATAAATCTCATGCAAATACATTTAAATAAATCATAAGATATCTTCTAGAGCTAGGAGAAATGTGGAGAAATGTTGGCATTGGATTCTCATAAAGTGTTACCATGTTGAGTAGCTACAAAAGCGGCCATTTAGTTGGCTGCCATATTTATTGCTCGGTAGATATGCTTAACCTACGTTATATATTTCATAATTAGATTTTTGTTACTATTGGAAAAGAATTTGGAAGGTTTAAAATATTGTAGTGGAAGAAAGCAATTGTTGTCGAAAGTGATAAGTTACTACCTTGATATATAGTTTGCCTTCAATTTTTTTGACTATGTTAGTTTGGCAGATGTAAAGGCCTTGCCCTAAAAACAAGAGTTAAAAGCTACATAATTTTTTCCTAAATATGATAATGTGAAGACAAAGGGTCTTCATGGATAACCTTTGATAACTTGGATGATAATCTTGCTTCTCTATGTTTGCGTATAGAAATGTCAAATGGATCACACAACTTATGGCATAGCTCAGTTTGGCATGACATGAGTTGGATCAGGCATGGTATGGTTGCTACAGTAGCTATGCCAGGCTAGACATGGCACGATCCCTTGGATTGTGCTCACACGATGCTATAAATGGACCAAGCACAGCTTGTGGGCCTGGTGCAATACGACACGAATGGATTAGGCATGATTGACACGAAGAAGCTAGACACAACTAGCCATATGTGATTGCTACATAATTTTACCTTTTTATCCTCCCCTTTCAACATTAAAAAAGGACTACTTTTAAGGGTGTTCTTCCCTAATTCCTTAGAAAAAAAAAAGATTTTTTGCCCTTTTTAATAATAAAAAATAATTAGTTTTTGAAGATATCCTCATTAATTGCTTAAAAAAATTTATTTATCCTTTTTTAACAATAAAAAATGGCTAGTTTGTAATGTTATTTTAAACATCTAAAGGCTCTCTGGTCCTCTACAAATAACTTTAACCCTTTTCCCTTACCCCATGCTAAATCCTAAGTTTCTTAAGCTCTTCTAAACTCTCTTAATCGCCCTATAAGCTCTCCTGATCTTCATGTAAGATCTTTTTAATTTCTCTACAAGCTTTCCAAATATTTCTATAAGACCTTCGAGTCTTTACAATGGCTGTTGTTGATAGCTTTCACTCTCGTACACCCCTTTATAACTTTAAACTTGACGTGGAGGAGATCGAACATGTTAAGATGATTTTGACACACCATGGTCATAGATCGAAGCTAATGTCCTCAATTCTAATGGTACTACCTTGAACTTTAGGTCTACAGCTAAAACTAAGACTTTTAATGTTTGAAAGTACTTCAACATTGAAGAGATCATGAGTAAGAAGTTTTGAACTATATATTACATCTGCATATGGGTCGGCACTAAAAAAAAAAACCAAGCAGTACAACGGTGGGACAATATGATCATGATGGCAAATGACCTGCCCATCTGTATGCATATTTAATTTTTATAACATTAGTTTAAAAAATTTAAAAAATACTTATCCTATTAGGTTGATATTAAAAAATTTAAAATAACTAGGTTGAGCCAGTAGGCTGGCATGTGTGCTGATACGATGGGCTGGCATAATATGGGGGTAGGCACGATAAGTAGGTATAGTAGGTTAGCACGCAAGCTGACACAATGGACTGTTATGCAGATTGTGCCAAGCACAACATGGTTAGCCCAACTAGACCGTGAGTTTGTAAGTTGTACTGAGCCACCCTCAAGTATAGTAGATTGTACCGATACACATCATAACAATGATATACCAGATTGGTATAGCAGGCCATAGCGTATGCTGGTCCAGTGCTGATCATTTGATACCTCTAATTATGTAGATGCTGGACTAACATATTTTTCACATTCAACTAGCTTTCTTGAGCTCAGCATTCGCAATGTCCTATAATGTATATGGATTGATTATGGCCATTTTTGGATCGACTGTTAGGATTCTTTTAAGTAGTCATTAGCTAATGACTTTGTGAGATAGCTGTTGATTAATAGCTGGATCAATTGCTAATCTGAATAAGTTTTACATATATTAGATTTAAAATTTTTAAAAAATAAAGATCCATGAGATGACAAAAATTTTGAACGGTGATCCCAAAGAATTTTGTTATTAACAAAAAGCCAACCACACACCTACTGGACGCCACAAGAAGCTCCTACCATTCCTCTCTACTGCTCTCGTTAACAGGGGCTTTCTGCGTCTTCGCCAAGGACTGCTTTAGAGAGTAAGGTTGGGAGCAGTAAGAGCCCCCCCCACCCCCCCTACTGCGAAGTGGTAGGTTTTTGGTCCCTGGTCTCCCTGGTCTGGCACCACGTAACCGCCCTCTGGCCTGTCTTGCCAACCACCACACGTAAGGAAAAGGAAGGATGACTTCGAATTTGGTTGGCTGCTGGCTTGTTTCCTTGGAAATGACCGCAATGTTAAATTTTAAATCCCACTGAGTGTGATTGATTGGACAAACGATCGGATCCCTCTGCCATCTATCCATCCATTGCACTAAAAGGCTGCATTCATTGTTTGATGGTGAATGAGGCGCCAAGTTACCTCAGTCTTCCCCTGTTCTTCTGATGTATTTATTTTTTAAAAGTAACATGAGGCCACCATATTTTATGTCCTTGGAGAAACCTGTACGTGAAATATTATTGCCACCTGCCAATGCCATGGCGCAGTCTCAGCCCTGCAGTGCCGCATGTCCCCCCTTCTAATATAAAAGATAGCAATTGGTGAGATGGAATAGTGGAAATACATGGATTGAATCCAAGTCTCGTCTCTCAAACAGTTACAGAGTCATTGGACTGCTATATCAGCTATAAGCATATAGTGGCTCATGGCTTAGATTCTGCATCAAGCTTTTCAAGCAATGTCTTAGGTTTGCATCCAGTTCTGGTCATTAAACTAAGAAAAATGATTTGGATTCTTTCTCTTGCCTAATGAAGACTCAAGCTTCATTTGCTGTTTTTTTTACTATCTAAATTAGTTTAAACAAATCCAAACTTCACATTTTTTGAATTTAAACTATCATGAGATGTTTTTCCTTTTTTTTTTTTTTTTTTGGTTTCATATTTCCTGAAATGTCTATATGTTTGCTGAAGTAAATGCCAAATGATATAGAAGATATTATTCAAGTGCTGCATCTAATGAGCCATATTCAGAATCATATCATGGTGTTAATTGGCATGGGAGTAACCAGAAGTCCAAGTAATTCAATTTGCAATACAATACTGTCTCATGAAAAGTTCCTTCTCCTTACACACATGTAGTTTCTTTCCCAAGTACTCCATTCCTCCACCTTGCTCATAACATCAATGAAACTGTGACTTGTCTTTTTCGTGTGCTAGCTTATTTAAAAGCTATAGGCACAGTACCACCACCAAACTTACATAGTTGGCACTCACATATCATGGAGACATGGGCTTCTGTCAGCACCTTGGGTACTTATCGCTTGGTTGGGTTGGAATGGGACACGTTTGTGCCAATAGATTCGGGTAAGATTTCATGTTAGTCTTCTAGCGCAAGAGAAACACTCCAAAAGCGATCAGATGGGAAGCAAGCATTGATAGCACTCTTCTTTGGGAGAGTATATCAACATATTTTGAGTCATAGGTTGTTACAGTTGTCTCACAGTCCATAAAGAAGTGTGTGGCAGTCACCACAGCCCGTCTGTTTTGAGTACAGCGACTTGATTGCTATCCTTTTTCTCCCCTCTCCTCCATAATAATATGCGAGCATGTGCGTTTGTCATTTAAATAACAATTCGCCCATGTCTAACCATGTTTTATGGTTCTTAGTCTTCTATAAACTTTAGACTGAATTAATTCAACTCATGAATACATAAATATGCAGAGCTCAGCCTCGTTGGTTCAAAATTTGAATGTCCAAGCTCTTTGGTTGGTGTAACATTACTTCCTTGAGACCACAAAAGTTAGGTGAGGATGGAGGCAGGTGTGCCGGGGGATTTCAAAAGCAAGTGATCTTTATGTTGCTCACATCCACATTGCAATCCTGGAGTAGATGTCTTGTGATTACCTCCTTTGCCACTTTATTCTCTTGCCTCCAAATCCTATCCTAGAGCTGTTTTGTCTTGTATTGAGGCTGGCCAAGGTTTCCTAACAGGGAGAGAGAGAGAGAGAGAGAGAGAGAGAGAGAGAGAGAGAGAGAAGCTAGGGGAAACATCTACTGCTTTGATGGTGAACCACCACTCATCCTTTTCATATAAATCCAAGGGGACAGACCCAACACAATCTTTTGATGCAGACCCCTTCTTTATATGCTGGACCCATCTCACATCTCCTAATGTTTCCACATATAAATAAGCCTCTAAAATTTATGTTCTTCAGTTCTCTGCGAGCACATGTACATACCAAAAGTTATTGATTACTTTAAGAGTTGTCATTTTATCTCATTTGCAAGGTCACCACTAAAGCATGTATGTTAAAGTTCAAAAAGTAACAGCTCAAGCACACAAAGGTTTGGACTCTTCTGCCAGCCCATTTCTCTTCCGTGAGAAGCCTTTCACCTCCACCCTCTCTCTCCTCAGTGGAGCATTCACCACCCCTTCCTTTGAGTTCATTTTTCTAGTTTGGGCAGTCTGAAAACAACACCAGCCTACCAGCTTTTTTATAACGTGATAGATGTCCTTTTAACTGCCCCATTCCCCCGTTTGAACTATTGTCCTTTTTTCTTTCTTTCTTCTTCTTTTTTTTTTTTTTTATCTTAAGAAAAAAAAACTCTAGGTCTTATCAAACAACAGATGGATAGTTTTAAACATGTATACTCCTCACATTTGTGTGTCCTGATGGAAAAAACTAATCCCCAAGCAACTAAAAACTTTGATCCACATGATCATGCAAGTTCAAGAAAACAAAAGGAAAAGGATTAATTTGAAGAACTCTAGAATCGGTCGGTTTTGGTGTTGGATACTTGGAGAGAGAGAGGAGAGTCTAAAGTGAGACATTTATAAAGTGAAACATTCAACACGTTGAGATGGGTTTGCTTCTCATCACTCTAAAACAAACTCCCTCTCTTTGTCTGAAAGTGTGGATTGTATGATGGAGGCAAAGATATTCTCCTCCTATGCAAATATTTTGTCCTCTCGCGAGGTTTTCTACACTTCCTTTCTCTAGGTGGTCTGAAAAGTTGGGGACCAGAAAAACTATTGCCATCTGTCTCAAAATAAATAGCAACAGGAGAGGTGGTTAGGGTCTCAGGGAGGGCCCTCTCTTCATTCCATCCCACCTTCATATCCCAACCACATCATAACTAATCCATGGCATCTATGGAGTTCCTTTATTGCATCAACACTTATCTTAACAGCAAAAACCCCCCACTTCTGGAATTCCTTCTGGGACCTCAGAGAGCTATGGGGTTAGGCAGCACAGCACACGTCCTCCATCTAGTCATCCATCATCAGTGACTCCTCCGAAGGACGCGGATAAGGACTGACCAGGACCCTTCTCCAGATCCTTTATCTGTGTGCAGTGTTAGACCATGCAATTGCCTTCCAAACCCAGGGGCCTTTCCTTGAGGTGGGATAGAGCATGAGCTACGGCATGGTTCGGCGACACCAGCGAGTCGGTTGATTTAAATATTTTGAGAACGAAATTACCCATATTAATAGGCTTGTGGAGTAACATCAACCACTGTTAACTTTGTCAGGGTTTAACCAGCAGGATATGACCGCAGCAGTAGTTTAGGTGCACCATGTGTCCATATGTCATTAGACAAGTACATCAGCTGTTTGGAATTTTAAACGTCACAATGGTGCCTTAACATCAGCTGTTTTTTACGCATGCAAGGCATATATTGTTAATTAAACATGCATAAACCTGTCCTATAATGGGCCACAAGCAGTATTTTAGTTATTCTCTTGACCATGACAACCGGTTCCTTCAACATGACAAGTGCAATTAGAACCTAGATGTGGTTAAGAACCATAACTACTGAAAGAGATTGCTTCATCACTATTAACACGGACAGGTGCCAAAAATGCTGCTTTGGTGTTTTTGTGCGTCCAAACCATGGTGGTTATTGACAAAGAGGGGGCCCGAGTTTTTTCACCCCTTTTTCGTTTTATCGCCGGTTATCGCCCGGTAGAATACACAGATGAAAACGATGGGCAATCATGGGCAATCCCATGTGAGTCCATTCACGTTGGTAAATTGAACCGAGTCTCCTAACATTTATTTGCAAGCAAGTAGGTTTTAGGTCTTGTTTCATTGCCATGGACTTCTTAAAAGAAATTACTTTTTTAGGAAAAACCTAAACTCATGTTATGTTTGGCTACCGGAAACCATGCTGGCTATCATAAATGACACAATAAAAAATAGCGACTTTCTTGGAAAGTTGCAACTCAAGATGAGGATGGAAAGATATCTTTCCATAATATTGCGCTTCCTAGAAAGCTTACACACGATTTGCCAAACAGGGCCTTAATGGAAGTGACGAGGCAAAATTCTCTCAACCTCTAGCTAACGATGGCAAATTGTATCAACGAATCATAAACAGCTCGATTCAATTTCAAAGTATAATAATAAATGGATCAACCCAATTTCAGCTTGTTTATTAATCGAGTTAAAAATCTAAATTCGAACCGACCTGTATATTGCACGGATTACACGATATGATCTGTGTAACCCATTTAACTCATGCGACCTATGTAACTCGTGTAACTCATGTGACCAATATAATCTGTGTGACCCATTTGATACAAATTGATTTATGTAACCCATATAACCTGTATAAGCTATTTATACTAATTCAATTATAAAGTAATTATATATATTCAAAAATATAACTCTAAACTAATTATATATTCATTTATTATAATTTTAATTGTTCCAAGTCTATTTTCATCCAACCGTTAGATCCTATATGATGATAAAGTAATAATTAATTAAAAGGTGATATTAACTTGGATAAACAGGTCTAGCAATCATATTTGGGTTGGCGAGTCAGGTTACACAAATTGACCCATTTAATAAATGGGTCAATTTCGGGTTAGCAGGTTAACCTGAGACCTAACTTGTTTATTAATCATATTTAATAAGTGAATTTGATTTTGATTTGAACTCATTTATGCTCAATCCGAACTCGCTAATTTCGTATTAGGTTTGAGTTATGTTCATGAATCATGTCAAAAATTGCCACTTCTACATTTAGCAAGATGTCATAAGGCAACTTGGTATGTATCAACACCATCGATAGTATAATCGACAAAATAATTTGGAAGCACGTACCCAACAATTGGTAGGCAGTGCAAACCTGACAAGTTAGCATGCATACATCTTTAGGTGACCATCAAGAAATACGACCCAGAGTACCTTGTGCAGTTCCATTTAGAAAGATGGGCTCATCATGATGGGACACGTAGCTCATGATTCAAACGATCCATATGATCTCATCATGATGGGCTCATCTTGTTAGTGTGTGGGATCCTACCACTAGATCTCAGCATCATTAGATTGACATTGTTTGTAAAAAATGAAGAAAAAGTCATGCCATCCAAGTTTAGCAAAAGAGCTCTTACCAGTAATAATGGCACCACCTAGAGTAGCTATGGGACTAGGTTCCCCTCCCCTCCTCTTCCAAAGACTGTTATAGTTGCATAATTGATCCAGTTGCAGCAACAAGTTGAAGCACTTGCCACGCTGGTCTAGACCTTAGTCTCCCAGTTGGCATAATCGATGGAGCTAGCTTCGCTGGTGCAGCTAATACCACCACAGTTAAGCCCTTGAGAAGCGAAGCTTATGGATACCTCGAGAGTGAGGACCTGTAAGATATGACAAACTGTGGATGGAGCTAGCATTGTAGAGTCTTTAATAACTTCCAGGAGAACTAAGCCAAAAGTTTCCAACCTAAGGCAATAGCTCAAAGCCATGAATAAGTGCCTTATCATGATGATGAAGGAAGTCTAAAGGAGGCCCCACCCTCTAGATGACCTCAACTTGGAGATTGATCTTCTATTAATGGAGGAAATCATGAGGAAGGCCCTACCTCCTAAGTTTAAAATACTACAGCTAGAGTACTATGATGGCTCAGCAACCTCAAGGACCACTTGGAGACTTACAAAATTCTTATGATGATCTAAAAGGCCTTGAACACCATTATGTGTAGAGTGTTCCCCAACAATTTAAGGAAGATGGTCCGAATTTGATACATGACCATCAAACTGAGGTCCATTTCCTCTTTTATGGAGCTCAAAAGATAGTACATCAATCACTTCATCACTAGCATTAGATGGAAGAAAATTAGTGTGAGCTTGATGTTCATGAAGTAATGCAATAATAAGCCACCATGCGACTACATCAAGCGCTTCAATGACGAGGTGCTCAAGATGAAGGATTTCCAGCAATCTATGGCTATTGCTACTCTTACGCATGAGCTATTGAATTCACCCTTCTACTTCTCATTCAGCAAGAAGAAGCTAAAAGTCATGGTCGAATTCTTAAGTAGGACTAAGAAGTATATCAAAGCCAAAGAAGCTTCTAAATGGAAGCGCGAGGCCATAGTATTCTCATTATAAAAGAGGTACCCTGACGAAGGAGATTTGAAGGGAAGAGGAAAGAAGCAGAAGTATTAGCCTGAGCTCCAAAAGTCGAGGAGCTCACCTTGGCATGAAAGCGGCTACATTTTGCTAATTACCTAGAGGTGGCTGATCTTGATGGAGATCCATAACAAACCCTACCTCTAGGAGTCCAAACCAATGATGGAAAAATTAGAGGATAGGAATAAGAGTAGATATTGCATTTCCATCGAAACTAAGGATGAGATCGAAAATCTCATTTGAAAGGACTATCTTGGGAAGTACGTTCGAGCTAATGGAAGACCTTCCAAGAGGATAGGGAGTTAAGGCAAACCAAAAGTGCCAAAGAATGGGACAACTGACCTATGATTAGAGTAATCCATATTAACTCTAGAGGATTTCTTATTGAAAGAGAAAGCTACTTGACCAAGAAGGCGTATGCATGACGAACTAGACCTAAGATGTTGAAGAGGCTGAGGATGATTGAGGTCATTTTCTTCTCCAATGATGACCTATAGAGAATCCAGACCCCAATGATGACACATTGGTGATCTTGATGATGATCATCAATTATCAGGTGAAAAGGATCCTGGTCGACAATAAAAGCTTGATCGATATCCTTTATCTTAATTCCTTTAAGAAGATGCGGATCAGTAAAGACTGCTCGAAACCTTTCAATAGTTCCCTAATTGGCTTTTCTAGAGAGCTGATCTTCATTATCGATCTACTAAGAAAAACTTTTCTCATTAAGAAAGAGAAGGCTAGTCCGCTCCGTAAAAGAACCGACTCACTTGGAAGAACTCTCTTTGGAAGAAAAAGAGAGTTGGTCCTTCCAATCAAACATTGGAAAGAAATTTCTTATTGAGGAAGAAAAGGCCAATATGTTCCATCAAAGAGTCGGTTAATCAAGAAGAACTTTTCTTAAGAGAAAGAGAGTGAATTCCTTTAACCAATCGCTCAAAGAACTTTTCTTGTAGAGAAAGATAAGGTTGATTCGTGAGAGCTAATCTACTTAAAAGAACTCTTTTTAGGAGAAAAAGAGCTAGTTCCTTTAGTTGACAACTCAAAAGAAATCTTCTTATTAAGAAAGAGAAGGCTGATTCACTTTATCAGAGAACTGACCTGCCTGAAAGAACTTTTCTTAGGAGAAAGAAAGAGCCGGTCCTTTCTATTGACCACCTTAAAAGAACTCTTTTTACTGAGAAAGAGAAGGCCTAGTTTGCTTCACCAGAAGAGCCGTACTACTTGAAAGAGCTCTTTTTGAAAGAAAAAGAGAACCAATTCTATCATAGATCTACTCGAAAGAATTCTTTTCATCAAGAAAAGAAAACCAATTTGCTCCACTAGAGAGTTGATTCAATTGAAAAAACTCTTCTCAAGAGAAAGAGAGAAATAGTCCCTTGAGTCAACTACTTAGAAGAATTCTCCTTACCAAAAAAGAGAAGATTGGTTCACTCTATAGAGAGCCAATCCATCTAAAAAAACTTTCCTTAGGAGAAAGAGAGTGCAGTCCCCCCAGCCGATCAGTTAAAAGAGCTTTTCTCATTGAGAAATAGAAGTTTGATCTATTCTGATAGAATGCAGACCCGCTTGGAAGAACTCTTCTTAGGAGAAAAAAAAGTTGGTCCCTCCAACCAACTTTCGAAAGAACTCTTCTTGCTAAAAAAGAGGACAATCTATTGTACTAGTTAGAAAGCTAACTCATCTGAAAGAACTCTCATCAGAAGAAAGATAAAGTCGATCCCTTCAAATGATAACTTGAAAGAACTTTCCTGGCTAAGAAAGAGATGATTGGTCCACTCCATTAAAAGGTCAATTTGCTTGAAAGAACTCTCTTTTAAAGAGAAGGAGAGTCGGTTCCTTTAACTAACTAATTAAAAGAACTCTTTTCACTGAGAAAGAGAAGGCCGATCAATTTCATTGAAGAGCTGATTTGCTTGGACAAGCTCTCTTTAAGAAGAAGAGAGAGTTGGTCCTTCCAATCGATCATTCGAAAGAACTTTTCTTACTGACAAAGATAAGGCTGGTTCACTCAGGTAAAGAGTTTATTCACTTGAAAGAGAAAGTTGGCTTCTCCAACTGACCACTTGAAAGAACTCTTCTTATCTAGAAAGAAAAGACTAGTTTGTTTTAATAGAGAGTCAATCCATTTAAAAAAACTCTCTTCAAGTGAAAGAAGGAGTTGATCCCTTCAATTGACTGTTTAAAAGAACTCTTTTCATCAAGAAAACGAAGGTTAGGTTACTGTCAAACCTATCTGAAAAAATTTTTTTCGAAAGAAAGAGAAAGCTGATCCATTCTATCGACCTCACTCTAGCCAGCCAAGGACAAATTATCTAGCAACAATTGTGTACGAAGCCTACATTGCAATATTGAAGTATCAGAGTTTGAGGGAACCTATATGCAAGTGGTTCTAAGGACCTTAACAAATACCCAAGTAAACCACAGTTGATAAACTATCACTTTGAATTTCCTATGCAACTACTTCAAGCTTAGTCCCAGCAAATCTAAAGAAGCTCATCAAGAGCTAAGCTGATAAAAATTCCTATTGTAAGGAGTTGTTGGTGACTAGTACTCAAGCCTAACACTTAGCTAATCTCTAGAGGGTCCAACTTGTAGGACTAGCTCAGATGCTGACCTCCTATCTTTGTATATTAGCTAAGATGCTGACTTCAGAACTAGCTCAGATGCTGACCTCCTATTTTTGTATATTAGCTAAGATGCTAACTTCCTAGCTTGAAAGATCAACTTGGATACTAATCTCCTAGCTCAGTTAAACATTTCAAATGTTGACCTCTCATCTCGATAGATTAGCTCAGACATTGACCTTTCAACTCAACAGATTGGCTCAGACATCGATTTGACTTGAGTAGAGCTTAATCAGACCTGACCCACCTTGAAAACTCTAAACTCAAGACCTTTATGCCTCACATTAGACTGAATTGACTAGCATCCAACTTAATAAGGAGAGAGAGCTAGCAGCTTAGAAGAACTCTTTCTTATTGAAGAAAGAGAGAGCTTGTAGCTTGAAAGAACTCTCCATTCAAAAATAAGAAGCCAACAAGATCAATAACTTAGGACTTAAGAACTCCATACTTGGAGGACATTGACCTCGATGCTCAACATAGCATATAACCCATCAAGGAACAAGGGAAGTTTAAAAGCTCGAAAGAACTTACCTCAACCAAAAGGAGCTTACACCTTGGACATATCGACGCCCAATGCTAGATTAATTATTCTCTCACCTGAGTTGTTCACCTTAGTCTTGGAAGTGAAGAGCATGTGATGAGGTAGAATTCTTCAACCTTCAATAAAATGACATGTAGTAGCCTAGTTTGATAGGACAATGTAGAGGCATGTTGTCACACCCCTGTGAAGTGTGGAAAGAAAAACCAAATTTTTTTGAGTTTTCCCCTTCACAGTGTGCAGCACTAGAGGTTGCCCCTTCCTTTAGTCAGCTTTCTTACGCGCCTATGGCCAGGATCAAGCTGTGTGTATAATCCAAGCAACCAGCAATGCGCCTACACAAGAGTACGAGTTCAAAGGAAATGTAATTGTATTGATTATCCTCTCAATACATGCAAACTCTCCTCTCAAGAAGAACCCAGCCCCTTACAAGAAAAGCACACACCCCTCTAGAATTTTCCCAAATTCTAGAGCACTTTCCAATGGACTGCTCACTTCCCTCTTTTGCTGGAAATCACGATGCTTGGACGGAATCTCTTTCAGATCAATCTCTCTTCGCTACTTGGACAAACTCCTCACGGCTTGGCGATCTGAACTTGGGCAGAACCTCCTCGCTGCTTTCGCTGCTCGGACTGGGTAGGGCTTCCTCACGCCCTCCTTGGATCGGCCAATAACACCAAGGCCAAACGCTCCAAGCTTTGCCAAGACTTTTCCGCCCACTTGGCTCCTCCCTTAATCCTTGGATCCTCTCTCATGAAGATTGGATTGAGGATCCCGAATGCCTTGGTGTTAGGTCCTCTTGGCTATTTAAAAGCACAGCAAGCTTAGGCCCAGAAGCACTCAAACTCGTCTTGATAAGGATGCCTAGCCTTATCTTGAGAGTTTGCCATGATCCAAACTCTCCCTATGTCTGTGCGCCCAAGCTGTGCACATGCGTGCTATAAGCCAGTGCGCGTTGGCCACACGTGCGTCTGTGCACCGACCGGGCACGCTGGCCATGCACGCTGTGTAGCTGGCGCGCGCCCTGCGCAGGCGTGTTTGTTGCTGGCGCATACTCTGCGCAAGCTCGCGCCCTACGCAGGCCTGCGCGCTGCCGTGTGCGCTCCGTCTCCTGCGCCGCATCCTGCAAATGTGGGCCACGTGCCTCATGTAGGCGCACCCGCTCCAGCGCGTGCCCTGCGCAGGCCCGCGCGCTGCTGATGCGTGCCCCTTGGTCTGCTGCGCGCATCACCTGTGGGCTGCACGGCTAGATGCCGTGTGCCATAGCCTTGGCCCATGCGTGCTCCGCTTGCACATCGTATGGCCAAGGGCTAGGCTACCTTGGCTCGGTCCACCTCGTGCGTGCGTCGCCGTGTGCCTGTCAATTTCGCCATAAGCTCATCCAAGGATATCCAGCAATTCGCTCATCTTGGGCAATCTCGATCGTGCATGCGCGCTACACAACCTCGCCCGACCCGACGCGCGCCCGCATCCTGTGCCCGCCTGGCATGCCCGTCCGCATGCGCCGCTCGGCCCAGCGCATGCCTGCGCCTGTGCCTTCGCCTGCGCACCTCCTGCGTGTGCTGTGCTTGCGCCCATGCGCCACTTGCATGCATTGCGCCCGGGTGCGTGCGGCCCTGCGCCACGCCTAGGTGCGCACGGTCCTGCGCCGCGCCAAGGTGCGCGCGCCTCCTGCGCACTGCACCCTGGCGCGTGCAGCCTTGCGCCCCAGCACCTCGGCCTGGCGCCTTGTTGCGCCACGGCCGTGCCGATGCTGTGCTGCTGCATTAGTGAGCGACTTGCCCACTTAGTTACCTACGCCTTGTCGAACTCGGCGCAAGCTATTTGGCGCAGCATAATCCACGCCAGGCCCGGAACCTCGCCTCCACGCCATACCATGCACTCGGCTATACGTGGGCGCATCCTTGCGCGCTAGTGTTGCACTAGTGACGCACGCGCTTGATACGTAGGTGGTGCATACTTGACAAGTCGGTATGCAGACGTCTGTAGGTAGATCAATGTTTGCTTGTAGAAATGTGGCCTACGGTATTCCATGCAGTTCTATTTAGAAAGATGAATTTATTATGATGGGGTACATGACTCATGATTTAAACGATCCATACAATCCCATCACCTGATACATGGCTCATCTATAAGTAAGGTTCAAGACCATAATAGGAGGGATTCTTCTTCATAGCTCATAGATAAAGAAGTGAGACTGCACTTCTCTCCCTCTTCCTTTCCATTACACTTTATTTTCTCGCCAAATCTAAAAGGACATAAGGTCCATCCTTAGCCACTCTTATCATTCCTCTAATTGGATTGTTAAAGGGCCCTCATTGGAAAATCCCAGCACTCTACCTCGTGCTCTTTTTTGCCAACACAGGTTGCATCAGAAGGCACCTTAGCTCTTTCTATTGGACTTATTAACAACTTTATTTCTAAAGCATCATCCTCATTATCATATCCTATTGATGCACACAGTCCCACCATTGAATCCCAGCATCATCAAAGCATCTTGGTCATGTAGCTTTCATAGAACAACTAGTCGTTAACTAGTGAGATCACGTGAGTTTTCGTGGAATGCTTTCCAAAAGTATCATTTGAGCCTCTATCGGTGATCTTCTTCGCAAGTATGGAAGTACATGCTAAAATGGCCACATTTGCTTTAAGAATGTGCAACCCCCAACGCCATATAGTTTTCTTGCATGCTCGTCATCGGTCTGACGAGAGCTGCAGAGACTATTCATGACCATCTGGTTGCAAGTGGCTTTTCATATGGTGATACTGCCATCACTGTACCTTGATAACCTTTTGGTTTTGTGATAATTAATTGTGAGCAATAACTTTAAGGGCAGAACTAGTGTTCGAGCATTTAAGTTTTGCAACAAATTACATTCGAATTCGAACTCCAAGTGCCAAGGAGAGGGGTGCCCACTGGTAAGACAAGTCCAGTTGGCAAGTCATAGGAAACGTATTGCCTGGAAGATGATTTAAAAAATTTTGATAAAGCGTGAATCTATTAGCCGTTATCAGACATTATTAGGCTGGTAATGTTACATTAGGCACCTAAAGTTTAGAGCAATATCATGGTTTTACGCAGTTCATGCAAGCAATGAGAAGGAAAAGTTTTGAATGGATTAAAGTTTTCATGCACCATGAAGGTAATAACCGATGCTATTAAGGAGAGGAGATCAGCTTTTTGTTTAAGGAGTTAAAAGATATCATCTCGAGAGTAGGAGAAACAAGGAAAGGTTGCAGTAGCAGTGATATATCTCTGGATTTCAAAGATGCCAAAGAAGGATTAATAAATACCACCTGATGGTGAACAGATGGAACAAGGCTTTGCATGGACGTTGTTGTCTTTACCTCAAAAGATATCGATGCCACCGAACTATAAATAGGATCACTTTTGGATTGATTTACGGGCACTCAAATGCATTATGAGATGCTTTTCTAGGAGATCCGGGTAGAAACAAATTGATGGCGTCAATTGCCTAACAACTATTACATCCATGCTACCCAGAAATCACAAAACGAACGACTCAAAAGTTGTTTGGCTCCTCCATGGACTTGAAGGTATTAAGCTTCCTCCTCATAAACTCGTTTGTCATCTTTCTATAGCTGGTAGGACAAGGGTCCACTCAATATCTTCCAAATTGTTAGTCTGTGACATGTTTTTTTTTATTTTTTTTCTTGTATGTGCTTCTTTCCAAACGTGACTTACCAGTCAGTACAACTATAAATGCTTTGCCTCCCAAGGCAGGTTAAGATCTTAAAGCACAAGTTATGCATGTGGCCGTGTTCGCTCGGATGACCCCATGGTCTCAGGCTTTGAGTGGGTGAAAACCAGCAACAGGCCAGAACTATAGCGGCAAGATGGCCATTTTCATGAGCTAGGAATGCCATTTTCCCTGATGATGAGAGCTCGTTTGGGTCCAGTTAGTCCCCACGTAAGTTTAGTTAGGTTGTTCTCCATATCTATCCTTCTTTAATGCTGCTGGTTTTTATTTTATATTTTTTATTTTGACTGCAGCACCCCAGTTTTCCCCCTCTTTCCCTGCAGGGTGGAGTACATTCCTGCTGCACTGTGGACACCTCATTGAATGAAACGTCTGCCACATGGTTTGCCAATTTCCATAGGGCAAACAGTGGCACTGGGAAAAGACAAGAAGGCCCTTAATTTAGCTTTCCTTTTGACATGGGCGGTGAGTCTCTCAGGCCACGGGGATGCAGGCCAGGACATTCCTCTTATGGAAACTTGTAGACCCTTGTACTGGGTTTTTTTTTGGGTGTACCGTGTTCGCTCCTTGTGGAGTTTGTAGGGATGAGAGGCTCGTAAAAGGAGGAGATTTTGTGAAAGCTAACCTCAGGAACAGTTAAAAAGTCTATTCCGGTGCAGTGTTTTTGTTGAAGATAACGACTAGAAGAAAGCGGTGGGATTTTCTGGAACAAGTTATCTACTGATTAAGAGGTGGCTTTGACTGATTTCATGAGTGGTTGCAGAAATTTAGGAAGTGGATTTGGCGCAAGAAAGACCTCAAAGTCACGCTCAAACTTACGCAAGAGGAAAAGAAAGAACCTTTGAAATAACTGCCTGAAGAAATGGAAGTTATAGGTATTAACCCAACTTGGAGCCATTGCTGTTCCTTTTGGACTGTTTCCATTAGTCCAGAGCATTTTCAGCGTCATTCTTGTGATGGCTCTCTCTTCTCTGTTCAGTCTTAGCTGAAACCCAGGTTAACTCCCCTAACTCCCCTCTCTAGTTAAAGGACCACAGAGAGAGAGAGAGAGAGAGAGAGAGAGAGAGAGAGAGAGAGAGAGAACCAGCCATGTCTAATATTTACTAGGGCTGGTGCTGGGCAGAGGGAGTTGTGTCAAAGCTCAATTTCCTGCACTTGAAAAGAAAGGGGCGTCTAGGCCTCTGCCGGGCTCATGCAACCAGACAGCACAGTAGAGTTTCTTTTGTCAAGGTAGAGATGGACAGCCATTAAGATGGTTTGAGAAGAAGAGAGAGAAAGAGAAAAAAATACTTACAACTCACACATGTGGTGAGTTGACATCCACACGTGTGGTAGAGGGAGACGGGGTTGTTAAAGAAGTGAAAGGGTGACAGCTGGGCCAGTGAGGGAGTGGTAAAAACCTGAAAGCAAGAGTAGTGTGGGTTTCTGTTAGAGCACTTTGTTCTTTCTAGTTTTGTTTCGCTCGCACCCGCGATCCCCTCCCTCTTTTAATCTCTCCTTTCCTACTCTCTCTTTTATTCTTCCTTCTCTTCTTCCACTGCTTGTCTCTCTTAATGGCCTTGCAACAATATGGTGGAAGTGAAGGCATGGAAACCATGTGTTGCTTTGGGAACTACTCTTCCTCTCCTTCCTCTTCCAAGGGGGTGTTTGCTGACATAAGTTCCCTCTCCATCAACCCAACCACTTCAGCGGGGAGCTATCACTGCACCCAGAGCTCTGAGAAGACCTCTTGGACCTTGCCTTTTATGCAAAAATGTGATGTGGGGCGCAAGTGTTCTGATGGCAGTCATGGCTCAAGAGAGAAGGAGCCCAATGCCATAGGAGAAGAGAGCCCAGATGAAGAGAACACCAATGAGAACTCACTGGGTGGGAAGGAGACTGTTGACTGTGGTCAGTCAAAGCTTTGTGCCAGAGGCCATTGGAGGCCTGCAGAGGATTCCAAACTCAGAGAGCTTGTAGCTATCTATGGTCCTCAGAACTGGAACCTCATAGCAGAGAAACTGGAGGGCAGATCAGGTAAAATGAAAAGAGTTTCATTTTTCTGTTTTCATTTTACTGTTATCCTACTGGATTAAAGCAAAAGCATTGGGGCTCTGAGTTGATTTTAGTTTTATTTGATATATATGATTTGGTGTGTGGGGTTTAAGGGAAGAGCTGTAGGCTGAGGTGGTTCAACCAGCTGGACCCCAGGATCAACAGGAGGGCTTTTAGTGAGGAGGAGGAGGAGAAGCTGATGGCTGCTCACAGATTGTATGGGAACAAATGGGCCATGATTGCAAGGCTTTTCCCAGGGAGGACTGACAATGCTGTCAAGAACCACTGGCATGTGATCATGGCTAGGAAGTATAGGGAGCAGTCCAATGCTTATAGGAGGAGGAAGCTCAGCCATGCTGTCCAAAGGAGACTGGAGGAAGGTGCAACATCTACAACTACAGCAGCAATCTGTGGATTTGGTCATAGTCCATCTCCCTCCTTCGCCTTTCCTGCTGCCATCAGTGGCTCCATTGGCTCATACCACTCATACCACATGACACTTGGAGGAGGGGATTCACTGTCAACTCACGATGGGTTTTGTACCCAGCAAACACCTTTTGATTTCCTTTCTGGTTTGTCCCTGCTGTCCCATTATCTTCTTCTTCTTCTTCTTCTTCTTCTAGACTACTACAGTTACTGCTGCTATATCTACCACTTAGGTCTAGTACTCGCACTTGTTCCATTAAATTTTTTGCAATTTTTCACCCGTGGCGTTGGTTCCACTGTACTTAAAGCCCTTTTTTTGTTCTCTCTTCTTTCCAAATTTCTAGCTTTAATGGTCTTGGCAACTAGTTTGGTACACATTTTCCTCTTCCATGCCCCAGCTGCCATTAAGGTTTGCTTGAAAAGGGAAGTCGAAATTAAAACTAGATCCCGCCAGGAATTCAAGCAGGGCAAGCTGCACTTCAGTGTCCACAGTACCAAGAATTTAATTTCCTTTTAAGTGGCAGGTTAACATGTAGAACTTTACTACGACAAGAAACAACAAAGGCAAAAAGAACATGAATAAGCTCTTCATATGTAAAACCCTGGTAAAACAGGTCTAGCTTTACACCAAAATCCAAACCAATTTGAAGTACTTGTGCTCTCATTATGTTAAGGTTGAATAGGTCTTCCCTTTTCCTTTTCCTTTATAACTTTATTGTGTGTTAGGTATGGCTGCAGGTAACCAGGGTCACGACAAGGCCAATTTCTATGGTAACAACTCTTGGGATTGGCCAAGGGATGATTCCTTCATGGGCTTTTACCATCATCCTCCATTTATGTTGGCAATGCAAGAATCAAGCCATGCATCCCACCATTCAGATTCCACAGCCTCGGCCGCATCCCGGGTTTCAGTTCTTGAGTCATCATCATCCGAGGAGAACAAAGAGAGCAGCCACTTTGAAGCCACCATATCACCAACTTTCATAGATTTCCTTGGAGTAGGAGCCACATGAAGGCACGGAAAGCCCAAGCCTAAGAAGCAGAGGGTTAGTTTTTCTAGAGGTGCATGGTGGTTATAAACTCAGAGGCCATCATGGGTGAATGAGAGCATTGCAGCTGAGGTGGGTGGCAAAAGTAACATAAAGAAATATTCTCTTAGCTCAAGTTCTATGTAACTTTGACACCAGGGCCACTTTACTTGAAACCTGATCAGCTGACCTTTTCATAGATGAAAAGAATAAGAAATAGTCAAGTAGATTACATAGTTACCCTTCTACGTTTTCTTTCCCTCATCATTTAGTAGGAAGGACAGACTCTCTGAACTTGCAAGATTCATGGATCACAATGTAAGGTGACTCACATGTTATGTTTCTTCTGACATCGATGGCATCGTGACCATTTTCTTTGAGCAGACTTTCACGTTCTCCCCATAATTTGATTAACAAAAAAAATATCCCCAAACAAAAATATGGTGTGCCAACTGTTGGCTAGAGAGATCTTCATGTTTTACAATTAGTCAAGTCGTAAAAAGACGAGGGAAGAGACAACTTGGCTCTGCAAATTTGTCAACTATAAGGAGGAAAATAATCGTAAATAGTTAGAATGTAGAAGTTTTCTATTTTACATCAAAGGCTTTTTAGAAATAGCAGAAGAGATATACAACAATACAAGCACAAAATTTTATTAATAAGGATTTTTAGAAAAAGAGAAGTCTTTGCTGCCCTTGCATATTTTTGAGATAATAGAATTGCTGCTAGGTCGTCAATGATTAAACAATAGAACTTTCCATCATGTGTCACTTGAGAGTTGGATATAATCTTCAGTTGATGTGGCTGAAGATGATGAGGATAAAGACTGGATACGAGCATATATATGTCTCCATTCACTTTTGCTTGACGAGTATAAATTTTTATGTGGATATATATTTTTGAATATTATATCCCTATTTTTCTAAATGGAAATGGATGTAAATCAAATATCAATATGATATTTTGTAGGGTGCTATTTTGAAATCCGAATAAGTATAATTCTTTCAATTTCCTTTTATTATTTTTAAGTTAAATAAATGATTGTATAAAAAAATAATAAATAAATAACCGCAACTGCCTAGTTGTTCAACAATATTAGTTGATCTAAAAACGCTATTAGGTTAATAAATTCAGGTTAATGGGCTGATTTCTAGTTGTTTAAGATACAACCGATTAAGTTTAAGAAATCACTGTTTGAAAATGAAGTTGAAAATATATAGATGCCATAATTTATTAACTTTTGGATTTTTTACTGTTTAGATTTTAAAAGTTAATGCATACAGGTCTGCAAACAGATTGGGATGCTGTTCAGATATCCATCTACATATCTGTACTTGCCTTACTTTTCTGTGCTGCATACAAATACAGATATAGATATAATTCTGAAGCTAATATTCTATATCTATCCCTGGATAAACTTGGATATGAAAGTGAATCAAATAGGACACTCTCCA
Source organism: Metroxylon sagu (assembly GCA_017589505.3). NCBI lineage: Eukaryota > Viridiplantae > Streptophyta > Magnoliopsida > Arecales > Arecaceae > Metroxylon > Metroxylon sagu. Next base: position 1,711,619 of record JACVBY030000604.1, on the reverse strand, counting down.
ATTCATTTCCACACCTAACGTGACACATTAATGCCACCTAAAACAGTTCTACTACGCAACCTTGATGGCTTTGTACAACTGGCTGTGCAAAAGGTATCCAGTTACATGATGCATCAGCATCTGTGTCCATTTGTTCACCTCTGTGTATAATTGCAGTTGGCACTGCATCTCAGTGATCTTTTGCTAAACTGCACCTCTCATCACGAGCATTAATATATAGGTCCAAACCTGAGTTTAACTTGCTCTTGTATGTCCATATCTGCTGCAAGGTGTGGGCCAAAAAGTTTGGTGACGTGAGAAAAAGAATAGTAGTCACCTTGGTTTGGAGTTCATGTGGTCATGTAACTCTCTCTGTAGGAGTGAGAGCGAGAACAGTGCTTCAAGTATGGGGCTGTGCGAGTATCCAACCAGGCTTCGTCCCTCGAGGGCCTGCACCAGAACCCAGACTTGGCATAGATACAGATTCTTTCCTCCCCTTTAGCAGCAAATTGACATGCATTAATGGCCAAGGAGTGCAACTGTTATTGCTGCTCACCAGCCAGGGAATCATGGCAGGTTGTGTCATGCTTTTCCCCCTCCTTCCCATTTAGGCATGGAAGCCCTGCAACTTTTATTCTGTACCCAATGACTGATCAGGGCTTAGGATCTTATGCGTGTGTTGTGGGCTCACAGGATGACACATTCCCTCCTCACATAACATCATCATGAGATGATGTACACCCAGCAGGCCCAGTTCATGAAATAGCTTGTCAGACCAGGTTCCTGCCTGACCCCAGTTCATGCTTGGTTGCCACACTTTCATCATGGTCTCCTTTTCTATCATTTCTCCCTTGCTCCTCCAGTACCGAGCCAACTGTTTGAAACTAAACCTGTTGATAAAGCTAGTCACCAGATTGATGACTATGGCCTTCCTACCATGGAGCTGCTTTTAAATGATGAAAGAGTGATCATGGAAGAGCATGCACCACAGATAGACTCATCTACTTGCTTTCCTGTATACCAATCTCATTGCCGATATTGATGGCGCCATGCAGCACAATAAGCCATTGCACCGCATGGACCATGGTAGGCTTTGGTCAAAACTACACCGTCAACCCCTGCCTGAACTCTAAACTATCTGGGGTTGGCTTTCTGATTTCTTGTACTTTAATCATTCCTACTGAAAAGGTCTTTGACTCCTTGTACTAAACAAGACCAGAATGGCAGGGGTTTGCATCTGTAGAATTAGTAGCTGGTTCTGTTACATGGTGAGGAGTATGAATTGGAAGAAGGTGGTTAATGGTCCAAAGTAGAGATCGTAAAATCACAGAAGATTGGATATGATGAGGAAACCTCCTTTTAAATTTATTTTGATATTCTAGTCTAAGAATGGCTTGGGATTTTGTATATATTTTACCAACTTTTATATATGAACTATTTCCTCAAATACCTTCTAACTGTCTTAAAAAAATGCTTCAATATCATTTATTTCATATCTAAAACATGTTATTAAACGAGGCATATGCCATTTTAAATTCCATCTGTCAATTTTGTTGACAAGAATATTTTTATTTTCTTTTTTTACTAATAAAGAAAAATTAAGAAGACCCATTGTCCCTTTATTTAATTTTTCTTATCTGCATCGTTTCTTTTGGACATTGTAAATCAGTCGGATTTTTTTTTTTTTTTAAGTATCCATCTTTTATCCACATCCTTAATCAATGAGAATAATTTTGAAATTTAAAAGCAAATAATACTCTTTCATCTATTCCATGCATTTTTTTAATGTTTTTTAATATATACGTCTGTTGCTAGTGTCTTCATAAATTCATTATTTAGGTAAAATTTATGATATTTTAAATATTAACTTCTCTAACTCATTGCATAAAGTCACTGGCTGACCTTAAAAAAGAGAAGAAAATATAAGGGTTTTCTAGTGGACCCAAATATGAGGGGAAGAGCCCAGGACCAGATTCCCAAAGAAAGACAAAAAAAAATAAAAAATAAAAAATAAAAAAAAATTTTGGTGTTAATATGTGCCGGGTCCAAATAGCTGTCGTCTGTCCGTTTGCGGAATTGACGCGTCAGTTCCTGTACTACCCAAAGATGAATAGCAAAACTATCCTACCGTAAGGGCTTGCAAAATCCAAGGCGTGTGGAATGTGCCCTGGATTGACCACCATTATACGCTAAACTCCCCGATAAAATTCCTTGGTGATGCTGGTGCTCCTTCTTCTAAGCGTGCCCGCATCTTGACATCCGTTGTTATATCTATCATTTTAAGTCCACGGAGGGTCCTGGATTACCCTCCTAAGTATTCTATCATTGTCTTATGATCCCATTAGGCGCGTCTTTGGATATGCCCCCGTTCTAAACATCACAACGGGATTAAAGTCTAATTTCGTAAGAATAAAGATGGGATTTTCGGATCATCTTTGGATTTGAAATATTAAAACTAAATCCTAATCCTAAATGCTCAAATCAGGATAAACTTATAAATCATTTCATATTAAGAATTCAATACATAATTTTTTTCTAATTTATCGATGATTAGTCTAATTTTTTCTTTTTCTTTTTTTTATTCATTTGTTACTCTAAATACTAGGGCATACAAGCATAAAATTAATTCAATATTGATAAAAATAATAGCTATAAACTTATAAAATATTAAAATAATATAATTAAGCAATAATTTATAAAAATATATTTTTTAAATTAAATAAATATTAATATCATATTATTAATAAGATTATGAAACAAAATAAGCAAATGTTAGAAATGTTCTTAATTCTATAAATAAAAATAATAAAATCATGCTTAATTAAAGTTATGCTTATTTTTATATTTTTATCTTTTTTTAAGGATGTTTAAAATTATTGTGTTAAATTAGCATCACCTATTATATATCAAAGAGTACTAAATGTTAAAACTTTAGCCACATAAATAATCTAATTGATAAATCTTAAAATAATATAATATTTTTAGATAAAATTTTAAAATTTAAAACAGTTAAAGTTAAAAATATATCTTATTCAAATATTATTTTTGGATTATTTGGGTTACACATGACCTAATTCAATCCAATCTTAAAATTTTTTGGATCATTTCATGTTTGAAGAAAAAAAAAAAAAAAAAACCATGGTTTGGTCGCCACCTCCGCTAAGACATGACCGTTGATTACCTACCTACAGCTTTCACAGCCTTCAGTGCGCTATTCGTCCAAAGGAACAGAATTACGACTGCAAGGAAGAGCTTTGAGGTGATTCAGGAGCTGTCCACTCTGTTAGGTATCATCAGCGACTGGGTAAAATCCCTTGCCAGCATCAATCATTTACCTTTTGACTCTCGCCGTATATAAATGTTAAAATATTAGGGTAATGGATGAGACGAATTCATGCAGAGAGTCTACGACCAAAAACTGAATGCGTTCAAACAATGTCTGTATTAATGGTTCCTAAGAATCTTGTGACATTTCAAAGTTGCTTAAGCTGCAAAGGTGTCAGCTTTTGATGGCATGCCCCTAGTCTTCGATACAATGCCTGACAAAACCATAGTTTCTGAAACCACCGTGTTGTCGGTTCATTTCCATGGCGCATTGCTCTTTGAAGAGCTCACAGTTTTCGAATTTTGATTTTGAACATCAAGCCATCATGTGATGGATTCTGCTGTTCTACTCGAATGTCTTCCCTCTTTATCTCTTTTCAACTTCTTCATCATGAACCGTGTTTCGTATATTTCCATTTCTACGAAGACTAGAATCATCATGGAGTTCGTAACTTTCTCATTCACAAATGGTCTCATTCAGCTTTTCTTTTCACAAGAATGATGGACAAGCATGCATTGGTAATGACAATAGATAGATCGAACACACTAGAAAAGAAGACTGCTTTATGTTGCAAAAAGAATAGAATCCCATTTGATCCTTTGTCATGCAAGTAAATTGTAGTAGTGGTAGTAGCAGTTGTAACAATAGTAGAATTATCAGCAGAAGCTGCTCTCCATTAACTTGACAAACTCATTGAAGTCAATCCGGCCATCCCGGTTTTCATCATGTGTTGTGATCACTTGTTTGCATGCTTCCAAGGACAGCCCTTCTCTGTGGTCGAGTTTGTAATGGCCTTTCTGCAGCTCCACTGCATGCATGCATCCATCGCAGTTGTCGTCAAACACAGGATTCCACCTCCACTTCCTCCAATCTAGGCTCTAACATGAAGGAAAGCTCATCATAACCGGTGTATTCCTCAAACCACTTGCCTTCCTGACGAGAAGTGATGCCCATTCTCTGCGCTGCCATCTCCACATATTCAGTGCCGAGATCAAGGGCTAATTTGGGCAAACCAGATGCGATCTTTTTCTATTGTTCACTGTGAGTTTTGAACGAATAATTGAGAAACTCAATGTGCAATCCAAGCAAAGACAGGAAACTCCAAAAGAAGTTCTGAAGTTTGATGATCTTGATGGTCGTGTAGGAGAAGAACAGTGAGAGAGTGTGAGAAGGGATTCTAGGAGATGCCTTTTCCATTGCCTTTCTGGCTCGTTTGAAGAAATGCAGAGGTGAAAAATGCACAAGGGAGAGATGGACTGGGATGTGGAGAAAGAGGGAGATGTGGGATAATATAGGAGTGTCTGGACTTGGTTAGGAATTTAGGATACCAAAAGAGTTAGCCATTTCAATTAAAAAAGAGAAGAAAAAGAAGAAAAAGAAGAAATAGCTATCATGCTACTTCATGAGCACCTTCCCATTGCATTAAGAGCTTTTGATTTTGTGATTTCAGCATTGCTGTTGAAGATTTTCATTTCAATTTGAGGGGAGGTCTGTCTCCCTCTATTTTCCTCCCAAAAAAAAGAAAGAAATTCTTAATTTCAAAAGTCACAAATATGAAAATAATAGTTAGAGATGCCAAATTAGTGTTCATTTTTAATGTGTTATTGTGATATTTAAGGGTGTTTCGGAGGGTTGCTGGTAAAAACCATCTTGACTGTATATATCTACTGCAAAACAGAGGTTTCTCCTGATTCATTTTGAGATATCATGTGCCTGATTATGCAACGGAAAAGAAGGAAGACATGAAGTTTCAGAGTATGTGGTTTGAACCCTATAATATCTGCTTTCTTAGCAAACTATTTTCTTTCCTACTTGAAAATTCTTCCAATTTGGTGCCTTGGAAATCCCTCACTGTCTTTTAGCGCTCAGTATTGTAACCTATGTCATGTCGATGCATCTCTGCTATTTTATTTGTATGCTGAAAACTGTTAGGAATATTGGGTAAGACATCATCTAGAAGTTTTTTCCTGTAAAATTCTTTTATGCTGTGGATTTCTGAAGTTTTAGATGACATGGCTGCTTGCACTTTTTTTTTTTTTTTTTTTCTTTGGTGAGTTCTTTTCATGCAGTTGCATTATTAACACTATGACAGGATGCCTTACAGAAAATCTAGCCCCCTCATAGCTTATATGGGAGCAAACTGCTAGAAATATTGTTGACCATCATTTGTCAGTGACAATAGTATCTATTAGCACATTCATGACAAAAAAAAACTTGTCTGATGGTCCTCTTGTTGCATTTGACATGTTCTTTGCGTTCTGCATGATGACAATAACCTTCATTGACATGTATGGGAAGCATATAAAAGAAACCTCAAAGTAGAAATTAAAAATGTTTTAGGATTTTTAGCATCATTAACCACAATAAATTTTGTCTATTTCAATTTGCAATGGTTCATAATTGCCATGTATTCAACATTTTTAGTGCAAATTATTTGATAGGTCAAAAGAAATAAGTAATCCAAATATTTCAGTGAGGTTTTAAGATTCTTTCTTTTTGGGCTACCTTCCTGTTTGAAGTTGTTACTCCCCATCTGCGTACAGGTTGGATTATCTGTCAATGCAGCTGTTCTTGTTTCCCTGACAACAATATTTTGTGCAAGTTGCACTCTTCATGTTATTTATTTTATGTTAATTGAAGATCAATTGCTTGCAGCTTCTCATCTTCCAGCAAATCATTATACACTTGAAGGCTTCTTTATATATATATATATATATATAAAAGGGGGCTTATTGTCATTTTATCATCTGTACCTATAATGAGTAAAAGATCATTTTGGAGATCAACCATAGCGAACAGAGGATTCCATATACATGACATGATACAGGGTGCTCTCCCATATTCTTATGCTGAAAGACAAGGAAATACTAGCCAGCACAACTGGGTTTTGAAGCTCCTCATGCAACAACTCTATTGAGTGGGTTTTGCAACCGAACATTATTGGGGTCTAAATTGGATGTGAAGTTTTTGCACTTCATGAACGTATATTCTGGCATCATGGATCATGGGTGACACTAATTTCTCTATTGCAGGAAAAAATTCATATGCATTCTTTCAAAATTCCTCTGTGAATGTTTGGTTTTTGGTCAGATTTTTCTTCGAGCAAAAAGTTTTTGGCCAGGTTACTCACTTTTTAATAAGAGTATCTGAAATTGAGCAAGCTGGGTAAGACGCGGCATTGGCATCCTAGTTTCCAATCTCAAGTATTGATCTTAGGTAACTACAGTATAATCTCAGCATGCAAGCTGAGTTGTCTGATTTCTCTCTTTGTATTTCCTCTGTTATTTATCATTTTACTATTTAACTGATGTTCCATTGTGATTTAATATCTGAATTGTAGCTTTGAAGAATTCAGTAAACTGTGATGGCCATTTGCAATCTAAAATATATAGTCATTCTACTGGACAACTCTATCATATCTGAACCACAGTCTTCTTTAAATTAAAACGATATCAAATTATCAATAGCTTCTATAATACTATAAAAAAGTTTAGTTCTTTGTCAACAAAGAACCAACATCAGCATTTATTGATGACACAGTAAGAGGCTATATCATTAGTTTACCCTGTTGAACTTCCAAACTTTGAATTATTGTTGTTCCATTTAGTTAAAACTGGTAGCTGGGGAAATGAGTATTCTGAGTACAGCATCAGAAAATTACTTAGTCTTCCCCCTTTATGACATCCATCCCATGTAAACTCATAGAAAACTTGACTCAATAATCCAGATGAACTAAAATATCTTTTCAGACATTAAACCAGGCACCATGGATCTGTAGAAAGCTCTGCACTGCATCATTCTTCTAAGATAGCATGCAAAGAGCAAAGAGGCTACTCTTCTGATGTGAATATCTTGTCTGATTACTTTTCTTCTCTCAGGGATCAAATTCTTGTGTGCAGATCTCTCTCCAAATTCTTTTATGCATGAGTGACTGAAATTTAATAATCTCTAAAAATTTTATCAGTTAAGTTCATCACCAATCCTCCAATTCTCATTTTTGTTGTTATCCCTTTAGTCAAGTAGATTCAGAAATGAGCAGTGGTGTGCCATCCATTTCCACGACTATATTATTTGCAACTCCACTAATGTCTTTATTTGCTCCTGGTATCTCCTCCTTTTTCTTTTTTCCTTCTTTTTTTTTTTTTTCTGAGGGTATTTGCTTATTGTATCATGTGCTTATAGCTCATATAGTGGTTCTGTAACCCTGCATATTTATTCACAAGAGGCCATCCTCTCTGTTGATTGCTCAAGAGAGCCCTCGGCATGCATATCTTTCTTTTTGCCTCTTAATTTTCATAATTCTCATCGACTGCTCTTAATTGTGGACGCATATGACCTGTTAGATCGCTGTATTTACGTAGGAAAAGCATAGATAAAACCGAAGAATTAATAAAAGAATTTACTTGTTTTTTTTTTTTTTATTGCTATATTCAATGTCAATCTCTTCCTTGACATGGAAAAGGAAAAAAAAAAGGGTAAAAAGATGGGGAAAAAAGAAGAAATTCAGCGGAGGCTCCTCTCCATAAACTTGACAAACTCATTGAAATCAATTCTTCCATCTTGGTTATCATCATGCACCGCGATCATCTGTTTGCATGCATCCAAGGCCACATCTCCAAAGCCCAGCTTGGAGAGAACTCTCTGGAGCTCCAAGGCATCTATGAACCCATCACAATTCTCATCAAAAACAGAGAAAGCCTCCCTCACTTCATCCAGGCCTGGCTCCTTCTCCTCAAACATGGTGGAAAGCTCATCGAAGGCCATGCGCTCCTTCAGCTGCTCGCCTTCCTGGCTCAGAGACATCCCAATCTTCTCCATGACCATCTCCATATCTTCTCTGGTCAGTTCATGGCCTCCTCTAGCCTCACTTGAGGTGTTCTTTTCGACATGCTCAATTCTCGACGTGCATGTGGGGGGGGGCTCGACGTAGGATCCCAAGAAAGAGAGGAATCTCAGAGAATATTTCTGAAGGATGACGATCCAGATGAAGACTGTGTTGTAGAAGAGATAAAGAGGATCTGCCAACGAGAGAGAGTGATAGAGGGTGCATCGTGATGCTTGCTCCATTGGTTTCTAGTCCTTGGGAGAGGGGGAGGGAGAGAGATCAGGAGGGAGAAGGAGAGGTTGCGTTGGTTTTGGCGAGGATGGGAAGGGGAGGATGGTTGTTAAAATAGGGGTCTGGGATGGCCGTCAAGAGGGAGGAAGCTTCCTCTAAGGTCGAGGTGTTGGAATGGAACAAGTAGTGAAGGCGTGGTCATATTGAAAGCGACAAGAGAAAGAGGAGAGGCGGTTCTCGGAAGGAGCGGGGATCCCCCATCAAGTGGGTCTGGTCGGGTTGGCCGGTCTTTTTTTTTTTTTTTTTGACCTCGAGGAACTTTCCTTGAAAGAGCGAGAGAGGAAGAGGCCTGCATTGCTTTGATTCTTCCATGGGAGGTCATTGAGTTGGTATAAATGGACACTTGAATACTTTGACTGGAGTACGAAGGAATAGGATTTTAAAAGTCAATTTTGGCATCTACGAAAATTTCATGTGGGATACATGCATGCTTTTTACAAGGAGGCTTAATAAATAAAAACAACAAAAAGGGAAGATATAGAATTATTAGTTTATTTATCTATCTATTTATTAAAGAATATGACAACAATAAGAATATCAGGATGATTAAAGTATCATGATTAGCATGAATAGGTAGCATGTTTCACTTGTCATCGGCTAATACTTTTATGAATTAAACTTGAATAATTCGTCAGGAGCTAGGATTTCGGTTGATTCCTGGTATAAAATAAAGTGATTGACTATATTATTTAAGTATATTTGAAAAAAAAATATTTAACGAAGGAAAGATAGTTAATAGTTCAAAGCTTACAATTATTTTGGTGAGAATCATAATTATTTATTTCTTTTTTTTTTTAACAGTATCTATGGTTTGGATTCTAAATCTTCTTAAAGACGAGTTTTAAGAAGTAAGGCGCGGACTAATTACATTAAAACCACGAAAACTTCCATTTCTCTCTCACGTAAAAAGGTTGTATAGTTTATTATTACTTAGATTTTTATAATTGATTTTATGTCAATCTGACATCAATCTTTATTTTTTAAGTTTATAGAAAAGTAACAACGTATATAAAAGGGGTATCGGACCGTGACCTTTCCTTTGTAAAAGGATTTGGACATGACTGGTCGCCAGGCTTGATCCATTGAATTTGAAATAGCATTTGGAAGTAACCATTTCTTCCGTTATAATATATGAAATGAAGCTTGGAATGGTCAAAAGTGATCAGTTTGTGACAGAGATTAATCTCATTTGTGAGACAAAGAGAAGGAATTATTCAGACGTTAGCTACGTGCCAAGCTAGTCATCCAATTGTTAGACCAGTCGGTGACCATGACGCCCTTTATAAATTTTTATATAGAGGCGGCTGTTAGGTGATCCGGTCTAAAGAGTGTGTGCCTTTGATTTTAAACATTGGATTTAGTATTGTAGTCGGATTGAAAGGTTGAAATTTCCAAGGAGAGTGGAAAGATTGGCAGGTTTCTTCTCCATGCAAATGACAAAGACGATCATCCAAAATTCAGCCGTCTGATTGATGATCTCCGAGCCACCACAGGACAGATGTGGAGGCTAACTTCCGTATGCGGACAGCTTGGTAGGGCCTGATCAAATAGACGTTGCAGGCGGCCGAAGGAGTGTGGACCCATGACAATGGCAGGCCTCCAAACTTGACCCATTGTAATGCGACACCAGGGGTGGGGACTGCCTCTAAAACATAAACAAGCTGAAGGGAAACGTGAATAAGTTTCTAAAATGTTGAAGATGGTTACAAGTAACCAAGAAGCTTATGCAATGGAACGAAACTTAGGTACGGCCCTCTCTCTTCTTTTTTCGATTTATCTTAACCTCTATATAAGCATAAAGCCATAACATAGAGAGAGAGAGAGAAAACAGAAGATATAAAACTAAAAGGCATGTAGGTAATGCACTGCATATAAGTTTTGTTTCATATAATATAATATAAAAAGAAAATAAAAGATTAATCATGTTTGCAAAACATCTATATTGAATAATCATATTTGGTATGCTATGTTTCAATGATAAATCTTGTTTTAAAATTCTTTATAATTTTTCTTTTCAAAAAATATTTTTCATGACTGAAAATGAAATATTTAAATGACAGGACAATAGAATATGGTGCCTATTGAAATGTAGAGTGTTTAAAATGAGCCAATAATGCATATCAAATTTAATGCCCCTTATTTACCATTTAAATCATGCTTATAGATATAGATTGACAAGTTGAAAATGAAAAATTAGTAATCAAAATGAGACAAGAAAATAATTAGGCCAGTTAAATAGACAACCAATTTGACCTTAAATAAATTTAGATATGATAAACATGTGGCTTCAAAAATTTAAACTATCGATATGGGTTGCGAATGTATATGCATATTATTCTCTTAAAAAAGAATTGCATGATACTTAATCTATAAACTGCAGATAGTTTGAAGGTCTTCGCCATGGATTTAGCCTATCCAAGTAATAATTTTTCATGAACAAATTCAAAATAACATATTTTGATGCTTTCAATTAAACAATAATCATATAAAATAACATAAACATAATTAAAAAATGAAATTATAATAAAACATTTCCAACATCTAAGTCAGTATTTACAAACGCGGGGAAGAATGGGCTGGGTGAAGACTGAAGACCAAGAACTCATGGGTCGGTCAAGCCAAATGCTAGTCTTAAAACAATTAGTCATTTTGCGAACAACCTACTTTCTAGTTCTAAACGTGAACCATGAACATTGTCCATTCCAAGGGTAAATGAATTCCTACCTCGCCACAAAATTTCCCATTTCTTATCGCGCACGCCGCGCGTTCAAGTTTTGAGGTCAACGGACCGATGAACCGCTGACCGGACTGGGTTCGTCACCGGCTCGGTTTCCAACCGGTCCCAATTTCCGGCGAACGCTCTAATAGAATAAGACCGACGATGGGCGTGTTCTTAGTAATCCGAGGTGCGAATCATTGCCATCTTTTAAGCTAGTTGTTTTCCAAATTGTTGTAGCTCATGTTTGATGGGTTTTTTGCTCCTCTATTTTGGTGTTCTTTAATATGGTTTTCTCCAGTTAGTGTTATGATTCGATTTGGCTTTATTTACATCTTTGTGATGGGGTTTAATTTTAAAGGTTATTGGGTCCTAGATTTTTTGAAATTTGTCGAGTTGATGTTCTGTACTGGGAAGTAGATGGCTGTCAAAATATATTTTTTTTTTTGTTTATTGTCTTACATTTTGTTTCCAATTTTTTTAAATTTATTTGGATAACTCTATGCATGCTTTTTTGTTTCAAATTGGAGTTTTAACTTTTTTTTTTTTATTTTTTATTTTCTTTCCTTCTTATTTTGCTACCGTTTGGTAGGAATTTGGATGTATGGCTAAATAAAAATAAATGAATTAGGGTTAAAAAATCATTTCGAATCAAGTTTCTGAATAACTAATTCAAAGGATTAAGTGCTCAAAAAAAAAGAATCAATAATATTAATTCATTGATCCAAAACTATAAGCGCACCTATATATTTATAAAGTCATCATTTTAATAATTAAAAAAATTATAATTTATAAATAATTCATAACTAAGAAAATAATAAATAACTAAACTTAAGAGCTTTCTTAATAACCAAAATTTTCAATCAAAAAATATTTCTATATCGAAGGAATTCTCAAAATTAAGAAATACTTGCATTCTCAAAAATTATGAAATCGTTGCATATATTAATTAATTTATATAAAATTCATAAAGGACTGAGTACACCTTAAGGCTAAATAGTGTTGGGCCATCAAGATGCACGATCATGAGCATAAGTGCACCAGATATGAAATTGTTAAAGTAATTATATATTCATGGCCAAAGTAGAAGGAAAAATATGAAATTGTTAAAGTAATTATATATTCATGGCCAAAGTAGAAGGAAAAATTAAGTGCTTGCTTTGAAAATATCACATGGAGATTAATGGTGCGCTAGAATTAGCATAAAGCTTAAGCCATCTCTTTTTTTATTTTTCACCTCTTTCAAAGAAATAAATCTTGGCTTCCAAAAGCTCTAAAGATTTTATAGATAATTTGAAAGGATGAAAGGGTTGCATCGTACATGTCGTGCAGTGTAGTTCGCTTTTATTCTTTAGCAAAAGCAGAAAAAGAAAACAAGAGCAATACCAGACGGCCCTTGGATATCATTTAATTAGAGGATGAGGAAGCTCAGTCGTAGCATTCACCATAAGCACTCACCGTATTTTCCATTCAGGAAAAGGGATTTGGCCCTCAACTAGATAAATCATGGAGAAGGACTCAACCATTTTGAGAACCCTTTATCATTATTAATTGGTTGAGCAAAATGGTATTTCATTAAGCGAATAACCTTTGATGTCATCTTATGCATGGATGAAGTTCATGTAGTGTTTAGATCAGGCTGACTAGTAAATGGATCTAAATATGATGTCTGCTATTGTGATATCAATTCCATTGTGAAAACACCATGATCTAATATGATTGTGGTGAGAAATAAGAACAGGATCCATTGTGGTGCTGACTGCAAGCTTGCATACAATTATGGTGAATGGTGTGCAAGTGTTTCTTTGACATCTTTCAAAAGCCCTTGCATTAACATCTCATTACACTAAGAAAACAATTCCTCTCATTCAATGGAGCAAAAATTGTCGATGGCTACTTTATGAAAAAAGAACTGTCAAAATGGCACCTGATAGATAAAAAGTTTGTCGAAATGATCTCACAACTACTCTTCCTTTGACAAGAAACTAGTGATCAACAAGGACTTAGAAGGTAAAAATCTAATGAGATCTGTGTGCATACAAGATTATGTTCAAGGGGAGGAATGGTACAAGAAGTTGAAGAGGAATCTTCAATGCTTCTGGATGAAAACATGAAGGATAAAATAATGGTAGGGTGGATAAGAAGTGGACAACATTCACTTAAATATATATTTTTAAAGAGAGTAATTATTTTGAAGGCCCATGCACATTAACTAGAATTGATGGGAAGCCTTCAACCAATGCAAATTTTTTCCAAGAAAGATTTTGAGTTTACCATCTGCTATTAGTGGTATATGGGTCTTTCTGCTAAACATACGATATAATGTGGATGTTTGAGGATTCTGGATTTTCTCAAGCCAAAATTTCTCTTCAGATAGCCTGAATGGAGAAAAGGAACATACATAGGGAGCAGGGCAAGATGGGAGGGATCTGCAGAGAAGCTAATAGGTGTTTTGATATGGAGCAGAAAGTTTCATATACTTGAAGGAAGTCTCATATTATTTATTGTGGTGGTACTTCAAGTGTATATATCATGGCATGTACTGCCCCTTTTTTCGGGAGCACAAGATGGCATGGATTGTCTTCACTTCCTGTATTTTGGTTTTGTCATGGTGCCTCTCTTCAAGGGGTATTCTTCTTCCATTCTTTTAATTGTATTTAGATCCTCTCAGTCATGGAATGATATTTAATAAGTGAAAAGATAGTAATTGGAATTACACTTGCAATCAAAATAGCTTAATATTGCTCAAAAATCAGGTACCATGGAAATAATTTGTCATTTGATGAAGAAAATTATACTCATCTTATCGATGTAACCGGTCATATGAAACCTCGATGATCAGCTCAAGCGTGCCCATCTGATTTTTGCACACTGCAGGGTTGAAAAAGCACTCTGAAGAATCACCAGGTTTGCAGGTATCAGGTATGGATTCAGTTTGTTTATTCCTTTATTGTTCATTCTCTATTGCATTATATTAATAATCAGAGATATTCTTATATCTGGAAGATTAAAATGGTAGTATGACCACTTGCTCAAGTGGAGAGCCCTATACTTTGTATTGAGTCACATCATCATACAACTGGAACTCTAGTTTGTCCTTGATCAAACTGTGAAATTTTGACATAATATGATAATAAATGGCATCCAAATCCTTTCTTTTGGATGGCTGCAAGTTCTCCATGGAATTATTATGTTTGATCTAGTAATTGCTTATATCATCTGGTTGCATTAAAATTTATCATTTGCTGCATGCTTTGTTTAGGCAGCTGCTATGATACTGAATGCCTTTAATTTGCTTGGCATTTTAGGGCTTCATCTCCATGGCTTCTTCCATGGATATAGACCAGACCAGGTGAGGTTTTTTCAGCACACAGGGCTTAAAGATGCTCAGCAGTTTCCTGCATGCTGTCCTCTTCTGTACATTCTCCTGCTTTGAGCATTTCCAAGGTCTACTAACCTGTTCTTCCTGACTAGCTGGAAATCAACAACAATTGGTCCACTGTCACTATCATGACTTTTTTCCCTGACTAGCAGTATAGGGCTCGTATAAAAAGCTCATGAATCCTGATTTTTCCCTGGTTGAGGTTTCTTTCTTCATCTTCACTATCATGACGTTTTTTATTAAGCTAGTAGGATTGAAATTTAATGCAAATACATCTTGTGCCACTTTTCTTGTCAAGCCAATAACTTCTTGATAAATACTGTGCTGGCCACATTGCAACAACACCATACAACTGTTGAATGCATATCCTAGAACATCCAAAGAACTGTCAGCACTTACTTACCCATTGCCATCATATGAACAGATATAGTTGGTAACATGTCATCCCATCTTCAGGTTCAAATTTTCGATGAGGTTTGTTTAGATGGTATTCTTTATGCTTCTCAGAGCATCTGTCCTTGAAGCTATGGCCTACTGTACAGAAATATTTGCCCCCATCAATTTCCCCTTCAAGAGATCTTACAGGTCATCCTTATCATTTTATGCTTTCTTCATATAGTTGTCAAATTTTCATGGACATTAGCAATATGCCTCATTTTCTCACAGTGCAAGTTTTGGCCTTCTTTAGATGATATCTTGAAGTTACTCAACCAGTTTAGGATATAATGACTGCATTGTGTGAGATTCCCAATTAAAAAGCTCTGGACATAAGAGAAACAGCTTCTGGATGATCTACTGATCTGGCAGATGAACATTGCATTTGTTTTTGTACTTGGACAGTGGATGCCTCTTCTATAAATATCCTGATTCTAGCAATTTTCTGAGGCTCCATATTAGCTTAGATTTATATCAAGTCCACCTGTAAGACTTCTCTTAGTAAAGCAATGCCAGTCCCCTGACAGACCTAGAATTTTAGCTTTTTTCTCTCACTTTCAGATAATTATATGTCAGGCAAGCTGCTGGCATGATTCTTCCTGTTATTCCAACTAAAATCAGGGAGGCATGAAATTATTGTCTTCCCATGCATCAAGAGTGTCTGGATCTGAAATTTGTCATACTTTCTTAATTATAAGTTGCATGGTTTTACAGCATTCAGCAGTCATCATCAGATGCATTCTACTTTCTGGTAGGTTGTACAATTTTAGCTCCTCAGAGTTCTGCAGTACTGTTGTTCCAGCCACTACTAGGAAGTGATGGTTCAAACATCAATACTCATGATGTATTACGTTATGAAAAATTTTGACTCAGACGAGTTCTGAATAGTAGTAAAATTGTACACCATATTAACACCCTTTTCATGGTCATCAACAGTGCTGCTTGAATTTACTAGACTATTAATTCTTTTTCTCTTATGGCTAAATGTTACCTGGATATGTATATGCTTCTAAAAACCCTTCTCAACTAGTTCAAAAGCCAAAGAAAATAGTTGATGTAAAATCCATCATCAAATTTTTTTAGATGGTTTTGAGTATTTGGGTAATCATTCTTTCTGTTACTTTCTAGGGTCAATAAGCAGTCCCACTGATAAGATTAAAATTTTTCTGGCATATCTGATAAGTTTCCACTTAGTTATTGTCTACATTCGTGCCATAAATTTTCAAACATACTATGTATAACAAGCCATCAAACTATAGATATTGTTATGTCATGATCTTATTCTTTGGGCCTGTTCCTTTTGGACCTCTGGCAGGAGGCAAAGCTAAGTTGACAATGAAATACAAGTCATACTGAGAGTTTCAAAGGTGAGTCTTATAGGAGGCAGCATTTCATAAGCCTGACAAGAATAGTCTTTCTTGTAGAGGTTTTTGCTCTGTTAGACATATTCTAAACTATAAAAACATGTGGCAACTCTTTTTTTTTTTTTTTGATGTAAATAGGAGGGGAAGCCCCCCCTAAGTTTATTAATATGAACAAAGATTACAAGATTTTACAAACCATGCAATGGAAGAGATGGAGGTCATGAAAGTAATATGGAACATAGGTTAGAGTGGAAATCTTGATCTTGAGGCTTAACAATCAGGGAGCCCTAGGATTGAAAAAGAGATAATGTTCTTGATAAGGTAGAAACCGGGTATGTAGGAGCATAGGAAGCTAAGGAAGGGTCTTGGAAAATTCTTAAGTTGTGTTCCTTCCAAATTGACCAACAGACTGAGAGAACAAGCTGATCCCAAGCAGGTCTAATGGATGGGAGAATGGACCTGCATCTCTAAGAACCCCACAAATAATAAAGAACTTGAGGCAAAGAAGAGAGGAAAACCTTGCTGATGTGGACCTCTGTACCATCCTCCACCTCGACAGGACCACCTCGGTAAGGAATGATATGGGGTACAAGAGTGAATTTATTTTTTATGTTTTGCGCCTTATTATTTGTGACTTCCTTTTAAGATATATGAGATCTGGATTTTTAGTGGGCGCAAGCCCTCACTGTTAATTACTCCGGCTTTATGGCTGAAATACTTTCGATTAAAGGATCACAGTCCTTTTGAGTTTCAACCTCAACTAGGCAAGAGAGCAAGGCTCAACTTTTAATAGTGTAAAGCTTCAGAGTTTTTAGTAGAGTAAAGTTCTAACTTTTGATAGAAATAGAATAGGACTTTAGAGTTTTTAATGAAGTAGGGCTCTAGAATTTTTGATGGAGTAAGGTTCTAAGTTTTTGATAGAGCAGGGCTCCAATTTTTATGAAGCAGGGATCTAGAGTTTTTAATGAAGCAGAGCTCCAATTTGGATTAAGTCAGGCTCAAATTGAGAGCAAACTCTACTTTGGATGAGTCAGGCTTGATTTGGCAGTAGAGCTTCAATTTGGATCAAGTCAAACTCGATTTGGAAGCAGTGCTCCACTTTAAGTTAAGTCAAACTTGATTTGAGAGTAGGGCTCCATTCTGGATCGAGTTAGGCTCGAAAAGGGAGTGTGGCTCCAACTTAGGTCGAATCAAACTCGATTTGGGAGTAGAGGTGCAATTTGGGTCAAGTGAGATTGGATTTGAAAGCAGGGTGCCACTTTCAATCAAGTCAGGCTTGAATTGAGACCAGAGCTCCACTTTGAATCGAGTCAGGCTCAAATTGGGAGCCAGACTTCACTTTGAATTAAGTCAAACTTGATTTTAAAGCAGGGCTCCATTGAGTCGAGTCAGGCTCGATTTGGGAACAGAGCTCCACTTTGGGTCGAATCAAGCAGGTCAAGTCAGGCTCGATTCCGAAGCATGGCTCCACTTTGGATTTAGCTCAGATCGAATTAGGAGTAGGACTCCAATTTGGGTTAAGTCAGGCTTGATTTGGGAGAAAGTTCTACATTGGATCGATTCAGGTTCGATTTAAGAGTATGGCTCCACCTTGGATCGAGTTGGGTTCAATTTGGGAGGTCTCAAATTTGTATCGAGTATGACTTGAATTAGGAGGAGGGCTTCAATTTGGATGGAGTCGGGCTCGATTTGGGAGCAGGGCTCTAATTTGGATCATTTGGATCATTTCAGGCTCAATTTGAGAGTAGGACTCCAATTTGTATCGAGTCGAGCTCGAATTGGGAGCAGGGCTCCAATTTGGGTTGAGTCAGGCTTGATTTGAAAGTAGAGCTCCTCTTCTAAGTCGAATCAAGCTCGATTTGAGAGTATGTCTTTACTTTGGGTCAAGTTAAGTTCAATTTTGGGGGCAGAGCTCCAATTTAGGCCAAGTCAGGCTCGAATTAGAATTAGGGCTCTAATTTGGGTCAAGTTAGGCTTGAATTGGGAGTAGGGCAACTTTGGTCAAACAATCAAAGATTCTCAGATGTACTTTTTGTTTTGGCAAGTTACAATTTCACATGATGTAGATCGATCGAAACCCAAAACAATGCATGTGCTAGTGAGCCACAAAAGCTCACTCCACACAAGGGAATCCAGCTCTCTCTCTCTCTCTCTCTCTCTCTCTCTCTCTATGAAAGTGATATAGATCTGCCACCATCTTTTTCATTCATTCTGGAGTCCCTGCACCATTAAAATGTGCAGTTGCAATGCTTCTCATTTTTCTTTGATTCTAGAATCCTGTCACCATTAAAATGCGCAGTTGCAACACTTTCTTATCCCTCTTGTTCATTCTGAAATCCCCTCAGAATCAAAACACACAATTGCAATACTTTCTTCCTCTACTAAGAAAGTGTGGATCGGGTCCCCCTTCATGATCTAGTTTTCCTTAGGCTCAAGTGGTCTATTTAGGTTATTATCCAGATTCAATTTGCCTGCATTTTTCAAAACATAACCATCCTAAAATCTCCAAGCCCTCTGGTTAACAGAGGAAATCAGAGAACTATGGACACAGTAGCATTCTACATATGGTGTCTTTTGCAATCCCATAGGCACCTTGATCTCAGCTTGTCTTGTGGTACCATGGGATTGGCGTGTAAAGAGGGAAACTAGATGTTGAAAAGATATTGGTGGTATTCCTTGTTATGATCTCTCTCTTAGGTGGCCTGAATGACTACTCACACATACATTAACTCTCTGTTTTGACTTCAAGTAATAATTTTATGCATCACTATTTTCTATGTTTAAATCTTTAATACTGTTAATGAAGTCCTTATCATAATTCATCAGATTTAGTTCTTGGGTTTCTGAGGTAGGTAGCAGGCATTTTAAATTTCTAATTGGCTAGCTGTCTTTTTTGATTGATGATTGGCCAGTTGTCAAGATCTCGATGATCTCGAGCTTTTCAAATTACTCTTTAACTTGCTCCTTTCTCTCATATCCTTGCCTAAACCAAAATATAATAACAACTGTATCCTTCTTTCAAAGGCATGTCTCCAAGGCGGCTAGTGGAGTCAGCTTAATAAATCAAGCTCAATAAATTAGCCTTGACCTGATGGCGATAAACTAAAGACGTAGGCATGATTTAATTCAAGTTAAACAAACCCCATGCATTTAGTTTGGCGATAAACTAAAGACGTAGGCATGATTTAATTCTAGTTAAACAAACACCATGCATTTAGTTTATGATTAGCTAACTGATTTCTATGAGCAAGTTGGCTTAGAAAACAATTAGACAGATGAATGAAGACTCCAATAACAACACAACACACTATTACATGCTCCAACTCCAACGTAGCAACCAGATACCAAACAAGATGATATCCTAAAGCAATTGATTTCTCAGGTGGTCAAACATTATGATAGTTGTATCCTTAGAAACCGCATGCTGCTCCTTTATTGAATAATTATTGTACCATATTAACTAGTTAAAAACAGACTCTTCTACATTTTGGGGTGAAGATTTACAATTAAATTTGCACTCATGGTCACAGGATTCAACATCGTAAGGCTTATAATGGCATTTCAATAACACATTCTATGGTGGTGCATTAACCATACAAAACAATGGATGAGTACCAGTTAAAACTTCATTAGCAATAAATCAGCTCTGGCCCTGGCATTTCAGATGCACTCGAGGAAACCAAAATGATACTGGACAAAAAAATTCTTGAATTCTTATTAGTTTTGCTGATTAATGCTAAAAGAAGCAAGCAATATTTCTTAATATGAGGAAAAGTAAAGATATTTAAATCACCATGGTCTGGTTCAGGCACATATACAGGCAGATGACTAGATACCATCTCCATGCAAAGCATACATCTAAAAGAAGAACAAGAAGAAAATCTTAGACTTAAGAAACATCACACCACTCCTATCAATTTTATTGGTAAAAAGGAGGTAATCTAAGAAAAGAAACCCAGTGCTTATCCTTATTATGCTATTATTATCCTGAGCTAACCAACCCTGAAGCTTAGATAGCAGGAGGTGAAGCTGGGGAGTCGAACAGTGGCCCAATGTTTGGGTTAGTGTTGGCCCCTGGATCTTTATAATCCATCTCCATCTCCACCACCTCCCTCTCTATCCCTGTAGTTTTCTGAAGCACCCACCAAAACAAGTAAGACATAATAACAATCAAAAAGCCTAAAAAAACTAACAGAATCATGAACACAAACCTCATGTACTACAGGCTCAAAGGAGCGCCACCTCCCGTAATGCCTCATCACCCTGATCCTTCTCCCATATCCTGCATGGAAACGAGAGTCTTTGTCACCTACAATAAGGACCAACCATTAAAGCCAACAAAAAATAAGAGTACCTTGAGAGAAGGAGAGGAAGACAAGGGCTGAGATGAGAAGAAGTGCAAGGAAACGACGCCTTCCCATTTTTTCCTTCTGTTGATATATGATCTGTTGAGGAGGATGGACCTTCTCAAAATCTCAAATACTCTCCCTTTTCGTTCCCACCTCTGGTTGTATCATGTTATATATTTTGGACCTGGCCCCTGGTTTCATAGGAGTAGGCCGGAATCGGGTCGCCGCCTGGATCGAGAAACCGCTGGGGGAGGTGAGGCCATTAAATGCTGGGAAACCGCTCACTCCTTTTGTTAGTTTGTGCGTACCGGGTCCTTCGCCTACCCTTAATGTCGCGGAGTCTAGTCTTCCGCGGTGAATTCACCATCTTCCACCTTTCGTTCTGATTGGACCGCTTTGGTGAAGGGATGGGAAAGATAAGACTTTGTTTAGACTCACCGGAGTGCGGGGACCGGGAGGTCATTGGAAAAGCGGGGCTTCAAGCGCCGGAACTCGGTTGCGAGATTTCGTAGTTTATTATTATTTGGTATATATTTTATTTTTTACATTGAACTCAGCTCACCCGGACTGGATTAGTTTTGGGCCTAGGATTTTGAGTCCCAGACATGGATCCCACCAACTTTGTGGCTTTTATGGTTCAGCTTTTGAGTTAGGTATCAATTTTACAAGTGAGAGTTGACTAAATATTTTTTCAAAACGGCCTTCAAATAGGTAGGATGAATGAGTGTTATTTGACCAAACTTATTAGATTGGATGCACATAAGCTTGTAAGATTAAAAAAAAAAAAAAAAAAAGGATACTTGTCAACAAGCTCATCTGGTCTTGAATAGCCAAACTGACATAAAGTCTCAACTCTCAAAATTGATTTGAATAAGAATAGGTTCAAGGTTAGGCAAGTTCGATATCTATTCAACCTACTAGATGTTAAAACTATAGACATTGAATTTAGATGGTATGGCTTTGTGAGCCTCGATCTGCCTTGGGATATGGCTGGCAAACTTTGTTGGTTCAATACTCTGCCAACCATGGATTTTGGCTTGTTTTCTAACTTTTCAAGGTCGTGACAAAATTGTCATTTAGATACGTCAACAATCTCATGCAGTTTATGTCAGTAGAATCTTAATTATTGATTCTGTTTCTTTTATATTTTATCAAAAAAATCTGCTTGGCATGTTGCATGGCCTATTGCTATGAGCTCATCTTGTGAGCAGCTCTATGATGCTTCGTGTTACTTTGTTAGATTAGTTGTAGTCCATAGGAGAAACAAAGGCAAGCTGAGAACATCTATCATCTTATCACTGTCACATTCCTTTTTCTCTGAAACATATAACCCATTACATATATATATATATAATATAATATATCCAAGAACCAAATTTTTTCTTTTAGCGTAAGTTTTTCAATCTGGGGGCTGCAATTTCACATGGTGGACCAAGACTGGGGGCCTGAAACTTAGACCAAAGATTGAGGTCTTATCATTTCGGGTAAAAATGAACAAAGATGATGGATATTTCAATGCGATAGCCATCAAATTCTATGTGTGTGCAGTCTATCTTAGCCTTCTTGTTAGGCCACGGCCCACTCAAGAAGACTAGATTTTGCCTGACAGCAATTAAGGATAGAAAAAGATGGTGGGCGTTTACTCTCCCCCGCAAAGAAGAAGAAGAAGAAAAATAAAATAAAATAAAACAAAATATTAAATGATAGACCTGTCAAAGCCCTTTCCGGTGAATTCTAGACTTCTCGCGTTGCTTTTTATTTAAGAAGGAAAAGAACTTAAATAAAATAATAATAAAAAAAAAACTGCATCATGCAACGAAATTTTTTTTTTAAAATTCATTATAATAATTTTTTATAAACATTTAATTTATTTTAGTACGTCACACTTAACTTGGAAAATAACTAGATCAATCAGCAGTGTTTGTGCTTGATGATCATAATTAAAACAAATGAAGTGGATTTTGTTAAAGAAATATAGGGAGGCGAGAGAAGAAACACGTGGCCTCCACTTGTGGATAGGAGTGCAAACGAGTTAGATTAGATAGGACCATGCTTGATCTCTTTTGAGACGAGAAAAAATTTTATGACTTTTGAGACAAAAAAAGCACTTTCTAAGAAAAAAATATATTTTACAACGTTATTGAAGAGGTCTTGTGTAAGAGATTTGGAGAAGTCAAGAAAATCAAGTTATAGATTCTCCTCTTCCTTACCATAAAGCAAAAGCAATATGGATCACAGCACCAAAAGGTGCTTTTTGAAAAATATGAAGTATTTGATAACAATACCTGTGAAGTGTTTCGAAGACAAAGAAAAAATTTTAAAATATTTTCAGTAGAAGCTAGACAATCTAGCTTCTAGCTTTTATTTTTTTAAGTTTTTTTTTAATGATGAAAACATAAAATACATCCATAATTTTACATGAAGAATATTATAAATAGATAAAACTCACCTGGAATTAGCTTTATTACTTCTTAGAAAAGTTAATCTAGGTATCCAGCAACTGCTTTTGATCTTAAAACTACAGAAATTATGGAGCATGATCCATATTTGCAGAAGTTCTTGTCCTAATTTAGACCTTGATTTGAACATATAATGATCAAATTAGAAGCCATCTAAAACCTTAAACATGTGGATCATAAATTTATCTTTTCTTGAGCAAGCACACATCTAGATTAACTATGTGCACTGTGTTAAAGCACAAACCATGTAACTCAATTTATCTGAACAAACTTCTACTTTTAGTTGTGAAGTTACACTAGTTTATTCTCATATTTGTCATCCTTGGTTTAAAATAGGATTTGAACCCTCTCAAGCTCCTCCTGCTTCTTGTGCATCACAATGAAGGCAAATTGCCTTTTTCTGTGTTTTAAATGTCCCAGATGTCCTAAGAATCTTAGACTACATTAGATTTTGAGAATATTTTTTATTTTTATTTTCTAAAAATAATTTTTATTTTCTATTTTCTAATTTTAAAAAAATATATTTGGTTAAGTGAAAATAAAAATTATTTCTACTTTTTACTTACATTATAAATCATGTCTTTTAAAAGGGTAGGTAAAAAAATTATAAAGCATACTATCAACTCCTATGATTCCATGTTCTCTTATCTTTATCTTCTTTTTTTTTGATAGAAAATAATAAAAATATTTTAAATATATTTTTAGTTTTCTATCATTTTGAAGTTGTGTTTTTTAAAAAATTATCATTATTTTCATTTATCAAATACGTTTTTATAAATTTTTCATTTTTCTACGAAATACAAATTAAAAATAAGATTGTTCTCAGTGATTAAGCGCATCTTTAGCATCTTAATCCATTGTTTAAAAGTATTCCTAAGCAATTTGATCCTTTCTAGTTTATCTTCTAGTTAAAAAAGATTATTTTTAGAGGTAAATTTTGCTACGTTCGAATGTAATTAAGCTTAAATCTGATCATTTCTTCATTCTTGAATTTATATCGTTTATGGATTTTAAAGATAGAAAAAGTAAAAAAGATGGATGGCTCTGAGATTCATATAGATTTAAGAATGGAGAAGATGATTGAATTCTAAATTTGACTATATTTAAATGCAGCCAAATCTACATCTTATCTTTAAATGCATATAAACTTTTTTGCTTCAAATCGAGTCTAACTAACGATACGTGGGTTGTTCAACAATAAAATTCACTTCATAAAAATATCTAACATGATGATAATCATGGAGTATCCTGCGGAAAGGAGGTAACCAATACGATTACCAATTATGTATTGCATGTTAACATGGCAAGTGCGCCCAAGGCGTGCCTTTGACCATCATCTACCATAAAATGTTTTATATAAATAACAAGGGCTGCTAATGGTTTTTAGGTCATCCTTCACTTCCATCCTTTATATCACTGATCTAAGCTTAATAGGGATATTAAGCATGTAAACCTGGTCATCTGGTGGCTCTTCTTGCTGTACTTTGCTCAAATAATGACACGATGATTTATATATAATATTTGTTTGGGCACTCACTCCGACCACCAGTGGCCGCAACCTTGGTGGTAAGTGCACTGGGGCTTTTAGCATGGCGGACTGCTTTTGAAGTGCGGCCTCTTACCTCAGTTCCCAAAAAGATAATCGGAGGGAGGGAAGCGCGAATGCGTCGCTCTCAAGGCTGTAAGTCGAGGATATAAGTCAATTGGCACTGATATCTCTCGTAGTCTCCCCTCGAGGATTTTGCGCCTTGTGGCCGTAGGAATGGGGTCAAGTTATGGGTAAATTTGCACTGTACTTTTTTTTTTTTTCCCCCTTTTATTTTTAGATATTTATATTCATAAATAATTTTCTATATTCAAGAATTTCCTTTCATGTTATCCATTGTCTCTCAAAAAATTCTAAATTTTATTGTCTCTCTCTATCCAAGTGGTTAGGGCTAACAATTTTATCCCATCTCATCGGGAACCATCCTAATCTATCTTGATCGAAGTTGTGCCTTTGAGTTTTAATCGGGTTTAAAGTGGATTTTAGAGAAAACTAAAAATTTTGTAGATGAAATTGGATAGAGGCTAGTTTCATACTCTGACACTCTCTTTGAATTCACTCCAGACCTATATATAAATTACATTTTTACGATTCATATATATATATATAAAGAGAGAGAGAGAAAGCAAATTGAACTTGGCTACACTCGTATGTAGGTAATATCTGAATGATCTTTCTATTGTTGAATTTACATGAATCTTAAAGTCATCTCATCTTTTTCACCTTTAGAATTATGATTCGTATAAATTCAAGAATGAAAAAGATGACTAGATCTGCAAGTGTATTAAGATTATTTTTTTTCTTTTTTTATAAAGATTTGGTATTTATTATGTAATTTCTAATAGTGAGAATAATGTAATTTTTATATTCTTTATATGTCAA
Organism: Metroxylon sagu; assembly: GCA_017589505.3. Taxonomy (NCBI): domain Eukaryota; kingdom Viridiplantae; phylum Streptophyta; class Magnoliopsida; order Arecales; family Arecaceae; genus Metroxylon; species Metroxylon sagu. The sequence goes on along the minus strand of JACVBY030000604.1, from coordinate 1,686,066 downwards.
ATTAAAATTTTAACTAAAAAAGTTAAAGTAAGTTTTTTAAAGATTTTTTTTTTTAAAAAAAAAAAAACAATGGGATGGAGTAACAGGGCAAAGTCGAGGATGGAGCTAAACTTATTACCCCTATGGAGTATAAGGTTGGGTAAGGAAAATCAGAGACAGGGATGGAGTAGGCAAAAATTATCTGTAACATGCCGTCTTGTCATTCCTACAAGAAATCTAAAAACATTATGGTATCTCTAGCCTACCTTCTAATTTAATTTGGTGTCAATTTTCTTTTACCTAGGTCCATAGAAATTTAGTCCCAAATGGCCTACTTCTTTCCATCAAAATTTTCAAGTGTATCCAAGATATCCAGTAGACCTGTAGCAAAGGGAAAAGTTTTTCATTGCCTCTTGTTTTTTTTTTTAGGTACTTGTTTTGCCTCTGAGGAAGGCAAGGGGAAGGTGTGACAAATATCTACTTGCTTCTAATGCTTTACATGCTCAAGGGTCCCAAGACAACTCAGCTTTCACAGAGCTTGCAGTGCTTTTGATGGCCAGACCAGCTTTTGGCTGTCCCCACCAACACTAGTTGATGAGAGGCAACGAAATCACTGAAACATTAGAATGGAGTGCAACAAAAGGAGTTAGAATGGCTTCTTTCATTAGCTTCTTTCTTGGGAAGAGGCTACAAAAGAAGTCTACAGCTGATGACAGTTAATGTGGTAGCTAGATATGAGTGGCAAAACAAAATTCACTGACATGATGATTGGCATCAGGCTTATTCGGAATGGTTGTGGTCTATTGAACATCTCATGACTGGATTTATAGAACTAAAATCATGTTTATCTTATTTATTATCATAAAAGTATATTTTCAGATGAAATTATGAATGAATGTAGGACTGGTCAAGGTGCTTTTTGGAGAAGAAGAGGGAAATTAGTCCTCGTACTCAGGTGCACTCCTACTTACTCTTGTACATCCTGGTTAGCTAAGGCTAACTGTTGTAATTTAGTTTGATTTTTCAATATATAATTTGAGTTAGGCCTCCACTTAATTCCTTCCCTCAAAAAAGGATTAGAAAAAAAAAAAAAAAATTAAAGAATGCACTCAATGTTGCCAACAAACAATTGAAATTTGTTGCATTAACTGAGGTATGATTTGAATTTTGCTTTGTGATGATAAGAAATATCAACTATTTAAGCACAAATACAGATCAAGAAAAGGAACAAACAAGGGATGCAACATTTCATTTCACCAGCCTTCAAGAATTGTGATTCATTGGATGCAGGACCAACCCATGGAAGGAAAATAGCATCATAAAATTTAAGAGACCTAGTTTTTTGCGCTATGACGGCTCTGCAGTCACTTGTTCTTTTTTTTTTAAAAAAAAATCTTTTAGCTAATAAAGTATTGTTCATGATATAGTAAAGGGAAGTCTTTTTTGCTTTCGTTAATTAGAAAACGTTATCACTACGATGATTGAACTTTAGCTGTGGATGTCTACTTGGAGTTCAAAAGTTGTCTTGCAAGTCTTAACAATATCGAACCATTTGAAAAATAAAGTTAGTCGCACTGCAAGTGCAAATGGAGTCAATAATAATTAAAAAAAATCAAAAGTCAAAAAGTTGGAGCACGAAAGTCAAAAGTCAGCAGATCAATCATGAAATCAACTTATAATTCAACCCTTTTGCTACTGTTTTGGTGGTTGCTGACTCGTTTGCATGTACATTGTGGTAAAATTCAGCTTGGTATAGTCTTAAACCTTTCCTTTTCCTTTCTAAGCATCTGAAATGGACTCTGAACTTTTAGCAATTCAATTCTGTCATTAAGAGTTTTTTTTTTTTTTTAATAAAATTGTAGTCATGTGCTAAAATTTGTTGGTTGATGATCCACTCCTGAGGTGAAAAATTTTGTGATTAATGTCCTGTCTGATACGAAGGTGAGCTAACTTTCTTCCACTCAAGGAGATGATATGGCTGGCATGGATCTTTTTCAGAATCAGCATAAGGAAAACTTTTGACAAATTAATTCCTTATCAAACTAGAAGGCCCTAATTTCAAATTGTCATGAACTACATGTGGGTACTAGTGAATAGATGGCTGTAACTTTTCTTTCTGAATTATGCTTCTCCTTTATGAATTCAGAAAACGAGACATTTTTGAGTGGTATTTGTTTTCTGCCTTCTGAAAGCTCCTTTACCTCCAACTTTGGTTGGAGGTTTTTTTTTTTTTTTTTTTGGGACTAAGTCTCTTGGAAAAGAAAGATGCTTGCCTCTTTCTGAAGGCATTCATGTGTGCCTTCACAAGGGATGAAATGGGGCTCGAGCATCTTTTCTCCTTTTTGCTTTACCAACTTTTTCGTATCTTGGTTTGCCTTCAATTATTTGGACTTTCTGCTATTCTGGTCTCGACTGTGCCTACATGAATGCACTCATGGAGTTTTCACTGCAACTAAAAAAGGCATGTCTCAGTTCTTTCCCCTGATTCTTTTAGCTGTTGCTCATCTCTCTCCTACTTTGGTTCTTTGGTCACTAGGACACCATAGAGTATCAGCAGCAAAGGTAGATCAATGCCAATCTTCTTTAGGTCTCGTAGCATCCAAAAGCTTGCCCTTGTTAATTAGTAAACCATAGCTGCTCCAGGAAACAGAACGTACCATCTCATTTTAAGAGAAGAGAATAAGAGGGGACACACACATGCACACAAACAGAGGCTGATGCACTTGCAAGGTAACACGCAGACAAACTTGTTATTGACTTAAAAATAGAACAAAAAGAAGCAGATGAGGCAGTTCTCAGAGGTTGAAGCAGGGAAGAAAGGCACAAACTTAAAGTTTGTGAAAATATATTTTAGTACAACTACAAATATCCATTCTGCTTTGCATCACTCTGTTCTTCTCATCATTTGATATATACATACATGCAGGTGCACCTATCAAAGCATAAAGCTGAGTGAAATTAAAGGGGAATTCTACTGTTAGATCCAGGAAGCACTGACAGCCGCTTGAGCTACTTTTGGATGCCTCACCATCTTCCTCAAGTTCAGGAGGCTGCACCAGTGACTGCGATCATGATGATTTTTCAGTGACAAAATCTCAAGATTGTCAACTTATCTAATCAAGTAAAAGTCATTTGCTATATGAACAAAAGTTCTCCCGACTTCCTTCTGCTCTACGATGAGTTCTCTTGGAAGTTGAGGGATCGCGACAAAGCTGCAGGATTGGCAAGCAAGACTTGGGATGTCTCTGCAGTGTAATTCTTTACCTCTCCCTTCTTCTGGAAGGCTTGGAATAGCCCTCCACCACTAATTCCATCAGCACGGTCATTTTTGAAACCCATCGTTGCCCATATAGAACTCTTTGCAGCTTCTTCGGGGTCATCAATCCTCAATGTTTTAGGAATCCAGAGGCACCTCTCGTGGTTGTTCTGCTTAGGACCATCTCCTTTCTCTGAATTTGTATTGTTGAGCACTTCTCCTTCCCTTGAATGCTTGCCTAAGGTTGGAGAATTGGGTCCAGCTCCTGTGGAACCATTGCTTGAAGAAGGTGTAGGTGAGAGCCATGGGATGCTCCAAGTGCCAGGGACTGTGCAACCCCAATAAGCTGGCGCAGGGTAAAATGAGAGAGGATAGCTCGAGGGGCAGAAAGCAGGAACAGGACTCCATGGATATGGCCAAGGTGATCCGTTAATGTATGGCATTTGAGCTGGAAATCCGTGACAGTTTTGAATGACTGGCTTTTGCTGGTTAGCAGCAGTTTCATCATCAGTAGAATTCGAAGCTGTCACCGAAGATCCACTCGACTGCTCATCAACAGTCTCCACAGCATGAAATGGAACCGTCTGATCTTCTGGTCGATGGAATCCATTTTGATTGCTATTCTTCAAAGTCTTCTTGGAAAGATTCAATACAGAGGCCATAGATTCACAGAGAGGGGTATCAGAGCCGAAACTAAGAACAGTACCACTCGGTTTTGGTGGAGAGTGATGAATTGGAACAGGAACTTCAGGTCTGACTGTCGGGAAGTTGGCATCGGCGATAGTTATGTGGCGAAATTGGGAAGCTGAGTTCTTATTCTTCCGGCGACCAGCTCCGACGGGAACATTCCTCATGGTGCCCCCGGCGGTCCAGTATCTCTGGCAGTGCTTGCAGAAGTGGCGTGGCTGGTTGACATTATAGTTGTTGAAGTAACAGAACTTGGTATCTAAGCTGTTGCACCGAGGACAAGGAAGTATCTTATCAGGTTTCTTTATCGTTCTCTCTTGAGAGGTACTTGTTTCATTCTTTTGTTCTTCAGCCTTTAAACTTTTCATTGGTGCAGTCTCTTGATGAGCAGAGGTTTTCAAGGTCTCGTTTGCTGTGGAGGATGTTGGTGGCTCACTTTTTTCTTCTGAATCTGGAGAGTCATGATCTTTGCCCTTGGAATCATGGGTGGCTTCTTTATCTGAACTACCCTGAAATTTCCAAGTGAACTTTCTGTAAGAAAGCTGCAACAAGAAGTGAAGGCCTGCTCCTTATGATTCTTAACACAAAATCTTCAGATCATGATATTATCTAATACCTACATATCAATACACCTTTTATAATGGTGATTTTTAGTAGCTTTGCATCACTAATCTAGAGCATCAAACTGCAATTATAATTTTAGTCATAAAGGATAAATAATTGACTACATGCAACACATAGAATAACTGCTAGTAGTTAACAAGGCCAAATTTTCTACTAATCTCAGCAGATGGCAAACTCATGCTTGATCCTTGAAGCAACAATAGACCTCAATTTTCTAGATTTTGTTAATCAGAATATATCATATATTCCAGGTGAAAATTTTTTAGCAAAAGGCTCTATTAGAATAGACAAAAAAAAAAAAAAAAAAAAAAAAAAAGGTCCATCTCATTCTTTTTTCTTTTTTCTTGTGCCTAAACCAAAAATTCACAAGAATTCATCCTGGAAAACCAACCAAAGACATCGAATTAAAAAGCACAATCAACGAACCACAAAACAACCCAAAAAATTCGCAACAATCCACCGCCCAAAACATCCAAAGACCAAAATTTTCCTCCACAAAACTATCATAACATCCAATCCTAATCAAGAACGTCAAGGAACAAACAAACTAGGAAAAGATAATTATTACTTTTCCCCCCTTTACCTTATCCTCCTCTCTTTTCTCGTCGTCGTCGCTGGCCGGCAAAGGAATCGTCTTGCCGAAGAGCTTGATCGCCGGGTCTCTGCTCTCTGCCATCTCCCCTGTTGCTCCCTTCTCTGTCCTCCACTCTGTTCGGCTTTTATTTGAGAAGAACGGGGGGTCGGTTCCTGTGCCGTTGATGACTCTTCTTCGTTCTCTTGGTGGCTTCTTGTCGTTCGTTTAACAGCACCAGAGGAGGGCGGGTTAAGGCAGAGGAGAAGGGGAAACACGTCAGCAGAGGAGGAGGAGAACAAGAGCCACAAGTTGGAGGTTTGTGGCCTCGGGAGGTCGTTATTTGATCCTCTCCCTTTTAACCCGTGGCCGAGTGGAAAGAGGGGCAGGGAAACGGGAACCCCTCTTCAGTCTACTCAGCACCCAATACCTCTCTCTCTCGCTCTGGTTGGCGATGGCTTCTACTTGATTGCGCTACTCTTTTACCTCCCACTACTTATTTCCAATTAATTTTTTATATTTGAAGGAAAAAGTTTGTTTGGATTTCTGTTTTTCTGCTTTTTGAAAAGTAAGGGTTATCTTGGTAGGATATGAATATTCCTTTTTTTTTTTTCTTTTTTTTTTATAAATTATTTTTATTTTATTTCATTAATTTTAAAAAAAATAAAAGGATTGACATTGATTATTACTTATTGCAAGTAAATATGATGTTTTAACTTTTATATTAAATTTTTGTCGTAGAAGACTAACATGTGTGTATACGATGTTTTGACTTTTATATTGAATTTTTATTGTAGAAGACTAACGTGCATAAGAGACAAGCTATATTTCCTTAGAGTAGAATTATTTGTAGTATTTTACTAGATAAATTGATTGGCTTGGTCATTATATAATTTTTTATAATACTCTTTCATTATTTTTAAAGTTATATTTACCATTTGTTAAAATAAGATTATTTATGGTATTTTATCAAATAAATTGACTATTTTGCTCATCCCATAATTTTTTTGCTTTTAGATAAATCCTCGATTCTCCTCTTTGAGTTTCTTTCGAGGCTAGTCTTTATCATTTTCAATTTTTCCTTGGCTTTTCTTATCTATGCATCAATGCAGCAAAGAAAAAAAAAGAATATTTAAACGTGTGGAGTTAATCGATCTCCCTCTCTCTCTCTCATCTTTATATCTCTACAACCACGTTCTATAATAAAATCCCATTAACTTCATCTTATTTAGGCGCATTAGGCACTCACATCATCGATTCAATTGATAATCCTTTCGCTTGATTGAATGCATTAAAAAATAATCAAATAAAATCTCATTAACTTCATTTTATTCATGCGCACTAGCCTTTTACATCACTAGTTCAATGGGTAATCCCTTCACTGGGTCGAATGCATTAAAAATAATCAAATGGTGAGGATAAATTATAAAAATAAAAAACAAAGGAAAAGAATTTGAAGTACCATAGCAAAAGTTTAAAATAAAATATTTATCAATACAATATATATTTTTAATATAAAATACTTTATTAACTAAAATAAATTTATTTTATAAAATATATAATTAATCATAAAATATTTATAAATATTTAATTTTATACAAAAAATAAATAAAATTTATTTTCATAAATTATAAATTAAATAAAAAATTAATTACATATATATTTTTAATACAATAGTAATAATTATATTAGTAATTGATATTATTAATATTATTTTTAATTAAAATATATACTAATAATAATGTTAATTATTATTAAAAAATGATATTATATAATATCAATAATTTTATTAATATTTACATAAATATTAATATTTTATATAACATAAATTTATGTAATAGATATTTAATAAATAAAATTAATAAATACATAAAATAAATAGAATATAATTATATAAATATTTAAAATAAAAAAAATTATGTAAATATTTTGACATGTAAATGACCATTTTAAGGAATTTCTAAATGATACCTATAGAGCTGAATTTTAAAATGGAGATTTTGGATTCTCAAAATTTTTATTTAAAAGTTTATAGAATTTTAGAAATTCTTTCTTATGAGCAATCAAATAAAAATTTTGATTTTAAAATTTTAAAATTCTTAACCCGAATGATATTTTTTTCTGAAAATTTCCTCCCTAACACAACATTTCAAAAAGAAAAGGTTATCCTGCATTAATTCTAGTACTCTACCAATAGAAAAGCATTTTAATTACATCACAATCAACTATATATCATTTCTCCAAAAACTAAAAAAATAAAAAAACACAACTATATATAGCATTTAAGAAATTGTATGAAGACTATATCATGATAATTATAGCTGTATGAAGGTCATGCGTGTCCAAACCTTTTGTGCTATTAATTCATAATATTGTTATCATAAACTATTATTCAAAAAAAAAAACTTAGTGTACTAGCTAAATATAGGGTTAAAAGAAACTTAAACGCTTGTTATTAAATAATCCATAGCCTATACTGCATTCAAAAATTGAGGCAATTAATATCAAAACTTTTGGCCTTAGGTGTCTGGGTTTTTATTGTAAGCAACAGTTTTTGGCTCCAAGATTATTAATGTAAATAAATTCTAGAAATATTACCTTAAATATTGATGCTAAGCACTTAGAGCATCTAGAGAGTCAACCATGAATTTAGCTTCAGTTCTTTCTCTTTTTTTTTTTTAAAAAAAATCACCAACAACTTGATAATCTACAAATCTAATGGCATCTTTTTTTAAAAAAATACAATCTATTGCAATATTTATTATTATTTAAAATAAAATGCTGTGTAAATATAGATGAGTGGATTTGTAGATTGCTGAGTTATTTATAATTATTAATAAAAAAAGTACAAAAGATCTAACTTTTACTGCACATTCAAGAAGATGTAATATTAATTAGAGTATTTTTTCTATCATACTTTTAAATTTATGTATAGGTGATGTTATAAATAAAGAGAAGTTCAAAGATAAAAGAAAATGGTATAGAAGACTGAAGGCATTTAAGTGAGACTTTAAATAAATAAGATTAAAGTTTAATTTTTTTAAAAATATTATAAAAAAATACCTCAGCTGAAATTTAGTTTGAAAGGATGCTGCAATGTTTATAGCATGATGGACGTTTCGTGAACAAACTGCCAATTATTTCACTTATAACAATCCAAAACCTTAAGATAGGCTATTATTATATAAATATTTTTCTGGTTCATAACGCCTAAAAGGCTAGAACTTTCCAGGATGGTAATATCTTTGAGATTGCCCATTTGGCATTCTAGCGGGATGCCTAGGTTTTATCCCTGCACGATTTCTATTGAACTCTAATCCTTTCCTCTCATGTTCCAAGCAGAGAGGATTAATGTGTACAGTTATAATTTAATTAGCTGAGACTTGTCCTCTATCATATTTCTGCTTAGAATTAAAAACTTTAAATATTATTCTGGGATGGCGTGTTCTGAGAAAGGTCAGAATAGCAATTAGAATATAATATCATAAACGCCGATAAGTTGTGGGGTGAAAAGATCTGTCAGTCTATTGTAAACACAATTCTGCCAGCAGGCCCAATAGAGATCGTTCTCTCTCTCTGTGTTGTATTAAACCTTCAATTTGGTATTAATCTCACCCTGGCAGACTGAGCTTAGGCTTGTATCATGATGGTGCACCGAATATCCTAAGTATGCCTTCTTGTATCAGCTTTGATACTTTGTTTATTATTTTTTACCTCCATCGCAAGGAATAATACGATGGGAGATCATGCAAATTGGAGGCAGGATTGTAACTGATGACAGGGAGATCAAAGGTAGATTGGAGATGGAAGAGTGATGAGAAAAAAAAAATTTTATCTTGTGGATAGACTGGCACAACTTGATATGTTGGAGGGTTTCTCTTCCATAGAGTTGTAACGCTCAATGTTTTGGGCTAGCCTAACATAGAAAGGAAGGCCTTATATTGAAACCTCTCTTAGTTGGAGAAGAAAAAATATCTATCATTGAGCTTTAAGAGAGTTTAACTTCGAAGAGAAGAGCTCAAACCACCAACTATCCTCCTGTATAAATCCTCAACCTTTGCTCATCATCATATTTTTTTTTAAGCTGAGGCTTCTTTTTCGATTACTATCAACCATCGCTCTATTTTTGATCAAAAGTGATAAGAGTCGCCTTAGATCTTTAGTCTTCTCCACTTTTTTTTTCTTATCTTATTTTCATTAAATCGCCATCTATGATTGTTAATGCCTAGCCAACAATTGGACCTCCCCTATCCTTATTTTGATCCTTTGTTTTAGGGGGTCCTAGGTTTCATAGTTATTAGAGGATGCCATGTTTCATGGCACCAATCAAGGATGCCATACCCTCACCCAATTGACCCTTCGTCAGTGTTGTTGGAGGACCAAGACCTCAGTATGATCTTGTCAAGCTGGAGTCTCTTTCTTTCTCTCTCTCTCTGGTTTTCTCTAGCTTTATTTTATGATTAGTCAGTAGCTATGTTATCAATTAACCTCTCACCACTTACCACCATCCATCGCCCCCCACCCCATCTCCATGATGCTTCCTCCTTCCCCTATTTTGGAAGAGACATAAACCTTTCCTTTATTTTCTTCTTCTCTCTATCTCTTCTTTCTCTCATCTTTTTCTTTCTCTTACTTTATCTCTCTTTAAGTGAAGCTAAGCAGAACCAATGATAGGTCCCCTTACATCTAGCTTGTTGGGTGTTAGTTGTGGACTGGGACTGCACTAATTGCCATCGATTATGTTGGTACCTACCTTAACTGTTGTGAGGTGTAACTGGATTGTACCATGGATTACCTATGTTGATTACTTTGATTTAGACTTGATATTTATTTTTTGATCTAATGACTCATTAGCCAATTTTGATCAAAGCAAACTATCAAGCATTATTACCTGATTGGTCTTGTCCATCTCATATTTTTCTATGCTTGATCATATTTGCTCTGTAATTCACTTTAATTATGGGATTTAGATCCGTAGGGGTAAAATCTTCTAACAAAAAGTTACCGACCTCAAGATTTTACACTTTGATCCTTAAATTAAGATCAAATCTAAATTTTTTTAAAGCATAATTAAAGTAGAAATTCAAAAATTTAGAGATTAGGGATAATTTAGGTATGAAGGTCAAATTTAAGGATCTAGTGCAATTAGTTAATGACAAGTTGACTTCTATTAATTAATTGAACATGTTAGGTGCAAGCAGGTGACACAACATTCATATTAAGACTTGTAGATATAAGGATCCCTATGTATTACCGTTTGAACAATTATAAACACTTTGTAAATATATATTTCTCTAGTGGGCTAGTTGTGGGTTAGGATTGCATTGGCCACAATTCATCATGTTAGCACACACCTCAACCTTACTATCATGGGACTCCCATCTTAGACTTTCCTTGGTGTGTTACTTTGATCTAAATTAATTTGTTTCTTGATTTTGCATATTGTTAACCAAGTTTGGCCAAATCATGTTGTTGGACGATGTTACCAGCCAACCTTGTACATCTTCATTTTTTGTATCTTTCCATCATTGATTTATTTATGTGTGTGTATATATATATATGTGCGCGCGCGCGCATGTGTATTGCATGCTTGTAAGAATCCTTTGACATTATTGCTTGGCGGTAATATCTATTTCTTTATGTATAACTATATCACATGTTAATAATTTTAGATTTCATAGCATATATATTGTTCGCATTAGATTTTTGTACAGGATATATTATTAAATTATATTTTGGCTTGATTAACATAAAAAATAAAATTTTGGTAAATTTTAATTAGTTGAGAATGGGGTATTTGGACACGCCTTGAATTTTATATTGCCATTATGGGCAAGCATGTAGAGATCATGGATGGCCCTCTTATGGACTAATATATGGTATTAGAGATTAGCACTATAGGTAGATATGTGAACTACAGATTGTTGCCACAAGCAAATACATAAAGTGAGGATGTCCCTATCATAAAAATATATTAAGAATTATTAAGGATTATTGAAGATTTATTAAGGTTTGCCTACCATAGGCTTAAGAATAGCTGTGGTTGGTCCAATATCAAATTATAATCATTATCAAATCCAAACTTATTCATTTGATAGAAATAATAAATTATATGAAAACACTATTGATTGAAAAGATTATTGTATATATATTATACATATGATAGCATCGAATGGTATAATTAGTTGTTAGTATGCGATATATATATATATATACACACACACACATACATATTAATTTATTGAGCATCGATTGGTATCCCGTCTATTTTTCAGATCTTTTCCATTGACTCAACTTTTATATTGATTATCTTTTGTATTTATATTAATTATATTATTGTGAACATGTGTGGTTTTTATTGAGTTGTTAACTTATATAATATTTTTCTTACTTTTTCAAAGACACCTAATGAGTAGGATCGAGATGCAAGAGGATGTGAGCGAGGATCAAGTATATTAGAGTAGCTATATTTTTTTTGATACCTACTAAATAAAAGAGTTATGATTGAATAAATTTGATTACTAAATCTAAGAGGATGTATGATTTTATCATATGTCTGGCTCGAGTTGAGTTTAGAGTGTGATAGCCACCATGAGCAAGTATATGAAAATTATGGATTGTTACCATATACAAGCTGATATATGATATTATGGATTGTCGTAAGGATAGGCATGTAGAGTGTGGATGATAGTGGATATGTAAAGTATAAATATTCCCATCACTAAGATATATTAAGGATAATTTAGGATTTATTAAGAATTATTAAGGTTTGCTTGTCATGGGCTTAAATGTTGCTGTGATTAGTTGAATGCTAAAAGATAATTGTTATCAAACTTAAATAGTAAAATCAGAAAAGAAAGATAAATTATTTGAAGTTATTGTTAATTGAATAAATTATTATATATGATATAGATGATATTATATGAATGCTATAGTTAATTGATTGCATATGATATATGCATACATGCATATTGGTTTATTTAGCATAAATTTGTATATTGTATGGTTTTCAGATCTTTTCCATTGATTCGGTATCGATTCTTAATTATTCTCTACATTTATATTAATTATATTGATGAAAATATGTGGGTTTTTAACTAAGTTGTTAACTCACATAATATGTTACCTATCCTCTCAAAGCCATAAAATGAGTATGGACGAGATTTCACGGGATGGGAGTGAGAATTCGAGTAGTTTAAAATAGTTATATTATTTTTAATATGCAATGAATAAAATGTTATAATTAAATAATTTTATATTATATTGATGGTATTTTTTAGTGTTATTATGGAAATTAAAAAAATAGACCTTATATATTTTATAAGGCTAGACTCTAAAAATGCATGGTCACATCATGTGTCTTGTTGGAGAAGGTACGATAGGAATCGAAGCTAGCAACATTTTAATGGGAAGCCAAAAAGGTGCCCGATCTAGAAGACTTATTATTTTATTAGATGTGTTGGACCTTAGTAAAGGATGGTTTGATGGATCTTGTTAAGCAATTTTAAGAATACGATTTAGTTTTGAGTAGAATGAATTATGCTGCTATAGTCTTGATCTCGAAGTAGGAGGGAGCTTCATTAGTGGGAGATAAAAAGACAAAATAGCCTTTTGAAAGTCTGTTTCGAAAGACCTTTATGAGTTGTTCAAAGTGAATATTTTTATATAGTTTTGGACATATTATTCAGCATTTAAAATTCTTATATTTAAAGTAAAATAAATTATTTTTGAGAATTTTATTTATTCTTAATTTTAAAAATAAAAGATTAATAGAGGAAGAGATGCTAATCTTTGATTCTTAAAAGAAAATGATTGCTATGGAAATTTGACCTCTCCTATTTCGAACAATCCGTTGGATCTTATCTGAAAAGTGTGAATGCTTCCTTTATAAGAGATGATTAAAGAGGATCATAAAACTTGATATTGACCACTCCGATCGCTATGAAAAGGACTGCATATGATCCAGATGCAAGATTCACCACATCAAAAATGCCAATCTATTGAAGCCTTAAACTTACCTATATAACATTCAATTGAAATGCTAATGAGATGGTCAAATCAATAATTTTCTTTTAAAAAAAAACTTTAATTCAACTTTAATTGGGAGTATCTTTCAATTTAGAAAGAATTAGACACGATCTAATATATTTCCTATTTTTTGTGATTATTTTAACTAGTCATCTCTATTTTGAAAAAAAAAAAAAAAAAAAGAAGTAATCTCTTAGATGAGAAATTCGACATGAGTTGGATAAAGATGAATATTACTTGCATAAATAGAGGCTTTATAAATTAGTTTTCTTACTCATTGATTAAAGAAAAGGATCAAAACTCTATTTTGACCCTTTTTTTTTTTTTAATTTTTCTCTGAGAAAATGAATTGAATGGATGCATGTTGGACTTTAGTTCGCTGCGACAGGAGGTGCTATACGCCTGCAAATGAGTGCTGACGAAGGTGGGCTTTGAGAAGGCCCACGACCAGATTGATTGGAATTTTCTCCTCAAGGTTCTACAAGGTAGGGAAGATGGATAGATGGCGTATTTGAGGTAAATAAGCGAATCAACGGAAACAGGGAGTAGCTAACTTACATTGCCTCAATGATGCAATCCTTCTGGCGTCCTTCTCCGGTGCCTTCTTTCTGGCGATCGGTTCGAGTATCCCATCGTTTTGGCAAGGCTTGGACTGTGGGTGACTTTGTGGCGGACACTGCCACCGAAGGAGCGTGATGAAATATATCTGTAATGCCTTAAAAATTAAATTAGTTTCTCATTGAATGGCTTTGTGGTTATAACTCAAAAGTCCACTCGTTGTTATTAACTTTCACTTAACTTTTTGAGTTATTTAGTTTCGATCTGTTAATAAGTTAAATGAACCAATAGATAAGTTTAGAGCATTACAAATGATATTAGAGCCAATCCTAATATGCGGAAGTTGATGAACGTGGAGTTATCCTTGATGATGGTAGAGTTTCGTCATGGCTTGTAGTCATTCTTGCAGCATCAACGATCGGCTCGAGATAGATTCTGGCAAACTTGTGAAAGTTTCGTCATGACGTAAAGTTGCTTTTAATTCTGTCTAGTTTCTGGCGTGCAACGAGAACTTCGCATTATAAGGAGGAGCGATTGTAATATCTCAAAAATAATTTTACATTGTATGAAAAAAAAATTATATGCTTATAATTAAAATTTATTTATTATTTATTTAAAATTTTGAGTCATGTGGTTCGGTCCGCTAACATGGAGTGTTACAATGACTCTCCCTGCAGCTTTGCTTTTGAGTCACAGGATGGCTAGCTTTGCACAATGCTCCTGGAGTTGGATGAGACTTCCTAATGCCTTCCTTGAAGCGCGTCAAGAACCTAATCCAAAAGTAAGTTGCTCTATTATTAGAGGAAGCATGTCTTATCGTCTTTCTTTCCGGCTTGTCAGAACAGCTCCTTGATGGAAGCCATTTTTAGGTAGACGTGATGTGGCTCAGGCACCAGATTAATCATGTGGAAGCAGAGCTTCGGGCTCACAGATAATAGACGAAGGCCATAAATTTAGACTTAGTGATTGATATGATTCATGAGCTATATAATAGATTAGACCTATGATGAATGGCTTCTTTGATTGAGTGCCAAATGTAGGGATCACATTAACGGGATTATTTGCAATGATGCAAAATTTTAGAGCCAACACAGATAATATGTCATGTAGACACGATTCATTATAAAGATACTATTGAAGCTTAAGCCAAGCACTGGTTGAGCTTTAAAATAGACATTAATTCAAGATTGGCGAACGAGCACGATAGAATGGTCAAGTAACAGCATCTATTTTGCTTTGCAAGCTCCAGATGTTAGAGTATAGCTCCTTTACCGGTTGAGCTTTAAAAAGGCATGAATCTAATGCATTTTCTTCTTAAATGAGTTTCACTGTTAAACTTTAAGACCCGTACAAACTGTCAACTATATCGTTCAACAGATATATGGCCAAGTCCAAATCATATAAATCATAATTTTAATCAATGATAGAATCATTTGGTTTATATTATTGGACTATCGTTCATTTAATTTTATAAAATTAAAATTATAACAATTCATGATATGTCGCATATAAATAATTTTCAATAAAAAGATAAGAAAAAAAAGATGTTTCATTAAATCAGTATATGCCCTATCTTACCATTCTTTATTGTGCTAATCAAAGCTCAACCTAAGCATTTGGTGCTTCCATCTTCTGCTGAAAAGCTAAAATATTGAAAGCCGATTAAAGTGATATAAAATCTTCAGATTATTAGATAAAAGGGACGTTGCTCCATTTACCCAACAATATTGTCAAAATGCCACCTTTGCATGTAGTGGTTCAGAAAACACATGAGTTAATCAAGTTTCAAAAAGTTTTTGGAGTGTTGGAGCATTTTCCTTGCAGATAGTTCTAGTCCACCAAGCACTAAAGATCAGAATAAATTGAGCTTTATGGTACTTTTTGTTGAGAATGGCTTCAGAATCAAAACGTATAATACGGGGTGGCCACTGCAAGGCACCATATGGCATCGTACGATCTTCACCGATTTAAACAGTTAATCGGTTGCAAGACATTTAGATGGATGGCTTAGATCGCAAGATTTTATATTAAAAGGTCTTGGAGCTTCAAATTATTGCTGTCAATGATTTTATTTTGTTTTATTTTTATAGACGTGTCTTCAATGACTTAACAAAATAATCTTCAATACGTGCGACTAGAAGCTTCTAGTGCAATTTTATGTGGCGTGATGATGACTCCTGGATTTATGACTATTTTAATTTGGTGGGACCAAAGAGGTGCCGGCCTTGCATTGCTTACCCACCGTTCTTTTAAAGCATCAGAAGGATTATAACTCGTATTAATCTCTCCTTAAACCCAATTATCCCCAAAAGAATTATTATTTTATTATAACCTTTTAGTCGTTACTTTTAGTATATGCATTTAGTGGGGATGGAGATGAATTTGGCCACTCGTAAAGCATGTATGGGCTTCCATGCAATCTTGTGAGGCAGAAATACACCAACTTGTGGATTTGGAGAGGGCTGATAAGATTAGGGTTGGTTGAAATATGACCCAACCTACTAATCCTCCATTTGGTCAAAAAAACAAAAAAAAAAAAAAAACTCTTATAACCTGAAATGATTCAAAAAAATACATAAATTTTAATTATCATTCATAATTAGTTATTTGAATATAAGAATAAGACATATTTTAAATTTTATCTATTTTTAATTTTAGAATTTTATTTAGATGGCATTATATACTCTTATGAATCATCAATTAGATTATTTGATATATAATATAGTTGATCCTAATTAGATTCAACAAATATATAATTGGAAGTACACATTTTCAAGTTAAGTGTTGTTAGAAGATTGATATCAACAACTTCAAATACTTTTGAGGAAAATATGGAAGAATAGAATTAGACATGATTATATATATATATTCTATTTCTGGGTCAAGAACATTTTTAATATTTGATCATTTTATTTTATAATCATATTAATAATTTGATATTGATGCTTGTCTAATTTTAAAAGTACACATTTATGAACTATTGCTTAATTATACTAGATATTTTATAAGTTTATAGTTATTATTTTTGTCAGTATCTAATCATGCTATAATTTTGTATTTGACTACTCTAACATTTAGGAGTAATAAATGGATAAAATAAAAAAGAAAGGACATATTGAATTAATCATTAATAAATTACTTAAAAGAACACAAAAAAAAATATTAAATTCTTAAAATAATAATAATAATAATCTGAAATGATCCATAGATTGGTCCTAACTCGTTCATTTGTGATTAGGGTTTAGCTTCAATGGCTTGAATCCTAAATGGCTCAACCTCTTTCTACAATTTATGAACGGATTGAAAGGGAAAGAAAAGGTTCCAAACTAAAACATTGGCAAGGAGAAGGCTATCTCAAAGCAAAAAAATGAATTGGGAGAAATAGAGAGAATTAGGTGGTGAAGTCCAAGCATGTGCGATACTAGACCAGGTCCATGATAAAGCCAAGGCAAACTTTCATACTCAATAAGCTACTAGAGTAGTGTTCTAGTCATTTGAAATGAAGTCTAACAAGCCTATTCCTTTGCCCCTTGTTGGGGCTTTATGTAGAAATGTGAGATTTTATAGGGTTTCTCCTTTAGAAGTCCAAACAGTTTTTAGATTAGTCCCATGATGTAACTCTTTAGAGGTGCTTGTTGTGCTCATCATGCCCCAACCTGTCATTTGGACTATACTCGTGACCACCTTAGAGGATATGCAACATCAATGACTACTCTGGTTCATGATGAAAGGACTTTCATTGTGCTTCTATAATCTTCTAGGCAGTGGTTGCTTGGTAAATAAAATGGGCAAGAAATAAGATTTTGCATGCTAAATAATATTTTAGAAAAGACGTAACTAAAGAATAGTTACTTCAATCAAATTTTTTATGCCAAACATAACTACTCGAAGTAAAAACTGCTATTATCTATTCCAGGTTTAAACCTCTCACTCCATCCTTTTTCAAAAAAAAAAAATAATGAACAAAACCCTCTTAACCAACAATTATTCTATGGATTGTAATTGAATAATAATAATAATAATAATAAACTATAGCTGTTTCAAGTCATGGTTATTCCTATTCCACCTTTTTCTTTCTCTGAAACCTTGGGCAGCCTTTAAGTTGGCCTTGGAGGTCCTTCGGCTACGAGATGGGGCCATGGTTTTCTCTCTTTTTGCCGACCGTTGACATCTAGTGGCTCTCTTTCCTTGGCACACTTTAGTGAGGTTAAATGGAGTGGACCTTAATCGTCTACTCTCGGGAAGAAAAGTGAGACTGCCCCCTGCTTTAAAGTCCAAGTGTCAATATTTCACATCAGATGTGCAAAGCACTGGACTTTTTTGACTTCATGAGAAGCCGTAATCGCCTTCCCTTCTACCACGCCCGGTGAGGGAGGGACGACGATAAGGAAGTCGTATCTGGTGATTACTAAAGCCACCACTTATCATCATCTTTAGATTTCTTTCACTCCCATTCCCTTTTAGGCTTCACCATAACTTTTAATCTTGACTAAATTGGTAGGAGTGAGTCTTGAGGCTCTCAGATTTTTGGAGATCATCGTCTAATCTTAAAGTCATAGCCCCACTCCTGGAGTGGGCTACTCCTTTTCCCCTCACCTTGTTGACTTGCATCTCACCCACTTCCATTCAAGAATAATCTAAAGCCCCTTGGGCCACTTTCTCACCCCCATGATAACCTGAGAACCCACCCCATGCCAAAAATCTCACAGCAAGATTCTTCCATGAGACATCTTGGATTCACCAAATACCGATTGTGCCACGGTTGCTTTTCTTCGTGCTCCACGGGGGCATCACTGTCATTCAATGTACATGGGGGCAAAGCACGAAATCATCATATGATGCCCTTTTTTTGAGTTTGGAATCATATGATACTTTGTTCTTGGGAACAGCAATATAAAAGTAGATGGGTGGAGTGGGAGTTAGGTAGATGTCCATTCGCATTCAGACAGGGTGTTTCCTAACCTTTTTGACTTTTGCTCAAGGTGTGTGAATTTGTATAAAGGAAAGACCACCGGGCTTTGGATCAAGAGGCCATAGAGCTTGGGGAAATGGGAAGGGTCTTCGTTCATCTGCTTGTGATTCTATTGGCCTTGTCTCACCTCATCACCCCCTCCAATGCTGTTCCTTCCACAAGTAATCAATCATCTATTAGCCACCCCTCAATGTCAACGAGAGCCTTTTTGCCCCCCTTTTCTTAGCTTCTTCCTCTGAACTAATTTTGAGAGGATTCTTCTGAAGTTCTTGATTGTTTGTGTTGAATGCAGGAGTTCAAAGGCTGCTGCCTGAGACTGGAGATCTTGGAGCACTTGGTGATGCTTCAAAGGTATCGATAATTTCTTTGAAGACCAGCAACTAAATTCCAAGTTCATTTGTTTTTGTGCTTGTAGCAAAGCACATCATTAGACATATCCTAAGGCATCAAGTTGTAACTTCAAATAACCTGGATTTCTCCATTCTTTTTTATTTTCTTCAACAAGGTTAATTATGAAAACTCTTAGATTATTTTGAAAACTGAAAAATCTATTAGTCTAGTTGGAACTTCAGATGAAAGGATGCATTCAACGATTTCTATTTCGATATTTTATGTGGAGACAAGAACTGGACTTTTGGATTTTTATTTTTATTTATCTTTTAAGAGCAGAACGGTTAATAGTCACCACCATTTCATTAAGGTAACGAAATGAAATAAAGGAGAAGAGAAGGAATAAACAAAAAAAAAAAAAAAAAGAAAGAAAGAGAGAGAGAGAGAAAAAAAAAAAGAAGAAAGACCAAGGAGAAGGAGATCAAGATATAATTATTCACACGCTCCATAAAACCTACTTCGATCTAAGTTGCAGACTCGGGAAATCTTCAAAGATATTTTTATACCTCTATCATATATGTTGGGTCATGCACAAGGAGCTAAACATTATGGGAATATCAGAGGAGAGAGTCTTATTTAGGTAGTTCTAAGAACTTGGCAAATTTGTTAGCCATGCTGATTCTTAGCATAAGGAAATATATATCAGGGCTTCTATTCCTATATTTTATGTGAAAACATGAACTAGATTTTAGACGTGAATCAGTAAATGAACATCTTTGAGAAGGTCTTTGATATTATGTTTCTCACATGAATGATATAATTTTTCTCCATGTCAAGCATTATAGCAAATGATTCAACCGAAGCAATTTAATGAAAGAAAAGAATCCATACCTCTAATATTATGTGTGTTGTGTGTGTGTTGAGAATATATATTCAAGGTAGTGGTTAGGAGTAGGTTTGAGAACAATAAACCCATTTGCTATTATCAGAATATCTCTCTTTTTTTTCAATGGCTCTCAAGTAGTTTTTGCTAAGCAAAGTGTACTAATGAATCATGGCAATGAATGCAGATAAATATGGAAGAAGCCACATCAGAAGTTACAAGTGGCAGGCTAGATTTGGAGATCATCAATGACTATCCTGGATCTGGCGCTAACAATCGCCACACTCCGAAGCCACCAGGAAGGAGATGACTCAGAACTGGTTTTAAGATGTTTTAATTTTTCATTACGTAGTGCTGTTGCTAGTAGTCTCTTACAATCTAACAACTTATAATTAGTAGTGAAGTAGTGAAATCGAATGAACGACAACAAGCAAGAGTTGTTGTTATGATGTGCTCTGGTGTGTGGTGAAGATGTCACTTGTATGTACTGTAACCTAAAAGACTATCAGACAATTATGAGAAGGGGAATTTCAAGTACTTGAGTATAAGGAAGTTTATATTGTACCCTTTCTTTTTAAGTCATAATGTAGCACTTCAGATTGTCCATAACTAGCAGAGAGCTTGCATTGGCACAGGACTCTAGCCAAGGCTCTGACTGTGTCATAAAAATAACAATAATTACAGACAGAGTGATGGAGAGCTGGCCAAGATGGCAACTAACAGATCTGATGAGGTTTTTCTATAGCAAGAGGCGCTTAAAGTGTGTGAAGGATGGAAAGAAAAGGTCAAGTCCGAAGGCCGAGAGTTGGGTGCAGAGATTTGAAGAGCCCACAATGAAGATAAATATAGAAACAACAATAACAATAATAATATCTTAATCTTAAACTAATTGGCCAGTCACATGAATCTTTTTTTTTTTTTTTTTATCTAATTTAATTTTATATCATGCAAAGATATTAAATCTTTTTTTCTTACTTTATTCAATGTAATTTTTAATCTATCTATACCTTTTTTTTCATATAAATATATCAAATTATCTACATCAATACATTCTCAAGGATATATTGCAAATATTCAAATTATTTAAATCACAATTCTCTCAATTTATCCTTTATAATGCTATCTTTACTATTTTATGAATGATTTTATTTTTTATTTTATCTTTTCTTCTATTGCCACATATTCATATCAGTATTCTCATTCAATCGAGTAAGTATACACTGATCATGTAATACTCCAGTTGTTTTCTTCATTTTATCCAACCTACTTTAATCCTATGAATAATATCATCCTCAATCTTTCCTTTTTTTTTATAAATAATTTATACTAAATATCAAAAATAATTATTTTAAAGAACTTTATGATCCTTAATTTTTTACTTTATATTTATCTTTATTTTCAATGGTATTAAAATTACATTTCATATATTTTATTTTCATCCTACCTCACCTAAAATCTTTAGATTCTAATTTATTTCTCTATAATTTTAACTTACAATTAATCATAGCTTCAATTTTATTTATTAATACTATATCATTTGCAAATAATATGCACTACATAATCTGAATGTAAGCTTACTGCAATTAAAAATTTACTAGTATTTATGTCAATAGTTCTTACATTAGTAACCATTTCATCATATAAGTTTTTTATTATGCTGATACATCTAATGGATACTCCTTTTTTTTCTAACACCTACGATAAAACTTTTATAAGAAATTTATCACATGCTTTATCTAAATCAATAAAAATCAATGTGAAGGTTTTATCTCTTTTTTTTATACTTTTTCATTAACTTTCTAATGAAAAAAATAGCTTTTATAATTAATTTTTCAAGCATAAATTTAAATTGATTTTCTAATATTTCTGTATTACATCTCAACTTAACTCTTTTTCAAGGTTTTATAATATGATTTATGAGTTTAATATCATGATAGTTAGAGTAGTTTAAATATTATCTTTATTCTTATAAATCGATACTATAGTACTTTTTATCCATTTATTAGGCATTTTCTTAGTCTCTAATATTGATAAGAATTTTATTAAATCTTATTGCTCTTCCTACTTTCATTTAATTCATAGCCTCTTTTACTTTAAATATTCTAATTTTACAAATATACATAATATTTCTATCCTCAATAGAACTAGCAAGGCATCCTAAATTATTTAGATGATTTTATTGAATATTTTATTAAAATAACTTCTTCATTTTTTCTCATCTTATTTTTCTTAATTAAAACTTTTTGATTTTTTCTTTAATACATTTAATCAGAATCATATCTCTAGTTTTTCTTTCTCTTAGTTTTACAATAATATATATATTTCTATCTTTAATTTCTATTTTGCGATAAAATTCTTTAACCTGAAATATTTGATATGAAGTTTGTAAGATCTTTACTAAGCTAAATGACTTGTTAGTCAGATTGCGATGCTAGTTGTTTAATGTTTACTATGCACACATCACTATAGAGAAATTAAGCCAATAAAATATTGATTTTTATTTTTTAATTATTTAAGTTTTAAATCAAATCATTACTTTTAGTGGCAATGTTAGTTTTATGATTATTTAAAATAGTGGCTTCTAAATTGGAAATTATAAATATATTTTAATCATTATCATATCAAAGTATACCTAATGTCTTAAAAGAAAATTAAATGAGAGACACAATATTATATGTCTCAAAATATAAACAATAAAAAGGTTACCGAAAAAGATAAATATAACATAATAGTAATGCAAGATAGATATGTGATAAACTTAAAAAAAGAATAGAGGAAAAAGTGAGTATACTAAAAAATTTATAGGAGTTATAAAAATTTAAAATAAATTAATAAATAATCAATTGATAAGATAAAGGTTATATATATATATATATATATATATATATTAGAGGAGGCTCTATTTATGAGGGGTGCTATTTAAGATTGTAAAATAAAAAAAGCAAAAAGAAGATTAAGGATATAAGTTGTGAGAAGTGATATGAAAAGAACTTAAAAATATATCAAAAATAATTCTAAATAATAATAGTTAAATAAAATGAGAATTTATAAAGCTATCCAAATGGTCGGGACAAAACTAGTTAGGTTAGTTATCATTATAATTATATAACAAAAATAAAAAAAATATAAAGTTACAAGCATGCAACTAACTGAGTGACATTCAGAAGAAAATTATCTATTATTCATGATGTGTATTGCACATGTTTTGACATGATCTCAATTTTGATTTTTATAAAAGGAAGATTGCATTCTATATTTTGCCATAAAAGTACACTCACAATCTCCTAACTTTAAAAAAAAAAGAAAATAATGATCACATTCACTATCTAAAAAGAATAATGATAAATGGATAAGCTTATCAATTAGTTATAAATGACAAATCAATTAATCATGCCTATAATGAGTGTGGGATAATTAAGTTCTCTTATTTTTTCGTTTTCATTTTCTTCCCTTTTTATGTTTCTCCTTTCTTTCACTTTAATATATATATATATATTCCTTTTTCATCCATTTTATTTCTAATAAAATATGTGATGATCTTTTTCACTGCTTTTAAAAGAAGAAAACTATTTATGCATGAAAGAATGATTAAAAACTTCTCGAATATTGAATAGAAAGCAAATAAGGGCTTTTCTCAGTAGTTGCATCTTTTTACTTAGCAACCTAAGGTTCTATATTCAAATCTTCAAATCTTAAATGATGCAGTCTTAAATATTTTTGCTTTGATACGTAAAGTTCAAGTGGGTATCCTTTTCTTTCTTTTAAAAAATATGAACAGAAATAAATGATCCAGCTTTTAATATTTTGTTGGTGATCAATAATACTATAGCCAAAAATACACACTCTATTAGCTTCATTTCATTTTTTTTTTTTTTTTTTGGATATAGCTATTGGCTTCATTTTAATCTTCCAAAATAAAAGATAAGTCCATCTAAGCTCTAATTAATGAATTAGTTGTATTTAGAAAAAATTGTATAAAACTTACATTTTCATATATTTTATATAGGTGCAATTTGCACAAATAAAACAAAAGCAAATTAATTTACATGAATTAAGAGAGGAGTAAAATTACTCTTTTACATTCTATGGTTAAACTATATCCCATAGTTAAATTTTTTTATGATTTAGAAGTGGATTCAACGGAGGGTGCGTTTTGCCAGTTTGCGTGGATTGTTACGTAAATATTGAACAACTAGGCGGTTTCCGGCAAACATGAAATGAAAATTATGCATGGGTCCCTAAGCGGCCCTTTCATTCTTTTCAAGGAACTTCGCAGGGGAGAGGCCAGTGGCAGAGCTCAGCCTAGGGTTCGAGGCCCACGTATCGTGACCCGAGAGCAGCCAAAAGGCTCGATTTTTCAGAGCAATCCCACGAATTCGATCACCTCCGCGTCCCCTCATCGCTGGATTCTCGCGTCCTTAAATTCCATGCCAATAACATGAGACGAGCGCCATCAAAATCCCACCTTGAGAGAGCCGGAAGCCCGTTTGGAAAAATGGCACCTTTGAATGGTGGTTTCGTTAGCGGTGACATAGAGGCCAAAAGAGACTTCAGCAGAAGGTGAAGAAATAAAAGAACAATTAATTCTGGGGAATTGAGAAACTAGAGGTTGGACTTTTTTGGAAATAACATATCACAAAAGTTGGTAGATATTCTCTCTGTCTGCTGGAACGCAGATTCAAGCTTCCTAACTTTGTTTCGTATTATGTGATAGGATTTGGTATTAATACATTGTATTCTGTCTAATGTACTTGGATCTTGTCCATTATATCCTACTAATTATGCTCTAATCATGACATGTGACTTACTTTGTGATATTCCGAATCATGCCATTACCACTTGTTCTAGTTCAACAATGGTTCTTTTTTTTTTTTGGAATAGAACAATGGGTAAAAGTCAACAAGGCAATTTATATCAAGAAGGATTCATTGAGATTCATTTTTTTTAATTATTTTTATGTATCAATTTAGCAAAGCCATTTCCACATCATTCCGTGGTCTGGCATGGAAAGCTTCAGCATTGGCACAGGTACTGAGATTTATCTTCTGGTTAAACTTTCAAAATGAGTCAGTGAAGCATGATATAGGGAACTGACACATACATGATGCATATAATTAAACTTTTTTTTTTTTCTGAAAATTTTTATCTCAGAAGGAAAACTAATTTTTTGAAATTATGTCTTATTTTATGATTAAGAGATCATGATTCAATTTGGATATCAGTTTGGTCAACCAGAATCTGCTGTATAAATTCACATGAATGCATATTGCTGAAAATTTTGTTATTTAACTTTTCCTTCTAACGGATAATTGCAGGCCTCTGCTCTGATATAGCGGATTAGAGGTTTTTTTTTCCAATTATAACTGGAATTTCTTCTGGGTTGCTGCATTTATTCTGCATGCCTCACAACTTAGATTGTATTTCAGTTTGGTTCTTTAGCTTTTAATCAGCAGTCTATGATGAATCATGACTCCTACTCTCATTCCCTGGTTATCTCTAAGTGCGGGGGAATGTTAGATAGCTGCTCTGAGTTGCCTAAGCTTAAGAGCTACAATTTAGGAGGTAGTTTTCCATCTTGCCAAGAAATCCTTTTAGGTTTAATGGCATGCCTCTATCTTACCTGAAGTTGCCCTAGCTAGAAATTTGGCACCAATTTGTTAGTTGTTTAGTCATGTTCAGAGCCTGTATATGTAAGTTCTCACACCTTGATATATCATCTATTTCTACCATTCAATGCCAATTATGTTTAAGAGAATGCTTAAAATTGCATACAACTTTGCAAGAAACATCTGAAAACTACCACATAACTCTGATGAGGAGAAATATTGGAAATTTGGCTTCAAGCTTATTGTGATCCATTTTCTTGCTTAAATAACTCTTTCAAATGGATGTCTTACAGCTTAGTCATGATGATAAGGATTAGCCTGCATGAAATATCACTTATTTCATATCATTCATCTCAATCTGT
The DNA here is from genome assembly GCA_017589505.3 of Metroxylon sagu. Lineage (NCBI taxonomy): Eukaryota > Viridiplantae > Streptophyta > Magnoliopsida > Arecales > Arecaceae > Metroxylon > Metroxylon sagu. Next base: position 1,660,210 of record JACVBY030000604.1, on the reverse strand, counting down.
TCCTGCTAACATCTCTGCTGTCCCTAGTTCTCCTATTATCAACAAGATTTCAGTTGATTATGTATTTAGCTTTATTAACTACATCAAATTTTTCCAGAGATCAATTTGAGGAACATAATGGTTTTATTTCAATGAGTACCTGAGTAATTATGGTGGAGCCTTTGCTCTTCCTTTTTCTCAGAAAAGGAAAAATAAAAAGATAGATAGATAGATAGAGAGAGAGAGAGAGAGAGAGAGTACCTAACTAATTACTTCTACATGACAACAATCAGAAAAGAAGTAATTATTCACAGTTATATGCAGTAGAATATTGCCTCATTTAACAGTTTCATTTCATATTAGTACATTCATTCATAGATTTTACATATAGGTAAGCAATATAAGTCCTGATTGGGCTTCAATTCTTTGAAGGCACTACACAAATAAATATTTATGAAATTTGACTTATTTGCTGCCATTGATGCGGTTGATCAAATTAATGATCCAGAGACCACGGAGGAAAAAAGTTGAAGATGGAATACCAGTTAGTAGGTTTACAGATCATTACTTTTGTTTGGATGACTATTTGCATCACTTCTTCTCTAAGCTGGCTCTTCATGTTTTGTCTTCTAGGATTAGGCCTGATGTCTTGTACAGCGGTGTCTACTTTAAACATTTGCCAATTAATTTGTAGCCAAAATATCCATGAACTTACCAAATTCTCTTACTTCATGAAATGGCTCATGGCAGTTAGAAAAGATAACTTCATCTATTTTCAGAATCAAACCTGTAAAAACATGACACACCAACCTCACAGAGATTTTTTTTTTTTTTTTTCGATGGGAAAATGAAGAAGTCAGGGACTTCCCCATTAATTTTATTAAAAATCAGAAAATCAGAATATACATGAAAAATAAAGAAAGAGGAAAATCATGAAAAATAATGAAAGAGGAAGATCACAGAAGAAATGAGATTGAGAGAAAGAAAGAGGGAAAGGAAGGAAATAAGGTAAAAAAGAATGCCTGCATCAGAAGCTGGTAAGTCTGGGTAGGGGCTGCTGGCAAGCAGAGATGGGCCCATGATTGGAAATATGAAGAGCTTTGAAGAGGACGAAGGTGGATGATGATCGCTTATCAAGAAAGATCCTGAAATTTCTTTCTACTCAAATGTGCCAACACAGCCCCTACTAGCTAAACTCAAGCTTTCCTTAGGTTGGCTCTAATGTTTCTTTTCCTCTAATCTTGCCATAGATCCAAGAACTTAAATGGCCACCTTCTTAGATTTAAACATGAGATGGTTGAGAGCCAAATTCTTTTAGAAAAGGAGCATCTCAAAAACAGGTGGTTAGCAGTTTCGTGTGGTGCACCATATGATGGGCAGCCATTGCTACTAGGCCAATCTCACAGAGATAATGTTTGGAAAATGTGCGGATGAAAAAGGGCAGTTCAGTTGGTGTAACAAATAAAGAGGCCTGATTGGTTGTTAATGGAAGCAATTCATAGGAAGGCTTTCTACAATGGATCCTTGTTATCATGGGCCTTATTTCAAGATCAATGGTACTTACCATGGCAGCCTCCCACAGAATAGAGGGCCCAATGTTAAGTTGATTGGCTTGAACATATAAGACAATGAAGATCATATCTATCATCTCCAGCAGCTGAGAACACAACTATCATTCAAGGTACATCTGTGGAAAATCCAGAAGAATCTGACTTATTGTCTACATAGATAAATTAATTTTAGCACAGAGAGTTTACCCATCAAAGAGCACTATATCTGACATCAATTCCAAATTGATTAGTCTTTCTGGTGGGGGCCATTCTTTTGCGTGCAAGAATATTGCTCCACCCTCAGATACTTATGCTTCTGAGTTCTGACTTAGTTGAATGGCTTGAACATGCAAACCGATCAAGATCACATCTATCATCTGCCGCAGCTAAGAATTCAACTTTTTACCAAGGAGCCTATATGGGCAAATCCAGAAGAATCTGACTTACCATCTAGGTAGCTTTCGTTTTTCTTTTCTTTCCTTTTCTTTTTTGGAGATGAAGGTAGCCGTATTAATTTGACAGCAAACAGTTTTCCTATCAAAACAGTTTTCTTACAGCAAGCAGCCGTATTAATTCCAATTTGATCAATTTGTCTAGTAAGGGCTAATCTTTTAAGTGCAATAATGCTGTTCCACCATCAAATACTTATTCATTCTGATTCAGTTCTAACAAAGACATGGATGGATGTTTTGTTTGGTTATTGGAGTAATGGGGTGATGGGATTAGAGGAGGATCGGAAGTGGACCACAAAAGTTCATCATCTAAGACAAGGAAAGGTTCTGATGAGAAGTAAGAAAGGTGTGTGTGAGAAAATGTGATGTAGGAATCATGGAATTGACCACTGATGCTGTGTGGGGAGTTTGAGAAAGACAAGGTGAGCTATGGCTGAGGTTATTGTGAAAAAGGAAAAATGCCTGAAAGAGCGGGTTATGCATTAAAAATTTGGGGAAGAGACTGCTACAGTTTACTTGGAAGGAATAAAAAGTTGAAGGGACATTACTCTAATCTGTTGTGAGGCGTAAAATTTACTTAATCTACAAAATTTTTAAATCTTTGATATGATAGCATGCATCGTATTTCAAGAACAAGAAAAACAAATTATCATTTGCAGTTTTCATGATGCACATGACCATGGGATGCTTTGATTGTAGAGAGTAGAAATGGTAGATGGTCAAGTATCATAGGCCCAGGCAAAAAGATCTGAAAATGGTGTTCATTTCTATGTACGGCAATCAATCAGGTAAAGTTCTTAAGCACATTTTCCTGAAGCATTTTCATGGATTCATGATTTTTTATTTACATGCAGTTGGATTTTGTGTGTGTGTGTGTGTGTTTAACAGTTCCATGTCAGTTATGATTTGTGACAATTTTTGTTCTCTTGTTAATTCTTTTGCTAGCAGGTGAGAAATTAAGGATAAAAATTTGAGTATAACTCATATTTTCTCATTTCAAGTAAGGTATTTCAGATTAAAGCAAATCTTCAATAAGCTGATCTTAATTCACTTTGGTGAGGAAGGAAATCAGTAATATTCCTCATCATCAAACTTGAGAAATGTTGAGGTTGTTTAACTTACAGCTCTTAGTACGGAGTACCTTATAGCTAGGGGGAAGATGATTGCTACTGGTCATGGAGCCTTGTCGCACCGAAGTTTGGAAAAAAAGGGCTCAATATTTGAGAAGATCTAGATAAGCAGCCTTGAAATTAAGGCTTTTCTTTTTCTTATGAAAGTTTGTAATTAAATGGACGCTTCAATAGCAAGGTAAGATGTCACAGCAACAGTTATCCCTTTCTGAATTTTAGCTATGCTTCAGAGCTTTGAGGCTTGTTTGAACTGTCATCTATTCTCACAATTCTGTCTACAAGTTTCTTTTTGGATAAGGGCCCTATATGTTTTCCTTTGCAGTAGCATATGGGGTCCTTCTCTGTCGCTATCTTGTGAAGCCTTATGGAAGAGAAGAATCATTGGTTCTTACATAATGGTTGATTGAAGGTTCTTTTTAAGCTTTTGGGAGGAGATGGAACACATGGTGTCTAAACATTGTATGAAGGTTTTCTGTTACTACAGCTAGCTTTTATTCTAATCTTTATTGCTAAAAGATCATAATTATTACTTATATTGTGATATTGACATATCATTATGTTGTCTCTTTAAGGTGATTCCTCCATTTAGTGCTTGAGAATCTCCATTGTATCTTCCCTGTCATATGAACTTTGTTTCACTTTGTTACATCCTTTATCATATGCACATGGTGCAGCTCTTAATTTCTTTTATGGATGCACAGGAGTTGAAATGTGATCATGATGTGAAATTAGATATTGTCCTTAGAGATCAGAAGGATGAGTTTTCTGGTATACATTGAATGATCCTTCATAATTCCAGGCACAAAATGTATACTTGGACATGCTAACAGAGACAGACCACCTAAATGTTAGGAAAGCATTTATATATCCTTGACCTTGTCTTCTTTGTAGCTAATAACTTTTGGTATTTGAACTTTTATCAAGTATCCAGCCAAAAGTATACATTACTCAAGTAGATTTTACTGGAAGTGGATGTCTCTCTGTAGGCAAGTATTTAGTCCTTTGGCAAATCAAGTGTAGGCTATGATTTCATGTTACTAGATGAATATCGTCATAAATCATCGTCCTTAAGTAAATACAACATTATACCTGTATATCTTGGTTAGTCCTTGTGTTAGGAGCATACATCATTATATCCTATGTTTATGCAGTCCTTCCTATATGCTATTGGATTTGTACTGTCACAAATTGATGTGTAACTGGCTGTATGACACCTCAAATTATGTAGATGCTTAAAGTAGAGGTGATCATAAAAGCATCCACTTGGTAACTTAATCTATGGTGCTTTAGCCCACACTCTCAAATCATACAACTCCGGTGTTCTTCATGTGTTAGATATTCTAAACAGCATGGAGCATACTCACCTTATGTGGTCATATTTTAAGTAGTTGAGCCTTGCAAGCCGGCTGTTCCTATAGCTGCTTCTCCCTCGAACTGAATGTTGTTGGCTTTTTAATCAGAGTTCTTGATTCTTTCCGTGCACATCTGAAAGCACATAAGGAGCCAGCCAGCCAGCCAAGTCATGTGAGAAGATTGGTTGTGGATACCTGATCCAGACTAATATCTTGTTAGGCTCAGCTGTGCGATCGAATCTTCTAGACCATGATTATTCTGTCTTTTTTCCTTAAAAAAGAAGGATCATGTTGTCTTTAACCATACTTTGCTTGCAATACGAGTCAAAAGCATTGATAACTTGGTGAAGAAAGGTGGTACAGCCCATCAACAGAATCCCGTCTCAACATTCAATACCATTGCACAAATGTGAAATCATGCTCACATAATATTCTAAGTTTTCTGTCTAGCCACCATGCAATTGCAATGATATATATGAAATTCTTTAAGTGGGGTATCTTGCAGGTTCCTTTCTTGATTCCTTGGGCCATATTCTCACCTCCTTTGCATGCTTTTGGATTTAGATGATCGACTTTGATGAGCTCTTTAGGAATTATTGATGGGCACCTTTGCCTAATGACTTATGATAGACTCACCTACTGCCTACTGACCATGGGTCTCTCAGCATCATCCCAGAATCTGCTTTTCTTGTCTTGGAATATATTAAAGCAAGAAAGCATTTCCCAAGTACGGCAGCTGGTTAAAAAGAAAAGGTACCTCAATTTCTCGCATCTCTGCTATGCTTTAAATGTTTTGTTATATGTGTGGACACTTCTCTTCGTTGTGTTTGAGGTAAATTACATAAAGAGTTAGAAAAAAGAAAGCAATGGTATATACATGATCATATTTTTCTCCAATACTTTGACATGGAGATATAAATATTGATGAGAAGGCTTGGGAATATAGCTTAGCATTACTATATTTTACACATGGGTTTATTTTATTAACTGACGGAATGAGAAGATAATGCAAAATGCTTTCAGAAGGTGAAAATTATTCTGAGAGACATGACTAGTAGCATCATGCACAAGAAGACCTGGTATGGTAAACAGAAATGTGACTTAATTTTGGCTATAGGGACAATTCCCAGAGGTCAAATGGATGAGCAAACTCTTTGAACTATTGTCATAAATCCAATATCCCAGCATGACATCTTAATGACTCACCAAAGGAGTCATAGCAACTAGGGCCACTTCGGGATGGAGCTGTAAAAGATCAAAGCAACTTTTCATCCTAATGGATGCATACATTTTGCTTTCAGTCTGAAAGCAGGTGCTGAATTTGCAACATGAAAATGGGGGCTTTTTTCTAGAGTAAATGACATTAAGGGCTAGAAGTAGTGATGTTGAGTGGGAGGGTGCTTTATCAGATACTTTTATTATTGGTTTGATTGCATGCTGTTCCACTGACACAAGGTTAGAATATAATATTGTACTAAAACAACCTCTACCTTCAATACTTTATTAGTGTCTAAACTTTGGGCTTTGAATGATTAACAGACCATGAGAATGTTTGATAATGACATGGCAGCACTTCGAAGATCAATCATCAAATTCTGACTACAATCCGCATATCAAGAAATGTAAGTAATCCGTGTCTTTTCAGATTTGTTCATGGACTCATCTCTTCCATCTCTTCTATGTTAAACAATAGCCTGCAACAACAAAAATTACAGTTCCTCTTGAAATATATATGTTCTTGCTAACAGAAGTACAATTGGAAACAATTTGGTGCAAAAATGTCATGTTGCAAGAGGGGGCTTTCATGTTCCAAGTGATATAGGGAACGGTATAAAGTATCCAAAATGCCCACTAAAAAATTACTTGTGTGTCCTTTTTTTCGACCATTTTAATGATGAGCCATAATTGCAAGAGCTTCAGACTACCATCATGCCCAGATTCGGAGTGGGAAAATGGCCTTGGTGCAACATGTGGAATGCTTTTTTATTTGTATTTCAGAGTCTGAAGCGCTGGCACGACATGGATTTCCTTCCCATACCAAAGTATTCCAGGTATCCGTTTTTACTGCCAGAAAGATATGGGACCTTGTGCCAATAAGAGGTGCTGCTTTTCTTGGATTGTATGTTTATGTACTACTGCTAATTGCCTTCAAGAATTGCAGTGTAAAGCATGTGAAGTCACCATCCAGACGCGGTGAGTGGGCTGCATTTTAACTACTTTTCCAAACAGTCCTAGCTTAAAGAGATTGATTCCAGTAAGGATGTCATCTTTCTTCTTTTGTAATCTTGTTATCATTATTACCCTTTGGAGTAGTATGCTTATGATCGAACTTTTGTTTTTTTGCATGGACTTATTGAGCAAGATAGGTTCCAATTTTTCTGTTCTGAGATCTAGATTAGATTCTTTTATTCTCCTACCAGCAGAAAAGCCAAATACAATCTTCCATTTCTATTGGAAAAATATTGTTGCCTTCTGAAATAAGAAATTTCTTTTGGACAATCTGATAACTTTTGCTGTGGTATTGAGGAGAGAAACACATGATAAAGAGCAGTCAGTTATATTTTTCATTCAAGCTACATGCTGCGGGTGAAAGTTGCGACCTCATTATTCAATATGGTGGGGGAGAGAATCCAGCAAAGGGAAGAAAGATGTGGGAGAGCAGCAAAAAAATAATAGCTGCTCTTTTCCTTTTTTTTTTTTTTTTTTTCTATCCTTTTGAGACCGAAATATGAACTGTTTTGCTTTTCTCTGTTTACTGCGCCAAAGATTCTCTCCCTTTCAAGTCAAACAAGTGAAAATAATAAAGAGAAAACATATGAAAGAAAAAGATGACATGGAGTGGAGAAAAGATGAACCACAGCTCATGCATATATTCTTCCACAGGGCCCACTCATGTATTCATACACGAGAAGGCTGAGGGAAGCCCAGAGACAGCAGGAAAGCATCTCCTGCAATAGATATATGGTGGAAGAGAGGTAAGGACCCAGGCCCCATACATGACTCCAAGGGTGTTATGTACCTTCTTCAAGTTTCCATGCCTTTAGTTCTTGATGGGTTCACAAGAAATTCCCAACCAAGGTGACAACCGAGGATTGGCCCTATCAGTTGATGCTAAGCCACGGCTTAAATGGACTCGACAGCTCCACGAGTGTTTCATTGATGCAGTCGCTCAGCTTGGTGGAGCAGATAGTGAGTAACAATCTCTTGTTACATTAGAACTGTTAATTTGCTATCTATTCTGAATTTCCTTTTTCTCTGATCCAATCATGTTATCTGATCCAATCACAGAAGCAACACCAAAATCTTTGATGCAATTAATGGGAGTTCCCGGGCTCACTCTGTACCATCTGAAGAGTCATCTTCAGGCATGCTTTCTCTCTAACTAGCCTAATAACTTAAGAATCTTCTTCAAAGGAGAATTATTTGATGCATGGATACTAAATCCATTCTTAGTTTTGCAGAAATATAGGCTAGCAAAGAATCGAGATATGAACACGACAAATGATGATAGAGAAAAAGGTGAGGTACTCTCTTTTTGTATTGTTTGAACTTAACTACTTTTCCTGCTGGACTATAATAGTCTTCTGCAGCAGATTGTGAGGCAGCTGATGACATGATGGTAGAGGATGAAGCTGCCCATATTGACCAGGGGAAATCACCAGCTCAGTTCAATGAGTATGATCAATGAAATCACAACTAATTTGTTTTCTCAATGTATGCTCGCATTATTGGTGCTTCTTATACAACAAAAATTCTCTCTTTTTAGGACCATGTTGCAGATGCAAATTGAGGTGCAGAGAAAATTGCAGGAGCAAATTGAGGTGAGATCAGATGATGCTTACGGTCATCTCTTTCAACCAAAGTTTTTGCTAATGGAGGAATTTGAATGGTTCTTTCAGGTGCAGAGGCACTTGCAGCTCCGCATAGAAGCGCAAGGGAAGTACCTGCAATCGGTCTTAAGAAAAGCACAAGAAACACTTGCTGGTTACAGTTCAAATTCACTGGGAGTGGAAGCTGCCAAGGCCGAGCTCTCGGAGCTGGTCTCTGCAGTGGAGACAGAGTGCTTGAGTTCTTCCTTTTCACAAGGTAGCTTGATTCCCAAACGAGCTGAACATGCTGATTGCTCCACAGACAGCTGCTTAACTTCATCTTTAGAGAGACAGGAGGCAAAGGTTCAAAAGCAATGTAAACTGGAGTGCAGCTCCTCTCTTGACAACTGGAGTGAAGGGTCTGATGAGATCAATCCTAATGGCAGGAAAGCAATTAGGACTCAGGCGAGCAGCAAGCTCAGCAAGACCAAGAGATGCTGCAGCAGTGCGTTTGGGGAAGCCAGTACTGAACCTCCAGCAAGTGGGAAGCAGGAGACCAATACTTTTGGTGTGCCACGAGGCCTTGATCTGAACAGATAGTTGAGCAGTAAAAGCTGGGAGTGAGCAGTACCATTTGCCTATGAGGCTCTTGTGAGAAATTTTCTCTTATTTTATGGACTGCAGCATCTGAGATTTGAGCTGCCATTAGCTGCTGCTCTCCTAGTCGTTTGTTACTGTTGATGTGTGTGTATGAATGGTGACCCAAGCCAGACCCTTCTAAAGCTTGGTCCTCCATTATGGTTGGCATCCACTGCGTGCTTATTCGTATACTGGGGAACAGGGAGATGACAAGTGGCATTTAAATAAGTATTGTTGGGTAAGCCTCTGTGGTCAACATGCTGAAGAGGCTCCATGGGATCCTGGACCCTACTCATAAGGCTTTTCCAGGATGCCAACTGGCCTTTGGCCGGCCTTCAGCACCCATTTGGTCGGCAGTTGCATGCAATTATATTTGCAGAGAGAAAGAAATAAAAAACAGCATAATTTAAAGAGAGATGGGGGGGATGGATGGATTATGCTTCACTTGAGGGGGGAGCGTTTACTTCTGTGAAATTTAAAATTAATAACAAGCTATTTAATTTAAAGATCTACAATGACAATTATGATTTATACTACTGAAAATGTCTAAAAATTAAAAGTCATATTGTCATGTATCCTGATAGCCTCTGATTCATGGATCATATGAACGTATTTATTAAATATTAGTAAGTTAAAATATATGATACATTATTGGATCATGAAACATGTTAAACGCATGCACGCCGCCCCCCCCCCCCCACACATATATATATATATATATATATATAAGTTTTTTCTTTTTTTTAACATGAAAAAGGAAGGAGAAACACGCTTGGCTTATATATATATATATATATATAAGTTTTTTTTTTTTTTTTTAACGTGAAAAAGGGAGGAGAAACACCCTGGCCTTATTAGAACAAAATAATTACAACATAGCACGACAAAAATAATATACAAGATTGAGGGCTAAGATAGGAGAAAGTTACCAAGCTTTTTGATGTTTCATTGTACTAAAATTTTTGCTAGGCAAGATTGCCCATGGTTGGAAAGAGAAAAGGATTTAATATGTAATACATTGAAATGAGATGGTGAAAGAAGTAGAATTAGTAAAAATCCTTGTATTTCTCTTTCTTCAGATTTATCATCAGAATGTAAGAACCAGTTGGTCCCATGCTGGCTTAATAGAGGGATGAATGAATCTTTTCCTTCATGAGGACCACATAAGATGCAAATATAGAGGTAGGGAGAGAATCTTGAGGCAAGGAGGGAATGTGAATCTTATAAACTTAGTGCCATATTACAATCAAGCAACAGAAGACAAATAAATTCCAGTGTTGATTCACAAAGAGGACACCAAGTGCTAACAGCCCAACCCTTTTTTCTAGTATGTCCCTCATCTAATAACGATTTCTTAGAGAAAACCAAGTAAACATTTTAATTTTTTTCAGAATAGTAACCTTCCAAATCCTTTTGTAGAAATGTTAGTCAAAACCTTCATAATTAAAGAATTTGTAAAAGGAGGATACGGAGTAAATACCATTCTTCGAGGGTTACCAGATTGATAAGTTTTTCTGATCCATCGATCAAATGAAAAACAGAAGAGATTACTATTCATCCCATTAAGACTCCTAAAGGAAGGAGAGAGGTCTCAAAAGCTTGACAAACCATAATTGTCTTCATTTAATGTATTAAAAATCAATAGATTTTAAAGCTTAGATCATAGCAAAACATAATCATGTATCATTATAATTATTCAATACCTACTTAATATGTATAAGCTAGAATTTATCAAAACATACGATTCTAGTCCTCTAAATATTTTAGCGGCATAGATATGATCAATATCTTATTAACAATATTGAAATCAAAGTCGTGAATATCCTTTCCATGTACGTATGTGTACGTGTCTATATATATATATATATATATATATGAAGAGTGTCAATTAGCTCTTCTAGTTGGTATCAGGCAAATTATTAGATGCATCTAACAGTAACATGTTGCATTTTAAGATGCCAAATATTAACATGTTTAATCTTTTTAATGCGAATGCCATGGTTCAAATATTGAAATTAGGATTTGACCCATTAGTAATCTACTATAATAACTTAATTGGAGAAAAATCACGTAGCATCAAACAAGATTAATAATGGAATATTCACAAAAGGCATGTTATAAATCAAGGTGACCACTATCACGAGTAACAGGACCCTCTAAATGGTTGTAAGTGGGAACCACAAAGGATTACTTGGAAGGCACTCTAATTTTATCATGTATTCCTAGGCCTAGCTGTTTGCATATTTTCACCCAGTTATTGGTGGGCATTAAGAACCAGCATGGCTCCCTCACCCTTTTCTTTTTTCCCAAAAACAAAAAAAAAAAAAAAATTCTTTAAGATTATAAATTTGCAGTTTTTTCTTTTCTTTATTAAATATAATGTAATATATCCAACCAAATAACTTTTATTTCTCAGTTCTCCCCTTTTTCTTTTATCCAGTGTTTCTCAACACGGACATCATCTTTCTCGACAAAAAATAACAAAAAAATGTTTTGAAATAATAAATTTTAAAATAGTATAGACACCTCAAATTCAAATAATTAGAATCGTTAGCTACTACATCTCAATGGCTTCATCACCAAGCAAACTTCCCACCTACTTTTAATGTCTATAATACATTTTGAGTCGTATTTGGATAGAAGTAAGGCCTAACACGCCATAGACTGGTCCATGGAACATTTGTCTTCGTATTACTTCGGTGCCTTTAAATCGCATCTCGTCTACTACCTTGCTTGCAAATTGCATTGAATATTACATTTTATCTATGATAAAGAGAGTGGTGGAGTCTTGCAGGTGAGTTGGACTCTTGCGGCCTCCCAACTTATGGATGGTCCCTCCATGGAGTGACTTCAAAGCTTCCAGAATCCTTATTAGCCTACTAGTCTTGCACCTGCTACTGGCTGATGGTTACGTTTTGATTGTGAGGACGCCTGTGTCTAATGGTGCTAAGGTGAGTGGCAGAGGAATGCTGTCTAATATTCCAATAATAAGTTAGGGCTTATTCGGTACAGTTGTTAGGAGCCAACAGCTGGCATGGGGTCGCTAATCCCTAACAGTTACTGTTGAAGTGCAATAGCTGTATCAAATAGAGTTTTAATTTACTTGAGTCTTCAATTAAATTTAATCTAAGATCAATTATTCATTTAAGTGCCCAATAAGGGCCTACCTAGATATAGCACAAGGAGGAAGCTTGAGCATCTAAGTGCAACTCTCTCATTTAGAAGGTAAATAATTGGAATGGAGGGCTAGGTAATTGTCTATGAGGGGCAGGATTATGCTTATTAAATTAGTGTCATGTACCTTGGCTGAATATATGGTGATCAACACCCTTATTATTGATAATTTATAAGCTTGATCAAAAATTTCTACTTAGGCTCATCAAACACCACTCGAAGAGTGCATCTACTAACATTCGCAAAACTTGAAACTTTTTCTTTGAAGGTCTCTCACTCACACACACACACACACACACACACATATATATATATATATATATATATATATATATATATATATATATGTATATATGTATGAGTTAGGAAACTTATTAGATTATATCTAATAGAAAACCTATCGGACTATATCTAATTTTAGGGGGACCATGACCCTTGTAGCCTTAATCATGCTCTGCCTGTCTACTAAGCCTAGGAACTAGTTTGTCAACCTATGCAATGTTGTGACCTCATTATCCCATCTATTATGCTATAATAGAATACTTTGATGAATAAGCATGCAGTGAGATTCTTATTAGAGCCAAACAATTTCAAGTGTGCACTGATAAGGGCCAGGTAGGGCAGTTGGAGGCTTTCTATATGCCTGACCATCCCCTCCAAAAGTGGCTCATTCCATTGAAAAGCAATATACTCATATGCACCAATACTAGCATCTAGAGTCAGATGGATGATTGGAGATGATAACTTTATTAATATGCTTAATAATCCCTGGATATCCCCAGTTCCCTTTATGCACTCTTCTATTGTTAATTGTGAGCCATTGAGGAATCTAGTGGAAAATGATCTATTTATTTATAGAGAAAGGAAAATGGAACAATAGCTTCATTACCTAAGTTTTCGAGGATTAAACCATATAAATTCTCTCCATGCCACCATTAGCTTTCAACTCTCCTGATAAACAATGGTGAGAAGGCTCTACTACTGGAAGAGTTAAATCTAGAACTTCATACATTCTCTTCTAGGCTGAGCCCATAAGGACAATGGATGTTATAGCATGCGTAGAAGATAGGAATCTATCCAAGAGTGGCCCTATGAATGGTGGTGTAGAGCTGCCTAACTTGCCGAAGCATGTTGCAGTACAGAGGTATCCATATAATCCCTTATTATGAACATTGTCATGAACTTGAAACCCTTGGAGCCTATATTCATTCTTGTAGCAATTTAAGAGAGGAAAGCATAGAGCTAAATGAGAATATAAGTTGATCCTTATTTGTCATGTGTTGCCTGTCAAATTCAATTGGCTAGAAATTGTAGAATTTTGGAAGCATTAATCTAAGCTTGAATTCAAGTGGCCATCATGAAAGCATCTCTCTAAGCCTTCGAATTCAACTAGGGGTGCATATCGAGCTAGGATAATCCAAAAACTAATACCAATTTGAGCTAATAGGATTAGATCGGTTTGGGTCTAAGTGGTAATAGGACCAATTCGGGGTCCAAAATTTTAGATCCAATGCCTTCCGTGTTAATTTTCAATTTGAAAGATTGATTCCTTATATATATCTCACGAGTTGTTTATTACTACTATTAGGATTGATTCTTTATATATACCTTATGAGTTATTTATTATTACTATTATGAAACTTCTATTATTAAATTAATTGATAAATATTATATATATTTTTTATTAAACATAACTAAGAGAAAAAAAATTAATTTTTAGAAAATTAATTCTACTTTGGAATTGATTCGAAACCAAACCGATCTAATTAAGTTAATTCTAAGTTAGTTTCATAATAGAATCGGTTCAATTTTTGATCTAAAATCTTGTAACCAATTCTAATCGGTTTGGTTTTAAGTTTTGACTTAAAATTATCCCAACCCAACCCATACTCATCCCTAAATTCAATCTTACTAATTCAACCTTACTAATGCATTAGAGAGATCTTCAACAACTAAGAAAAATCTAAGATCCTTTTACTGTAATCTTTATAGTTTCTCACATGAGAATCTCACTCATGTCTTCCTCCAGATCAACTTTAATGGTAGTATGAACAAGAGATGTATGAATGGTTCAGCTTGGCTTGTTATTCTAAACTTCAACTCATCATTTGTGGTGGTGGATAAGACTCATCTTTTATGATTACATAATTTCTTTTGATGGAATTGCAAACATTATAAGAAGGTCAAGTGCATGCCATCTTTAAATTAAATGCAGATGATATAGCCTTGAAAAGAGATTCAAGAACCATTATCTCTTACTTAAAAAATTACAATAATCTTTGGGATAAACAAGTAAATCAGGGAGACACTCGCACATAATTATTGGAATCAAGATTTATTCCGTCATTCACTCTATTTGAATACAAACATGTCTTCAAAGAAGTAAACAATATAGCATATTGTGTGGCATCTTTTATAACCTACTATAGTTGATAATACTCTCTTATTCTCTCTTTTTCTAAGTAGCTTTGGGGTATTTTGGTGTTTGGCTTAAACGACCATATATATGTAAGGGCACAATGCTCATTGTCTTTAAAAAGAGAGAGAGAGAGAGAGAGAGAGAGAGAGAAATAAAAGCTTTGAGAATTTAGCAACACACTTTTGACTTTAGTTTTAATATAATGCCAAAAAAAAAAAAAAAAAAAATTTGATTCACCTCCTTAAAAATCATTAGAATTTCTTCTGCTGGATATCTCAAAGCATGTGGATGATAAGATGAGCGTTTTCACTCCTAATAAACCACCTATCCACCATATTTGATGCCCAAAAAAAACCAGAGAGAGAGATGAGAGTTACCATAAAGTCACGGGGAATATAAGGTTAAACATAGACAATACTAGAGAAAGATAATCTCTTCTAAAATTTTTACCATTTTCCTATATCTACAATAGCTTCCATCTTGGATAAATATAATGTTTTATAGAGTTTATTTTAGGTTTTATGAAAAGCCAATTGCACCTCTTAAAAGCTAAAAATCACTATATCAAGGCATACAAATTATAGAAAAATTATCAAAACCTACATCCAAAGCATTTGATGTGATATGAGAATTAGTAATTAGATAAATCCAATCATAAATGGGAAAAAAAAGGCAAAACCATTATTGGAAACTAAGTTATATCAAGCCTCGATTATTTCGCATTGAACTAGAGATGCAATGCTGCAATTATGAGCACACGTGTATTATATGCGCCATGCCATGCAAAGATGCAAAATTGAGACACCTAAATTTCAACAGCAAATTATTTTAAAAACTAAATTGTAAAAAAATCACTTATATTAGTTCAGAAATAAGAATGGTAACGTCTTATATCCACTTCCTAGTTTAATTAATCTATTGAATCGAGTCTATATAGTCATAAAAATTTGAATATAATTTAATGCATAATAGGTTAATTTAAGTTTTAACTCTTCAAACTGAAAGTATTATAATTTTTCTTCTTTATCAGGCAGCATCCTCATCGAATGCTATAAACTAAGCAAAATTTATCTCAAATAAAATCTTTTGAGTTATAGTAGTAATTTCATGTTATGATAAAATTCTCATTACCACATCAATTTCTGCAGACTAACTTTGATACCATTTGTAATGCTTAAAGCTTATCTACTGATCCAATTCATTTACGGACTGAATTCTTGTAGCTTTAAAAATTTAAATATAAATTAATTAGTAACAGATGAGCTAACTCAATTCTTTCGAAAATTCTTTTCCATTTGATCTAAAACCATTCATGTAAGAAATATTATATTAATCTTAACTTTTAACATGCAAAATCTAATTGCTTGGGTGAAACGATAACAAATTAAGGGGATGTCTTGTTGTGCAAAGCGAATTATATTCCCTTAGCTCCGTGAGGCAGCTGTTCTTAGTAGCTGGGGGCAATAGCTGGTCTAAGTTGAATCTCATTGTCTTATAGGGCTCGTTTGGTTTGCAGGAAGTGATTTTCAAATAGGAATAGAATGACATAGGAATAGAATGACTGAAAATTAGATTCCAGGCATAAAATATCTAAACTATTACGTTTGATAGACTATAAAAAACATGCATTTTTTTTAAGAAAGAATGAAGCTGTCACATTTGATTGAACAAAATAGTGTATAATATCAATTATCAATTATACCCTTTAGTTCTTAAAACTTTTTTTTACCATCTAATTTTTTTAACTTTTATATGAGGTTATAAAAAATGGTTAAGAAATCAAGATATTAAAATTCAAAGATGCTTCAAAAAAAAATATAATAGAAAAAAAAATTTAGGATCAAAAATCAAATTGATATAACAACAAGCATTAATTTGTAAAAAGATCTCAACTAATTCTCCTTCTCTCACCTGTTGATTTGAAAAAAAAAAAAATGTATACGATAGAAAAGAAGGGTATATTGGAAAGAAAAAGTAAACACGATATGATCCCGGGACCAGCAAGCGAAAGTATACCAGTCCAATAAAACAGATTGCAAGCAGTGAAGTAAGAATTATATCTCAATAAAAAGTTAGAATAATTAATAATATGATACAATAAAATTTTATTTTTTATAAAATATAAAAATTTAAATCATATAGAAATAAAGTATTCTTAAAAGCATGAACTTTTGGAACCAATTACTTTAACAAATGATAGATAAATATGATAAATAAACAGCTCAGACAATTGCGTGAAAGATCAAGAATTATACAAAATAAAAATGAATATAAACATATTTCTCCACTTATTCGTACACACTCCACCACCACACAAAAAAAAAAAAAAAAAAAAAAAAAAAAGAAAGAAACAAAGAAGAGAAATCCCAACGCCCCGCTAATCTCCACGTCCACTACCGAAAGCGATCGTAACCCAAACCTCCCTCCTCCTCCTCGTCCTGTCTTCCTCCGCCTCCCCTTCCTCCCCGCCACCGCCGCCCTTCTTCGAGTCCCCCTCCTCCTCCTCCTCCGGCATCCGGTACCGACACACGGGGCACGACCCGTGCATCCCCAGCCACTTCTCGATGCAGAGCCCGTGAAACGTATGCCCGCACGGCATCTCCTTCACCACCGCCGCCTCTCCGGCCAGCTCGTCCAGGCACACCGGACACTCCCCCGCCCCCTCCCCCTCCTGCCCGACCTCCACCGTCTTCATCGCTTCGATCGACGCCCTCGACGCCGGCGGCTGGCCGCCGCCCCTTCCGGAGAGGAGCTCCGCCACCAGCTGCGGGTCCATCTGCAGCACCACCATCCCCTGCGTCAGCGGGTTCACCAGCACGATCCGGTCAGGCGGCGGCGCCGGCTCTCCGTCCGCCGGCGGCTGGCCCATCACGCCGACGAAGATCGGGAGGAACCTCCGCCTCCCCCCACCGCCACCCGACTCCTCCGCCTCCCCTCTCACCCGCTGCTCCGCGTTCGCCGCCTCGCTCTCCGACTCCGCCGCCATCTCACTTCGAGAGGGAGGAGAGGTTTTGGAATCAAAGATAAGAATAGAGATAGACTTCAGCAGCGAAGAGAGCGGATCGGAGGATTAAAAAGAGCAACGAAATGATCTGGAAGTTTCATACGGTTCCATTCCAAACGAAATTTTGATAATTATTAATTTATTATTTATATATTTTTTTAAAAAAATTTTCTAGCTGATTCCAATATTTAAGTCATGCGTTTAATAATATACACCATACCGACTTGAATTTAAAATATTAAATATTTAATGAAGATTCTGTATGAAGATTTTTTGAGTGCTATTTTAGTGTAATAATAAAATATATTAAAGAAAGACAGCTAACAGTTGTTCTAGTATGTGTTACATTTCTGTTGGCAACAGATAATGCATCATCTCTCGTCTAGCTGGCATTGCTGTCGGTCGGATGTAGCCGACGGTTTGCTTACGTCATTGCGTTGTAGCCAACGAAGTGATCTTTCTGAGTTCAGAGCACTCTATGCAGAGATACCGCATTCTTAAGATTAAATCCAATATTTTTAAGATAAGTTTTATTACTGTATTTCCGACCGTAAACAATACTGAAGATAAAATAAAATTTAAAAAATATAAAAGGTAATATAAAAAAATCAGAAGCATTGAACAAGAGCTGTTGAACGAAGGGGATTGAAGCATGATTATCAAGAAAAAAATTGTAAAAGTTTATCATACCGAATCCTTTTAAAATATTTCACCTGACCTAACCTAATCTCAGCCATAAAGGCTATAGGTTTTTCTTAGGCAGATGATTATTCCATCCAGATTCATGTCAACAGATGCTAAAAGCAAAAGCATTCATGATGTAATTTGTGATGTAAATGTCAACTTGAATACAGTAGGTTTCCTTTGAATGTAGCTGGAATTGATCAGGCTTTAATGAAAGCTTGTTTTGAGAAAGAATTCTATTATTTCGTAGATGCGGAATATATTTATTTTGATGAGTTAAAAGATGCTTAAATTAAATTATTCTCACCTTTTAAGCCTTCAATCCAAATCTAATTCAAGTTTATATCAAAAATAATATTTATGAATTATGAATCCAAATTCATTTTTCTAACAAAACCAAATTCAATCCCCTGAAAAAGAAAAAAAAAAAAAAAAAGGAAATCACATGTAAAATATATATTGGACTAGGTTAGGTTCATCGGGTCCAGATTTACATTCGGAAGCCTTTATGACCAGGTGAGTCATGCGTCTAGCGGCGCAAGAGCTATCGACTTCTCTTACCGTAGGTGACAGCATTGCTCCTCCATTTCCTAATTCCACGTCCTCTTCAGCTGGCCGGGTGATGAGGCTCCTATCCACGTGATCAACGCTCCTCAAACCACACAAGCGGCTGGGTCCCGCCAGAACTAGGTCGGCACCGCTTCATTTAGGCAAGCCTGCACCACACTCAAAATAAAATAAAATTAAATTAAATTAAATTAAATAAATAAAAATTGAAAAATAAAAATAAAGAGAGGCTATGCTACCGTAGTACGCCGTGTTCGAAACCGTCGGACCACCGCCGCCCTCTCCCGCTACTGTTTGTAATCGTCTTAACCGAAGCCGTTGAGCCATCGGAACAATCGATCTCGGCCGGATTCTAGTCGGCCATTGAGGAGGCCGATGAGCTCAAAGGTTTTCCGTTGAGAGCCCCGGAAGGCACGGCATGGGTCTGAGCCAAGCGGACTGGCTCAGCCGGCGTGGCACACTGAGACATCTTTTTTAAAAATAAAAATAAAAATATTATTTCAATGTAGTTAATTAAAATAAATTAAATATATCATACCTTTCGTTTGATATTTAGAACCATTAAGGATAGCATTGTCTTCTACCTTTGATTTTTACTTCCTTATTTATTTTAAAAAATTCTTCATCTTCACCGTTCTTCTACTCTTGCATTCTATCTTATATATTGGACAAGTCTTTGAAGTAAGCTAGCATCTTCACGCTAGACTTCAATTATCTCCTACTATCGAGTATTCGTACTACTATTGACATGAGTTAGTAAATCATAAGTCATAGCGAAAGCATAGGATAATTATTCTTATGAAAATATCAAAATTATCCAACTTATCTAAGTTAGAAAATTTATAAATTTATTATTTAAATAAAAAATTAATTCATTAGATGACAAAGTTAAACTTTATGGTTTTTTTCTTAATTCAAATGTTCTAAATTTTATTAGTATTAGTGTCCCCACTACTATTACTAAGGGTCGGTCTTAAAGTAGGAAACCTTTTACCTATATTATATTTTTGGTCATATGTCATAAATATTTTATTTAATAAATTAATAATTTCATCTTTAAGACTATCTCTATCGGCTTCATGTATCATATTATCATAAATTTCTTCTAATATTATAAATAAACTAACTAATTTAGTTTTAGGATCCATAACTAAACTTAAACAATGAAAATATGAATTTTTTTCTCAATATTTATAAATTTTAATTGCATCGATGCAATTATATTTTTAAAACCTTCCTCATTCTTATATTGGTAATATTATAGATTTGCTCCATAACTAAGGAAGATATGAGATAATAGGTACTAGATAAAATATTAATAGCCTAATAAAAATGTTCCAAAAATTACATAATAATATTATAATTATTCTAGTGAATTTCAAATATTAGTTCGCTTGGAAAATGGATATTATAAAAACTAGTAATAATATCTTTATATTCAAAATATGATTATAACATTAAATATGTAGAATTTCATCTATGTTTTACATATAATAAAAATTGTTTATACTTTTTACCACTAGCATTACACAAACTTTTAAATTCTTATTTTTTAGCTTCTAAAGGTTGTATATATTTAATAGCATCTTTAACTTTACTTATATATATTTCAATAATAGTTAAAGCATCTTGTATAATTAAATTTATAATGTGACATACACATCTTATATGAAATAATTTCTAATCTAAGATCGGACGTACTTATAGTTTGAGTAACTCAATAGCAATAATATTATTAAAAGTATTATTTAAATTAATTTAAAAAAATTATCCTGTATAGGTGTTTACGTATTGTATGCATGATATAAGAAGAGATATTGGTGGTGTTGCATAGAAATTCAGTTAATTTAAAACTAAAAATTCTTTTTTGCATGGCTTGATCATAATCAATAGAATATGCGGTAACATAAATATAAGATAATTCAAAAGTATCGGTCTAGTGTTATTCTACCATCAAATTTGAAAAATATAAAATCAATGTTCTTTATATTTAGAAAATTATTTAAAACAATCAGATTTAGTAGCATTTTGAACTTTTTTTTTACATGTAGATTTTAAGGTAGTTTTTATATATTTTTTTAATATAGATTTTGATAAAAAAAATATTTCAATGCCTATAATTAATTTTAATAATTTTTTTATTTAATTTTTAAAAATAAAAAATTTTGTTAACACATTTTTATAATCAAATTTAATTTTGGTCTGAGTGGAAACATTAGATACACTCTCATGCTTTTTTTGATATCAAATTAACTTACTGAGCTGTAAACTCACATGCTATTTATTATATTTTTACAGAGTCTCAAAACATCATTACCGAAAGTGAGATGGTAGAGGAAAGAAAAGACTGAATAATTCTGATATACAGCTTGAGAAGTATGATGGATGATCTTTTTTTCAATTCTAGTAAAATATATGTTCCATTAGGATCTGTTTAGAAATGATAGTTTTTCAGGCACCCTCAAGTAGACACCTTAAAGGTATGTAGTTGTGGAGTTTGACCCAGGTAGCAGGTTTGAGGCATGAAAACTAGTTTTCAAGCATTATAGTTTGTTCTCAAATATTTTGTAAGGTTTTAAATTTCGTACAACACAAACATCTTAAGTTTTTCATAGAATAAGATGCTCTATGTCTTATCCTATTTTAATCTCCGATTCAGTAAGATATTTCAGTATTTACTTGGATGCTTTTTTGTAAAAAAAAATTATTTATAAAACTTAAATGCTTTATTTAATTTTTAATTATATTTAAACTTTAAAATTTATAATTTTATAATAAATTAAATTTATTTAAAATTAATATTATAATTTATTACGACCGTAAGATAACAAGATAGAATGGTTAAAAATAGTTCCAAAATCTCTCGAGGATAGTTGAGACAGCTCTATTACAACGACACTTAAATCAGTGCTTTGCATGGCATGTCTACTCAAAATAGAGAGGGGAATAAAAATTATCAGCTTTTTTAATGAACTCGTTCTTTACTTCCATCCGGATAACAAAAATTAAATATGCATCAATTGAACTCCGTGGATTCTGCTAAGACCTTTCTTTTTATTTTAAAGGGCACATTACAAAGCCGTAAAACAGAAACAACAATGAGAATCTCAACACCACGTATTAGAGATATGAAATCTCACAAAATAGCTTTTCTATAGTTAGCTACGAGAAGGCTACTCAAATTATGGGCACCACCATTAACATCCCGATAGAGGCGATTAGCTTCAAAATTTTTGAGAGCTCAGCTGACTTGCCATGCATCCCTGTGGTATACTTGGATATGATGCTTCTCGCGAGGCCTACAGTTTATAATTTCACCCAACCGCCATACCATAGTCTCTCCATAACATTTGAAGCTCAATGAGTGGCCATAGACAAGAACATAGTTACTAGCATCGGATCGGACCGGTCGATCAAATCAATGAGCCAATGGATTAGACTCCTAACTGATCTAGCTTTTTAATTAAATTAGTTGGATAATTAATTCGATCTAAACAGAACGAGCAAGCTGATTTTTTATTGCTCCAGCGTGAACCAGTAGAGTCTGACTGATTTTTTAAAGTCTTCTAAAATTATTTTTTAATTAATATAATTTAAATATAATTGTTATATATATATATATATATATATATATATATATATATATATATATATTAAGCTTAAATCTTTCTTTTCATCGCTCATATCTCAAACATATCTCTAACTTTGTAGATACAAATTTTATGGATGTTTTATATGTTTGTTATACTTTTTTTTCATGCTTATAAACCAATATTATTATTTTTTAAAAAATATTTAAAATTAATTTCAAGTATGGATAATATATTCTATTATAGTTTAAATAACTTAATTTTAAATATTTAAATTTTGAAGATGTTAAATTAGTTAAATTTTATATTAAAAAAACTATCTTTATTTATTGTTATGAATCATGTTTTTTTTAATTTTAATTATATTTTAACTATCCAAGCGGTTCAATCATTGATTTATTTGGTTCAACCATTCATCCTGTCCCTCTATCGGGTCCACGATCGATCAAGTCTTGTAACTACGGACAAAGCCTTCTCGAGCTGCTCTCAATTCCACCAGTGATATAGTGACACCAAGTTAATACACTTCGCCCACCGCAACCAAGGTAAAGCCGGTCACCGGGGTATCAACAAATGATCAGCCCAAATCTAAGCAGCACATTTCTGTCTCGTTAAGTGATTCTGCTAAGACTTCACCACAAGCAAACTGTTTCTTGTGTAACAACAAATATGATAGGTCCAATAACAACCATTTTTGCTTTCTTCCAGGAGTTGCATACATGAAACATAGCATTAGCCACCACAGCCAGAACAACTGAATCATTCTAACCAATGGTTAAAATTCAAGTTGCCTCAAAAAAAAAAAAAAAAAAAAAAAAAAAAAAAAAAATCAAATTTTCGCTTTGAACAGAATTCCAGGACATACAATGCCATTTTACTTCCTTCATCTCTTCTACATATAAAAATACTACATCTATATAATCATCGAATTTATGCTTCTACCTTTTGCAAGAAGAATGATGGAACTCTGTTAGATGAAATGGGAAATCACTGGAACAGGGCCTCCAAAAATCTGGCCTTTTCTTGTTCGAGCCTTTATTTTTCTATACTGTTACCAATGAGCAATTATTGAACTCGGGGTTTCCCCGTGAACACCCCCTTCTCTCTTCATACGTGATCTAGCAAAAGAATTGTCAGAGGTCTTATAAATGATGACTAATTGTGCTCGCATTGCTATGAGTTGGGGATGAAGGTGCCAACATAACCAAAGCCCACTACCAAAAATGCGAAGGCCTGGAAGTAGATGTAAATGTAGTAGTAGTTTTCTCCAAAGGCAACATCGTAGCATGCACAAAATAAGAGGAAGACTGCGAATCCAATTTCTGAGAACTTCATTCTGATGAAAGAATGAAAGTCATCAATATCAGTAATATGTACACCTGATGTAAACATTTCCAGTATGCATGATTGTTACCTGTCTCTCAATCTGATCGGAGGCTTTTCAAGTATCTGGGTCTCAGGTTTTTCCTTGAGAGTATCTCCCAGCTTCTCTGTTACAATCCACTCATCTACGCTTCCTGCCTCAAATAGACCAACCATGGTTGCTTTCATCCGGTGCATGGACATCACATTTTCAAAAAGAATCCAGAACGGCATAAGATGGATGGATCTATTGACA
Source organism: Metroxylon sagu (assembly GCA_017589505.3). Classification (NCBI taxonomy): domain Eukaryota; kingdom Viridiplantae; phylum Streptophyta; class Magnoliopsida; order Arecales; family Arecaceae; genus Metroxylon; species Metroxylon sagu. The sequence goes on along the minus strand of JACVBY030000604.1, from coordinate 1,636,243 downwards.
TCCAAATCAAAGCATTACATGTTAAAAAGTAATAAAGTGGAGAATTCGTGCGCAAGTTTGTGCATATAAATGACAATAAATGTTACCTCAAATAGTCACTGATCATGGTAAGAAGATGGTAGGGTTACTTCTACAATTAACTAAACTACTCAATGGCAGTTCATCAGAAGAAAAGGAATATTTGAATAATTTGAAAGTTTCAGACCTAGGATTTCTGATGGCATTGAGAACTGTAATGGTTGTTGGAATATAAACAACTCCCCAGGCAGGAATGCTGACTTCTGGAACCAGAACGGATACTGGAATCACGACACAGTAGAGAACAAAGGTGACGACATGGGCTACAATCTTTCTCACAAAGAAAAAACTGTAGAGCACATGAAACTTCTTCCAGAATGACACTTCCTGCACCATATAAATAACAGATCAGACAATACAGAACACAATTTGCTGCATATTATCTTCTTACCCTGCACTTGCAAGAATGCTTACCTTGGTCACCACTATCTCCATTGCCATTTTCCTGAATAAATTTGCAGCCCCGCATGTCCACCTATGCTGTTGATGGCAGTATGCCTTCAAAGTACTTGGAAGTTCACTTCTAACCTAGAGTTGATTTTAACATAAAAGACAATTGGTTTCATCAGAGCTTTGCAGATTAGCATGCTTGATAGAATGTGGTACTAAGACAACTAACCTGTTAGATAATCAAAGTGGAATTCAAATGATTTTATAGCCTACAGAATGTCTGGTAATTATCAATGCTCTCCATTCTTGAAAGAGACTAAGTAATTTAGAGGGAAGTTCGTCCACCCTTGTTTTGGTAGAAATAGTTCAAATTCATGCATCATATATGTGTATATATAAGCTATGAAAAACAACCATATCTGGCAATAGGCCATAGGTGATTTTCAATTTTTATTTTACTAGATTGTCGTAGAGCATCAGTCATGAATTGAAGGTCTGCAGTCCATCTTGCATGGGACAAATTTGTCCATTGTATTCAATTGGTGGAATATGAATGAAGAAATTTAAACCATCATCCATGATCTCAATTAAAGTTAGGAATTCATCAGCCCATGACAATAGTTAAGACTTCAGAGAACACTATCATTATTTTAATGTTCACAAAAACTAGGTTACACTCTCCTGCACCTCTTAACTTCAAAAACAAGCTTGAACTAAGGTAGATTTAATACCTTAACATCACCATCATATAAAAACTTCCATCCTTTAAGACTTGCCCGAACAGCCAAGTCCATGTCCTCTACAGTAGTCCGATCCTTCCAGCCTCCAGCTTCAACAATCGCTGATTTCCTCCACACACCAGCAGTGCCTATGAACAGATCAATTTCATAAGAACTATCAATCTTAAGATGTTAAGTCCTAGAAAAATACATCATTTCTTGCAGAATATGTTGCAGCTTATCAATTTTATTTAATTCTGATTTCTTGATCTCTATTCTGCTTTTAAAGCAGCTGGTTGATGTGTCTCGATACAACAAAATTGAAATCCAATTCATTCACTTTTTTATTAAAATAACAAATGTCAAAAAAGAACTTATTGAGTGATTTTAACAAAAAAAATTGCACAAAGTTGACATATCTATTATGACTATAAACATATTTCTGTGCCAAACAATTACACTGCTGCTAAAAGGAGTCATGCTTTACCATTAAATCCGAAGAAGGCAAAGGTAGATGAACCTGCTTCCTGCTCGACTTTGAAGTGGTAATCTAGGGTCATCTTTTGTATCCTTGTCATGAGGCACTCTGTAGAATTCACTGCAAAATCGTCCGGGAAATGCCACGTCAGCAACTTCCTGTCAATTAAAAAAAGAATATATCAGAACGAATAAAAGCTTTTTTAAAAAACTTGTTGAGGAAACTTTGCAGAAAGAGTTTTAAGCCTCATGCATCACCAAAGTGCAATGAAAACTAGTTGTTGGTGACTCAATTAACCTTAACATATATGTTTTTCTCTCTCTATCTCCTTTTTTTTATTTTTCGGTGCAAGGGCATGGTAGGGAAAGGGGGGAGGAAGGGTGGGGTGGGGGCATTGGTGATCCTTTATTCGATATGGAAGTGTTGGACTTTTAGCTTTTATTTGATGGACAAGTATTGTGCAATGGAAAAAAATAACAAGCTGCTCCTCTCTTTCTATATGACACTTGAATTAAAATATGATACATATCCCTGGGACACCTCCTCCCCTTTTATAGATGAGGGTAGGCTTTGGGGCTTTTGTCATTTGGCACCTAAGAGTTCCAGTTAAACTTTTGCCTTATTTGGATTAACTATTGGGATACCTTTACGTATTTATTTTCCAGCAGCTATGTGAGATAGTTGTTGGCCAACAACTATCCCAAATAGGCCCTTTGTCTAGAGAGAGAGAGCGATATGGAGATGGCATGCTTATCCATGCCATCTCCTAGGAGTCCTAAGAACTCCATCTTGAGAGCAGGGGGCACTGGGCACTATGGGTGGCCAACCCCTTATAAAAAAGCACACGCCCAAGAAAGGGGTACTAGCCACTAGCGGAGGCCACCCCCTTTCTAAAAGCATATGCCCTTTGTGGTGTATGCTTGCTAGTAGGCACCAAAAGGTAAGGGTGCTAGCCCTCTATCCTGGTTGGCCAGTCCTTATTTAGATCTCATCCAAATGGTCTGGGATTGATCAGGATAGTCTTATTGGATGCAGGCTAGCCAAATATCTATATCTAAACTAATGCTTTTAATCCAATCTTTTTTCTAATGAAATCTAAATCTTTCTTGATACAAATTATGACAGAATAATTAATTAGAATCTTATTCCAATGGATCTGGAGACTTATAAAACATGCTAGATGCGTTATTAGAACAAGTCAACTAAGATTTTTGTTCACCAAAGACCTATTCTTTTAACTATGCTTAGTCACACATTAGCTACATGATTCAACATGGAGTTATAGAGCCTATAATGCATTACTGGACCTTTTACCAAAAAGGATGAAACTAGTTGATTTTCTTGTTCCTACACAAACTACGCCATCTGACCATTGAGTACTGTACTATCAAACCTTTACCCATACAATTTCATGGCCCATTGGAACCTTGGATCGTGTCAAATAATCTATTTTTTGAAAATTATTCATTATTTTCAAAATCTTTCTAGTTACTACCTGGCTAAGTTGACATATCTAACAACATTTTTGTTCTAATGTAGACAAATGTCACTATGACAATTTTTATGTTGAACAGCCTAATACTCATTCATATTTGAATCCAACAAACCATTGTGCTCCCTATAAAAGACAAAGTCCTAGATATCATGTTTGATGCTTGGGTTTGGCTATAAACTAATTGACATCCAATATATGGTAAAGTTTTCTACCCATTTAGTCAAGAGGTGTTTGTAAGCTCATGCACCTGGTTCACACATCTACCATGATAATATTTTATAAGGTGGATTGTCAATGTTAGTGTGATGACACATTCGAGTGTTGGTGAAGGAAGAACTCCACAAAGTCACTATCTATCTCAATAGCCTTATAGATCCTATGATCAATCTCGCCCATAGCCAAGAACATATTTTGAATACTTGTGAATACGCAATCCTCCGTCGAATGCTCTATCCTGAATAAATCCCAGGAATACTCATGGACATTTTTCTTACTCCATAACTAACGTATGATATGTACCCTATACCATATATGACTAAGCAAGGAAAGGAGATTGCCATGACTTCTCAATTATTCTTTATATTAAATATGCAAATGGCAATCCCCTATTTGGTCTGCAAGTGTTGGGCTTTCAGCTTCTATTACCATTTGAAAAGCCTAGATTTAGTTAGGTCTGATCTGGAGTTGATTATCGGACCTAACAGGACGGGACAAAGTCCTTATCCATCTTGGGTGATAAGAGAAGTAATGTCTTCACTCAGGTCATATAAAGGGGGACTTTGACATCTTTTATGTTGGTGCCAAACAGAGGCATTCTATGGCACTTTTGAGCAGGTGTGGAGAAAAAGACAAAAGAAAGAGAAGAACAAAAGGGAAACAAAAAAGAAGAAAAGACAAGGAGGAGAGATAGAAGGAATAAAATTATTTTTCTTGGTATTTTACATCAGTCTCAACATCTCGGCATTGTCTTGGTGATGTGCTTTTTTCTGCGTTAGATTCTTGGCAAGATCTCTTCTTGTATTTATCTTTCTTATATTTTCTATGTGTTATTTTCTCTCATTGAACTCTTGTAAAAGGCATTATAATCTATTTATTATATTAGATCTCTCACTCCCTTGATGATCATAGTCTAGATTTAGATAAAACATATTAAATCTTGGTGTCTCCTGCCAGATTTGTTTTTTATTATTTTCTATTATTTTACTCAGCTGATCTGGGGTTATAACATGAAGGACTTGAACCCTAGCCATCCCCTTCTCATTGGAAGTGTGGTGACTCAACAAAATCATGTAGGGGCTGACCCCATAGATAGTCAGACAAAAAAAACTCTCTCAGAAGACTATCAGGATAATTGCTTGTACAAAAAAATAATGTGCTGTTTAAACAAATGGAAAGTATCAAATCTTCATCAAACAAGACATGAAATGATTTTTAATAAATAGGAGACAAACATCAAGAGAAAAGGCAAGGAAAAAGCAGGAAAAACAATGCCAACAGCCAAAGTACTTCATTATCCTCAAACCAAATGTCTATGTTTATAAGAATGTGATGAAATTGGCATGGGAAGGAACTCCATATCTAACTTTGGAGTCAAAGACACAAACAAAGAGAAGCTTGTCCCAACAATGGCATTCCATCTGACTTAGGATCTCCATGTCTAATTTTGGAGTCAAAGATACAGCCAAAGAGAATGCTTGTCCCAACAAGGGCATTCTATCTGGCTTTTCACATGCTTCTTTCAGCCATTAAATTCTCGCAAGTGCTATCTTATGCTCAATTTTTTATCATACTTAAGCTTGCAAGAGCTAACGCTACATTCATGATTCAACTTCCCAAGGACAGAAATTGCAAAGTGGATAGCGAGTATTTTGTTCTATTTGGTTGATTATTAAGATATCATATTTCATTTTCTAGGCCCACTTTCAATGTCTAATTGTCTTGGCATAAAATTCCACTAACAGCAGTTCATCTGCATGTTTGCGCCTACTGAATTTAGACCTTCCTCTTGCTTAAAATGCAACCTGCATCTTCAGGGTGTTTTCTTCTGTTTAGCCAACCTTTATGATTACATAGCTCATTTTAAACGTCCAATGTTTTAAAAGTCTAACTGTTTTCCTATGAAGGTCTGCTTATCGGATTAGGTTACATGTTTAGAATTAACAAGATAGATTTTCAGCTGGGCTAAATTAGTGTCATCTGTTAAGATGAATTAATCAAGATTCAAAGTGGTTTGTTGCAGTTATATTTACAGTAATGTTTCACAATTTGGATTGTGCCCTACTTAATGCATAGTAGTTTTTGTTGTCTTAGCTGAAGTAGTGTGGCACCCATTATTTTTGGAACTCAAATCACTTGGCAATTTTCATGAAGAAAATAGATCATTCTGAAATTAGCAAATAATGAGATAAGTCATTAAGTTGGAACATAGTAAAATTCTTTTCTATATCAAATTACTAATATGAATATTGCAGCTTATGTTGAAGAAGTGTTGATCTTACCAAAATCCCAACGTGCTTGAACAAGAGCAATCTTTGAATTATGCATCAGAAAAGGGATAATCCTCATAAGAAAGTCAGATTCTGGCTGGAAATCAGAGTCAAAGATGGCAACAAAGTCACATTGTTGAACATAGCTATGTTCCATTCCTTCCTTTAAGGCACCTGCTTTGTACCCTTTCCTGTTGCCTCTAACCTCATAATTTATATTCATGCCTTTGCTTGCCCAAAACTTGCATTCCAGCTCTACTAGATCCTAAAAGCAAAAGGAAATGAAGAACATTAGAAAACTCAAATGCCTTGAGAAAGAAAATTAATTTGCTAGCCTACTTATATAGAAGATGGACTTGGAATCGTTAAATTATTTGATGCAAATCCATAACCTTTCAGCTAAGACCAGTTAAATTACCTAGCCAACAACCCCAAAGGTAAGTTCTGAACTGCAAGGGTATTTCTTTGATGTGCAATAGTGTATCTCAATGCCAATTTTCTAAGCAGGTTTCCTGGAATTGTTTGGGTGAATTATTTGTACCTTATGCCAGATACCAACAACCTCAGATGTCAAGATAAGCCATGTGATCTGATGTATGACCCAAAACCTAGAGTTGATTGTTATTGTCATGTGCATAGAAAATAGGCATGAGGGTTACATTTTATTTATTTATTTATTTTTAATATTCACCATCCAAATGTAATTTTTTTTTCATAAGTTCCTGAAAACAATGTCACCAACCAAAGTAGTTGGATGAGTCTTGATGGTTATGCTAGTGGTTGTGTGATATGATGCTATACCAATGCTTGTTGAAAGCCATCAAAAATGTAGACAAACAATGACTTCAGCAGCATATGCTTGCGTAATAAAATACAATATCATAAGAGCCTAGTGGAAAATATGCTAAATGTAACCTTCTATCATTGGCTATGATCACTAATATTTGATGCATCTGAAAACATGGATAGCTGCATGATGCATGATTTTTAGAATTGTAATAAGTAATATACATTCATATGTATGTATGTATGAACTGAGTCCAATTCACAAGGAAAAAGAAGGTGCATCAATGATAAAATCAAGAAGCAGAATGAACCGCAAGCTGGGTCACAAGTCTTGACCTACTCTACAACCTCATATAGATGGGCTTATAGGCTAGGCATACTACAAGAAGAGAATGCCCAAATTCTTTAGAAATTAGAACCTTTTAACAAGAGTGGATAGAGTGCATAGCCATACCGCAGCATATCCAGTGCAATTTTTATAGGTAGATGGTTTCAAACAAAACTTTACTTTTAACAAAATGTTCTACCATATAAAAATGGCTTGAGCTGAGTTCACACACTCATGGATGATAATGATTTTAAAAAGAAGATGATTGGGAAAGAGAGAAAAGGGGGGGGGGGGGGAGAGGGGGGGCGGCGCAGCTAAATGTCCAGCCATTGTATTCTTTTTTTTAGTTGTACTTGCATGAGGACATTGTGCTCCAAATTAACTATAATTCGCTTCTAGCTAATTCAATGGGTCTTTTATATTATAAAGATATGTTCAACTACGAAACAAAAGGACGAAAGGCCACCAGGCATAATTTATTCATATCTTCACATGAAATTTGGGCCACTAGACATAAAATACATTTAGAAGAAAAACTAGGTGAAACAGCCAACCAATGGAGGTCATTTGAATCATATCATACCCAATGCTATTTTGTCAATAGAAAGTCGTAGATGACAGACCTGATCTTAGATCATTCTTTAAGTTAGTGTTTAGATTTTAAAACAAACATCAAAATTTAACAACATTGTCCTATCCACTATGCATTTAAGCATCATGCAGTATATCTAATTACTCAATAGAATATTTTCCAGTAAATGAAGATCTAAAATCACCATGATTCTATATTAATGGAATTATTTTCTTGAGTACAAATAAATTTCTGTCTTTGGCTTGCTAAATAATTTTTTTTAAAAAATACTTTTTTTTTGGGAATGAGCATGTTCAGTTTGGCTGACACAAAACCCCATTATCACCAAGTTAGTAGTGAATAATCATGCATTAACTTGGGAGGAAAATAGAACTCCTTGGATTATAATCTCAATTGAAAAGCTTGTGAACAAATATCACCTAGCCAATCCCTCCTCGGATTAGCAATAAATAATGAACCCTCCAAAAAGAATATGACAAATGCTACACTCGCACCAAACCTCGGTACTTGTCTCATGGTTCTTTCATTTTCAGATAGATGATCACGCTCTCACAAGTAGGGTCCGCCAGACCCCATCCTTCTTTCCATGTCTGTTTCCATCTTTGTCCTCCCCTCCACCCCCACCAACAAACCGAAAATAAATTAACAAAAAAAAAAAAAAAGGATATCCCCAGGGCATATTCTGATGTTACCACCCAACTTTAAAAAAAGTCCGTTTGCCACTCCCACAGTTTTTTATTTAGAAATTAGACAGACCAAAAAATCAACGATACAAGCCACATTCTAACAAAACCACTAACTATACTTTATCATGCGAAGCACATATAACTTCTCAGGTTAAATTGATAAGCTTGCATACATCACAGGGTGAGATAATTTTGTTCGCACAGCAAAAGAAGGGGTTAAAATAAATTTTTTTTTTTTTTTTTAAAAAAAAAGCTAAACCAATAGTTTATATCAAGTTTATATAATGGGACAAGATTAGCCACGTTAGCATGCTTGGTCCTCACATCAGGAGGACGTAACGTCAGAAGGCAACGATTCCCAGGCACTCCGAGGAGCACGAGGGATTCGTTAAACAGAGTCAGGCCATTAGCCCTCGGCCACCCATTGACAACCAAACCGCGACCCCCTTGTTGTTTCTCATTTATAGCATTTTAAGTGCACGCCAGCCAACGTATCGGCCAAAGGCACGAACGTTCGCGATGTCCGGGGCCCACGTGTTCGTAATTACAGGGATGCATTCCATGTGACACCGTGCGGTAGCTTTCATCGGTCACATTCTTCTCACCTGGACGATGAGGTCGAGGGAGAAAAAATGGTGATGTTCTCACACGATGTTTCTTTTTCTTTTTTCCAAGCAGAAAAATAGAACAGCGTCAGCCGTCTAAACCTCACGAGAAATTTATAAAAGTACAGGGTGAAATTAACATTAACAACCCCTACCTACCAAACTATTAAAATTTACAAAACAAATGCTAAGTGGGAAATAACGGGTGAAATTATCAATTTCCGAGAAGTAAATGAATTTAATTAGTATAATCTACTTGGTTGGTTAATCAGATATATTTATATGCTGGCACCATCCAACTACTAATTGAGATTATGATACAATGTACCTTGATCGTTGGATCCGTGGAATCATCGAGCACCTGGATTATAATCCGATCCGACGGCCAGGAGAGACCACAAGCAGCCCCAATGGAAAGCTTGTAGACCTGTGTACGCCCAATACTTTCCCCCCATTAATCCCCCACAGCACTGCGACAAAAATAGGAGGGAGGGAGTGAGAGCGCACCTCTTTCTCGTTGTACATGGGAATCTGGACGAGGACCATGGGATAGGCCAGATTGCCGGACTCGAGATCGCCCTTGATGGGCTCCCATTTGTACCGCTTCTCCGGCCGCCGGCGGAGGAGCTTGACGGCGAGGCTGACGGCGGCCATGGAGACGACCTCCACCAGCAGCATCACCGACATCACCAGGCACAGCACCACCGCCGCCTGCAGCAGCGGCGCCAGCGCCTCCGCCCGCACCACCCTCCACACCTCCCCGATCCGATCCAAGAAATCCCCTTCCTCCCATCGGACAAAGAACTCCAATCCCTGCGAGATCGAGACGCGGCCCGACCGAGAGAAGCTCCCCGACAAAAAATCTGTTCGAATGGAAGCGATAAGAACCGTTGCATGATTTGAGAGGACGAAGAGGGAGGAAGAGGAGGAGGGACTTTACCTGACTCTAAGGAGGTCAAGATGGGTAGGGCAGTGGCGGAGTCACCGGCGGCGGCGGCGGCGGCGGCGGCGGCGAGGGCGATGGAGAGGATGGAGAGGGCGGCTTGTATTGCTTTCGCCTTCATTTCCCCTTCCTATGCTATCTTCTCCGCCCGCCCTTTCTAATTTTGTGGTTTTTGAGCTATCGGTCGCCTTTTCTCGATCCTCTCTACTTATAAAAAGTGGGATAGGGGTGGGGCCACGTTTTCTTACCCTTTTGTCAGAGATTTTACTGCACCCCTACAAGGGACCTCAAAATAGGACCCTTTCTCAGTGGCATCAGTTCTCAGAATTGGATCCCTCCTTGTTACGTTTCACCGGTGCGCTAATTTTTCTTATTCGGATCGGCTGTTAAGTTAAGAACAGCGAATAGCTAAAGGCAACGAGGGTCTACCCTGCAGCGTGGTTTTTCTGATAATAGAACCGCTTGGCGGGTACCCGAGCGAGAGGAGGCCATCTTTTATGCCCGCCTTTTGGCGTGGGTTGGGTTGGAGGCTTTGTTGACCATTTTACCCCTAAAGGCTCGCAGAAACTCAGGTCCGGACAACGTGGCAACAATTGGGTGGTTCGACGCAGGTGGGTTGCCGGAAGGGATGTGGGAACCACCGCGTTTTGGGTACGCTGTCCGAAGCCCTAAAAGGCCGTCGCCCGGGATTGGGCGGCGGGTCCGCCAGGGCCCATCTCCACCGTCCATTTATTGGATAGAACTTGCAGAAGCTGGGCGGACAAGTTGCTGGGTGGAATAAAAGTGGAATAAAAATCAAATTATCCAGCCAAAATAAAATATGGTTTTGGTGCTCCCACATTCCCTCAAAATTCATTTTGATCTGAGGTGTAGGCCCTTATGTTCCCCCCCAAAAATATTAAAAAAAAAAAAAAATCACAACCTGAATCGAATATATGAATTAATTAATAAAATAAAGCATCAATTTCATCAATTTTAACATTAGAAATATAATATTCTAGAAATTAAACTGTAATAATTTAAAATTTAAAAATCAAAATAAATTTTACATATAATTTTAAGAAGTAAAAATATATTTTCATCTATAATAAAAGTAATTTAAAAAGGGTGTTACTTTGAAATTACATAAAAGCACGAAAAATCACTTGTTGGATGCTGGCTGCTCCTTGACTTTGATAACATTATTTAACTGGAAATAAAGGAATAGTTTTATTTAAATGCGTTCAGCTCTGTGCATGTATCTTTACTCCCAATCTATTTTTTTGTTTTTGAATAATTCGACCAATAAAATTATGCTGGAAGGAAAGGAGAAGCTGTGATGCCATTATTGAATTAGTGGCTTCGTCGGCAATGAATAGAGATACAACTGTTTGGCACGTGCTGCCCATCTTCTTCAACTTTGGCTTTTCTTTCATTTTCTTTGGAGTATTTTTGTTCATATGAAACCTATGACTGTTCACGTGGAATCCTAGGCAGGCATCACATGGACAAAGCTCAGAGACGTCTGAAGTACCCGTATGAGGAAGTTTGGATTATACCTTTCTCTAAGCAAATCGATGAGCATCTTGTGGACCAGGCCCAATGTTATTAATTGAAAGCGGTCCAATGATTTGAATCAACTTCCTTTTTTCTTTTTTTTTTTGGCAGAGTTAGGAGAGTTTTGTTGTTGTTTTCTCGCTGAACTTGCCCATGGAACAAGGGTTATGCCTTTATGTTGTGCCTTCCCTCCATTTGTTTAATAGAACTTGTCACTACCTACAAGGCAAAAAAGGGAGACCGCATGCAAGGAGCCTCTTGCAGGATGGTGCTGATTTTTTTTTTTTTTAAAAAAAATCCTTTTATTTTTGATTTTCTATTTTATATTATTTGAATTTTAGGTTTCTGGAGCACCAAACAATGGTATGAAGGGGAGCATCTTTCGTCACATTGGTTTAGCATTATAAGAGAAGGATGTGTAAAAAATTCCCCATAGCTTGTAGAAGGGCATGATTATATATAGAATAAGATCGATTGATCCATAATGATCAATGTACGTAAGGGAAAAAAAGAATATAATAATCTTTTTAATAACATAAAAGAATTACAAAGCTTTACTCGCTGAGAAATACTTGTTAATGTTGACACTGGACGCCCATGTGGCCTGACCCAAGGCCCAAACTTGAGTTCACAAAGAATTTGGCTGGTGGAAGGAGCTTTTGGAAGATGAGTTTTAATTTAAACTCAACTTCATCTTATAGTTATATTAAGGATGTTGGTTAATACGAGAATAAGAGAAGATAATAATTCTTTTACTTCTCTCAATCCTCTGTCCCTACCTGTTGAAGCTCTATAAATAGGAGGGTTTAACAATATGGAGTAATGTAACCCAGAAAAGTAAGAATAAGAAAAATTTTGGCTTTTAATGAAACTTTAAGAAAAATTTTGGCTTTTAATGAAACTTTATTAAGTATCTCTTTAGGAATCTTATTTTTATCCTAAATGTCTCTTTAGGAATCCTATTTTTTACTCTATTCTCTTTGAGGCTTGTCTTATTCTCTTTAAGAGTATTATCTACAATAAACTTGGCTCAATTAACGTATTAGTGGGCTGAGTCCATATGACTTTAAAAATTCGAGTGTAAGTTAATTGGTAGTAGGTAAACTTGAGTTATAATTTTCTTAAACTTTTCTTTTTCATCCGATGTGAGATTATAATATTATAATTAATACTTTATAAATAGTCTCGCACCGATTGGAAAAGAAAAGTTTAAGAAGATTATAATTCAAATTCACCTGCTACTAGCACTTGCTACCAACTAATTTATGCTCAAGTTTTTAAGGTCATAAGGACCCAACTTGATGACCAGTTAATTGGGCTAATAGGTAGGCTTCAGATATTACAAATGATGCTAATCTAAATGTATACAAGTTAGTGGGCAAAAGAAACGGACTACCTATGGAACAGTAGAAAGAGAGTCCTGCCATGGCTTGGAGTCACCTCTGCAATACTAATGATCCCACTTGTGGTAGATTCTAGTTAGCTTATAGCATGCGACGATGACATCGCTTAATAAAGGACAGAAGATTATAATATCTCAAAATAATCTTACATTGAATGAGAAAGAAAAATTTAGAGAGCTTGAAATCGGATAGGAAAGAAAAAATAAAAAAATTTATAACATAAGTTCACCTACTACTAATTAACTTATACTTGAGTTTTTAGGGACATGTAGACTTGATCCAATAACGGGTTAATTGGATCATTAGGTGGCTTAAGGTATTTTAAATAGTATTAGAGCCAACTTGAATATATGAAAGTTAGTGAGGATAGGGTTACCCATACGACAGCGGCAAAGAAAGTCCTGCTATGACGTGGAGCCAATTCTGCAATACTAACGACCCCACTCGGAGAACATTCTGGCTAGCTTATAGTTTACAACAAGGACGTTGCCTAACAAAAGGGAGAAGATATAATATCTAATAATAGTTTTACATCGGATGGAAAGAAAAGTTTGAAACGTCTATAATTGAAGTTCTATTACTACAAATTAACTTGTATTTGAGTTTTTAAAGCCACGTGGATCCGACCTACTAATAAGTTAATTGGACTAGCAGATGGACTTAGGATATTATAAATGGTGTCAGAGTCAACTAGGTGCGCGGAAGTTGATAGCTAGGAGGAAAGGGCTACCTATGAGAGTAGTAGAGAAAGTTTCGCCATGTCGTGAACATCTCTGCAACACCAACGACTCCGCCTAAAGTAGATTTTGGCTAGTTTGTAGTATGCGACAAGGACGTTGCCTGATAAAAAGCAAAATTATAATATCACAAAATATTCCCATATTGGATAGAAGAGAAATTTGAAGAGCTTATAACTTAAGTTTACTTGCTACTAATTAACTTACACTCTAATTAACTTACATTCAAATTTTTAAGGTCACATGGTTTCAATTCATTAACAGATTAATTGGGCTCAGTAGGTGGGTTTGAGGCATTACATTAATCTTCTCAAAATCTAACTTATTTTAGTACCCTTGGGATGCAGGATCTCTTACAGTAATTAAGGATTTCTTTAGCAGACAGAAAGTTTTCCACAATAGATCACTCTTTAATGAAGATAGATTGAGACCTATCCATAAGGAGGGGCAAAAAAGTAGCTAACCTAGAAGCCAAAATCTTTAGATAATTTTATAGGTACCATTAAGAAGGTTGAGAAACAAAGTTCAACCTATGCAAGTCTAAATTGCCTATATGAAATTCTTGAAGAAGAATCATAACCGAAGGAGAAGCCATCACCGATGAAATGGCAGTTCTTGATTTGATAGACCCTTATGAATTGCACACGACTTGTTTGCTGCTAAGAATCAATAGGGTAACCTGTTGGCCTTGGTTTACATCGTGTCAGGCCGAATCTTCAAGTTGGGGTTATTCATATTTAATACGGCTAAACCTGGCCCATCTTATATAGCTTGGACTAAATGGAGAACAGTGATTATTCCGTTCGGTATTCGCACTCCTATCTCTTGATCAGTGCTTTTTCTTTGATTGCTATGGATAGTCATGTCAGTATTCGCAGTCCATTTGCTTCTTGTAATGAAGTTGATGGGATTACCTATATATATATATTCTTGTGTTAATGTCGATCATAACGCTTGCTTCATATGAAATCAATGAAAGTTAGCATGTTCAATTAGGTTTCACTGCCATGGCGTGCTAGAGGCATTTTGTTTCCTTGATAAGTTAGATTAGATAATAAAATGTGTAATTAATAATCATATCCCTTTTTTAGTCGTATGATAGGGAAAGGAAGGAAAAATAAAATAAAATAAAATAAAATGTTACAGGCACATGGATCAATTGGATCCAGCCCCGTACCTTTTCAAAATAGGTGTTGGCCAATTGGGAGATAGCTTCCTATTTAAGCCTGTGTCTTTCAAGAGAGCTAAAGATCTTTTCGAACCTTTTCTTTTCTTTTATTTTTTTTCAATTAAAAGAGCATGGAATTTAGGTCGATTGCTTTAGGTGCTGATCATCCGATTCTTTCTCTATCTTTCTTTCTTTTATCATCATACAAGACTTAAGTAGAGAATTACGTGATTGCGAAAAAATAAGAGAGGTAAAGAAAATCAGATGACTCACACATAAGTTTTGTTCTTAAAAAAGAAAGGGTTGCCTCCTGTTCTTGGATGATAATTAAAAAAAAGAATAATAGGTTTGGATAAAACTCAGAGATTCAGACACCGTATCAGATTATTTGATAATGAATTTTATTACGGATTTTGCTTTATGATTTTTTTCTCTCTATCCTAGAGATTTTTTACTACATGTTATTATTGGCTTAGCATTATTGTTTGGAATCTCTGGGGTTGTGCTTGAGGCTCTACAGAAAAAGGCAATGACCAAGGAGGACTTTAAAGCTCCAGGGCTTGTGGGAGCAATGATCTTTGTGTGATGGCACAGCCAATGGGCCATTTAGAAACATGCAATGTGTGATGGTTAAGTATAACACTAGCAAAATCATCTGAATAGCTATTTTTTCTTCTCTTTTTTAAACTAAACTTGCACCATAAATAACTATGAACAACACTTTTCATACTTTTTTTCCTTTCTGCAAACAATATTATTAGTTCATTAACATAATAAATAAAATACACGTAACCAAGCGATTAATATTCAGCAAAATAAAGTTTAAACCAAGCAATGCTAGATAAGCCAAAGAACCATTCTTGCCACTGCTGCTGCTGTGTAGAGTACTCTTCTTTATCACCTCGTTTCCCTCGCTATTTCCTCCCTTTCATTGTTATTTGGGCATTTTGGCTCCTATTTTTTCCATTACATATGTTTTTCGTTTGCAAGATGTTTAATGGAATAAACTATAAACCATGCTTTTATTACTCCATTGACAAATATAATGAAATTGAGTGGAGGGGCATAAAGAATTTGCTCGTGGAAGAGGATATCACTAGGCCAGTGAATAATTTTGTAGTCCTGATCATCTACTTGCTTCCTGGGATGAAGGTACCAACGTAACCAAATCCCATGATGACGAAGGAGAGAGCCAGTGGGAAGATATATATGAAGTAGCGGTCGGCATTAAAGGCGTAGTCGTAGCAAGCGCACAATATGAGACACACTCCAATTGTAATTTCTGGGAAATGGAATCTGGTGAACAAAAGGGAGCAATGCAGTTAAAGATCAGAAAAGCATGAAATAAATCTAAATTTAGTCACAAAAAGAGGGGGTGTCTACACCTATCAAGCTCCAAATTAATAATAAAATATTTGAATTAAAGATACATCGTATTGGTTATGATTTATAACACTAGAAATATTTATAAATTAAAAATTATGTATTTTGATTGTTTCTAGCGCTATTTTTTGCTATGATCTAAACTTTAAATATATTAGTTTTCAATTTATATATATATTAACATGTGTAGATACTGATCAGTAAAATAGATTTTCAATTTAAATGTTGTATCATGTAATTTAATATATTAGCACAAATAAAAGTCATCTTTTTTTTTTTTTTTTTTGTATTTGCATAATGCATTTATTAGAGATCATCAAAAAATATGATATTTAATTACTAAAAGTTATGGGTAGTATAGATGATAATTAATGGTATGGATCAATAACTTAAATGGTTCATCATTAATTTTGGATTTGAGAGAAGTAGATATCTTCTTGCCTTGATTGGAGTATGGTCCTTCATTCTTAATTATGCTTTATAAATTAAAATTTAAAAATCTATTATAAAACCGACTGCATGAATGGTGAGTATTAGTCTTAAAAAATAAGGAAGGGGTCAACAAATTACCTCTCCCAGAATTTGGTTCTGAACTTGTTAACTACAACTGCAATTGGTTTTTTCATTGTGTCTCCCAGTTTCTCAGTGACAATCCATTCATTTACCCTATCTGCTTCTGTTAGACCAATGAAGACTGCTTTGCATCGATGCCAAGACATGACATTCTCGAATAGGATCCAAAAAATGGTTAGATGAATAGAGCTGCGACAGAGAACAGGCTATGTCGTAAGATTAATATTCAGCAAAGAAGAGTAGAAGACAATGCTTCCAAACAATATTGTTAGGTTTGCACCACTTGGGCTGGACTTTTTGTGATGTTTAACTGACTAAATTTTCGAATCCAATGACAGGGCTACCTTATGCTGGTAAATTCAAAAGTTTGCTTTTTCTTTATTTGATTAATAAGTGGAGTTAGATGAGGGTTGAAGAAGTCGCAAACCTTGGAGTTCCAACAGAATTGAGAAGAGTAATGGCTGTTGGAATGTAAACCACCCCCCACCTTGGAATTTGAATTTCAGGAAAAAATACAGATAATGGAATCACCACACAGTAGAAAAAGAAGGTGACATTATGAGCGATAATTCTCCGAGCAAAGAAGAAGTTGTAGAGCAAAAATAATTTCTTCTGTAGAGGTACTTTCTGCAGCATAAAAAAAAAAAAAAAAAAAAAAAAGGTTATACCAGCTAAATTTTAGCATCTTGTATGGCCTTCTAGCCTAACCACATGGATGAATCGGTAAGCATTGGATCAGCAATTAAGTATCTTTCTCTACATGCATAACAAAATGCTGGTCTTTTGAAACAAATGAATACTTATACATCCATTGCAGTCTTCATTGAAAGATCTAATTGTATAGTTGACTCACCTTGGCCTTAATTATCTCCATTGCCACTTTCTTGAACAAATTTGCTGGTCCACAAGACCAACGATGCTGTTGAAATCGATAAGCTTTATAAGTGCTTGGTAGCTCGCTCTTAACCTATGTGACAAGGGTAATACATGAAATCTTCAACTTATGTGGTAAAAGGTGTCTTGCAATATTAGACATATTTGATGTGAGATACTTATGTACATGGAAGCATAAGAGGTACTTTAGAATCAACTAGCTGTGAGTTTATTTATTCACATACAAATATTATATGATTACCTTAATGCTACCAACATACACAAATTTCCAACCCGCAAGAGATGCTCTAACTGCTAAATCCATGTCTTCCACTGTTGTTCTTTCCTTCCAACCTTCAACTTCATTAATGGCTAGGATCCGCCAAAGACCAGCAGTACCTATATTTGAACAAATACAGAAAAGCTTCCTTCCTTAATCTGCATTAGTGTCTTGCTAAGTTTTCATATAATCTTAGAGCTATCTTAGATAATAACTTGAGCTACAAAACATTACTGGACTTGCTTTATGCCAGTATTGCCCTGATCTTTCCATTATAGAGCTCAAGTTTTTCAGCGAAGTTATCGAGTTCAAGTTAAATACCAGAGGAATGATGACAAAGAAAGATGTTCAATATGAGGTGTACATAGGATCATCTCGTTGAGTACCTGTTTTCATTATTGTGGTGAGAACTATTGGGCACCTTGTCCTCTAAAAGAACAAAAAGAAGAAGAAAATATATAGATCTCTTGATGCATATCCATGTAAAATAGTTCCTTTTTGAGGAGCAACGCAGAGATAGTTCTCTGTCATCCATTTATATTTAAATCTCTTGATGTCATTCTAATGTAATCTTCCTTCTCTTTCGATTGCCTATTGTACCATTTAGATTCTCTTTAACAAGACTACCTTGCTAAAAAAAAAAGAAAAAAAGAAAGCCTTTTCGGACTTCAAAATTGTCTCAAGATTGACAATGGTTACCATTAAAACCAAAGAAAGCAAAAGATGATGAGCCAGATTGTTGTTCAATCTTGAAGTGGTAATTCAACGACATCTCCTGTATCCTTGTCATTAGGCACTCATCAGCATTCACTGTTTCACCAGATACAAATTATTAGCATCATCATAGCATTTAAAGTGCAGGATAAATTTACAAGAGCGAAAAAATATGTAATTTATTTTTAGATGTATTAGTTGCAAGCTCATCTTTGTACATCTTTTTTGTTCTAGTTGATTACAGTGCTTGATCCTCTGCTCTAATATGTTCAGATATGGTGCTTCCTCAATGTATGATGCCTCACAAAGAGAACAATTAAAAAAACCTCACCCAGAACATCTCATGTGGTAATTTCTCCAAGTGCATGAGTCAGGTGGAATATAATGATGAAAATTCGTTCAATTATAAATTCATAAGCTTACCAAATTTCCATCGAGCTTGAACAAGAGCAATTTCAGGATTGTAAACCAAGAAAGGAACACTTCGAATGAGAAAATCAGATTCAGGTTGGAAATCAGCATCAAATATGGCAACATAGTCGCATTGTTGCACATAGTCAATCTCCATTGCTTCTTTCATTGCCCCAGCTTTATATCCATTTCTATTATCTCTTGATATGTAATGTATATTTATTCCCTTTCTTAGCCATTTCTCACATTCCTTCTGCACCATATCCTGCAACACCAAAAAAAAAGAGAAAAATCATGCATACTAATATTAAATAGATAGAAAATATTAGTTAGATTGAAGGTTCATCAGTGAAAATTTTTAGAAATTGGGCTTTTTTGTGGTTTAAATTTTTTTCATCTCCAGAGTTGAAACCTGAAACCAATAGTTTGTCTCACGTGATTGCTAAATTGTATAACTAATAAATGGATTATTAAGGAAAAAATAATTAGTGCATTTTAAATAAAATATTACTTTGCATTTATTACAACATTTTTTGAGAACATTAATGCATAAAAATTCAAAATGAAAGCTGATTATTTTCTTATCACATGTAGGTTTTCTGATAGAGGGTGTCCAGTTGCCAACTAGTAGAGTTGTTAAAAGTCTCTTGTGTTAATATAATAGACCTTGGTTTGATCCCGCTTTCACCCTGATATCTGGCTAGGCTTCCACCCAACCTACTTCTGAAAAATACAAGCACTTCAACAATGTTTTTGAGTAAATCATTAGTCCTTGTATGATTTTTGAAAATTAGTTATGTAATATCCTGAATCACGAAGCATGTATCCTAATCTTAAATAATAAAATTTATCATGAAGGAAGGACACTTTTAAAATTTTTCAATGTCATTCGAGTAATTGATGAGGGGTATAAAGGGAAGGGATACCAAAATTATTGAAAAATTTGTTAAGGGTAAAAAAGAGAAGGACTCCGGAAGTCATTTGAAAATTTGTTAAGGATAAAAAGGAGAAGGACTCCGAAAGTCATTTGAAAGTTTTTCAAGGGTAAAATGGGGATTTAATCAAGGGCAAAAGAGCATGGTGGAGAGTGTGCCATGTGGACTTTAAAAGGGCATTTTGGGGATTTGTTTGAGGGTAATTTGGGGATTTGCCAATGCATTTAAAACTCCACTTAATCCTTTCCTTCATCCATCCATAAGAAAAATCAAGAAAAAGGGAGAGCAAGGCGGTGGAAGAGAGGAGAAAAGAGTTTAGCCATGGGGAAGAAGAAGAAAAGAAGAAAGGAAGAAGAAGAAGAAAGAAAGGAAGAAGAAGAAGGAGGGAAGGAAGATTTTCTTGGTGTTTGGCAAGCTTAGAAGAAAAGGAAAAGATCCCATCTTCTCTTTAAGGTAAATTTTTTACTTTCCTAAGCTTAAGATTAATGTTAGAATCATATGAAAGAAAGAAACTTAAGAAAAGGTGGTTTCATACTATGAATATCATGAAGATCTAGGCTTTTGGTGAAAGAAATATTGGAAACTTAGTGTATGAGTGTTGTGTAGCTAGCTAAAAGAAATGATATGGCTATATGCATGGGTTGTGAATTTATGAATTAAGTGATAAATTTATACAGTGGTTGGATCGGGGGATAAGAGGATAGTTAGGAAGTTGTTAATTTTAACTTAAGAATGCATGCATGATTAGTTCATGAAAACAGTAAGTGTATGTAACCTTGATGATTTCATATGTGGTAATATAGGTTAAGGAAATCAAGCAAGGGAGCCTTTTCAAGAGGGGTAGCAACAGTGGAGAAGAGGAAATAGAAAAAGGTGAGTGGGTTCTTCATCTAGCTTTGGAAGGGGCTTTATGTAATGTATGATATAATTTAGTTACCAAACCAACCAAAGGGGCTTTATGTAATGTATGATATAATTTAGTTACCAAACCAACCAAATGCTATGTTCCATGAAATGTTTCGATAGCCTATGTATGGGAAATGAGAACCAAGTTTCATAGTGATTTAAAACATGTATTCATAGTTAAGAATGTTTTAAGAAGAAAGTATATGTATTAAGAGAATGTGTTTTGAAAAGAAAGCATAGATTTCATGAAATAAATGTTTCAAGTGGAAACATGGGTTTCAAGCAAAAGTATCAAAGTAAAGCATATATTTAAATTTTAAGCATGAGTTTAAAAGCATGTTCTAAAGATAAAGCATGAGTTTAAAGTTTAAAGCATAGATTTTGGTTTCTCTAGTATATGTGTCAAAGTGATGCATGGGCATACATGAATAGCATTATTTTAAAGAAAGCATGGTACATGATAGTTGGATTATAAACCACATTCTGAAGTATTTTATAACATACAGTATAAAAGTATTGGGCCATCTATGGGGCTGATCATCCTGTAAACTGTGCCATAGCATGAGCATGACACACACTACTTATAGCCGGCACCTTCTTGCGATTCGATCGTACTATGATCCTGAGGTCAGAGGGGGAGTACAAGCTAGACCAGCCCAGTGGGGCAGGTTGCAAGCAGCCCAGTAGGGCAAAGAATCACAGCTCAATAAAAAGCTAGGATACTATACGAGCCAAGGTGGCTCAGAGATATTAGCCCAAGGAAGGAGCAACCAGGAGGCCCAGTGAAAAGGGGCAAGCTCACACCTGGGGTGAACCGCACATGTGAGGGGTGCCATGTGGTGCGGGGGTTTTCGGCGCTCAGTACACTCACCCACTGAGAGTACACCTGCAGGAGGGCGATTATAGGGATATACCTTGGTGGCAGCACATCCAGCCCATCATCATGAAATTTTGTAAATGTGGTATTTCTTTATTTAAGTTATATTATTGGAAGTATAAGCTAACTTATAAGTTAACTTATCTTATTTATAAAGATTTATGTATCGAACGTGATATATTGTGTTGGTATGCTTATGAGTTTTATAATATGGTTCTCAGCTTTTTTCATTGTTAGATGGTTATTCAGTCACTGAGACTTAGGTCTCACCCCTCTATTACTCACATTTTTATTTCAGATCAGAGATAAAAATCTTCGGGACTAGCAGCTTAGTCTAAAAGTACTCAAAGACTTAGCAGGTGGGCTTAGCATTTTGGTTCCTATAGCATTTTTGTATAGGTGTTGCTAGTATTTGGAGAGGGAGTTGGTGGATGTAAAAGGGATTGTAAGATATTCTTGTATGCTAAGAGTAGTGACTAAGATGGTGAAGTATGTATGTTTATATATGTGAAGTGGTAAATATATGATGTAAATGTTAAACTTAACCAGGGAGTGACAGTGATGAATATATTTTTAACTGAGCAGGACTAAGAAAAAAAAAAATGTATTATTGCTTGATGACAGGTGTGATTAAATTGAGTAGGTTAAATGTTATAGACATGATTATGTATGTTGAGCATGTAACTTATAGAAATTTGATAGGGTTCACTTGTGCCTTATGATCCATACCATAAGACTAGCAGAACTCTACCCAAATTTTTATAAGGAGGCATGTGTCGAGAAGAGGTTACGACAGGTTAGCTCTGTCAACATGAATCAATGACTAGCAATAAGCAAGGATACATAGGGATTATGGCTGGTCCAACAGGCTTTTGTGTTTTTCCTCCTCATTGGAGATTAGAAATGAGATGAGAACAAGTCTCTAATTTCAAAAGAATTTAGGGGAAAAAATGAATGTGATTTTAACTTGTTGATTTGTGCACAGGGTATGTATTAGCATATAGATTCCAAATTATCTAGAGTTAGTGTTTCAACTTAGGGAAACCAGAGCACCTAAGTAGGCTAAATTAGAGTTCAAGATTATTAATTTGTAATAAGCCATAGGCTGAATTCTTGTCTGATACCTGGATAAATTAGCAAGGGAGGAAACCAGCATCTAAAAGGCAAAATTATATAGCTATACTAAGTTTTTATCAGGCAAAATGTGACAGGATAGTGAATATATAAAACAAAATATATTAGTTTCTTATATTTTTCGTTGTTGGTGAGAATAGAAATATTAGAATTATGTAATTAAAATATTTAACAATAACTCCAAGATGCCAGATTCTCTTTCCATGTATGCGTTGGAGTGCAACCACCAGGCTATGGTTGAGTTAATACATATGGTTGGTTACCACAAGTTTGGAGAACCAAAGAATAAGTTTTGCATGCATTATGGGTTGTCTTCACCTCGAAGTACTTTGGAATAAATTTGAATCGTTTTTATGTCAACAATCGACCAATGTGAATGGGCACTTGTGAACAACATCCTTGATGATCTGTTAACAGGACATAGTAACATTCATGAAGTTGAAATCTTATTATCATTGTAAATGGAATAAGTTTGCAAAAAAAAGAAGTCAGAACTTCCATTCATCAGGGGTATTAAAGAATTGTTAACTAGTATATGAAAGTCATTAGCCTCCATAGTAAAAATAAATATATAAGTATCTTATAATGCTTTTTTTAATTGAGAAATCTTTCAGCACACAAATTCAAGGGGCTATCATAACAGAATGCTTGCTAGATAAATATTAAGGGCTTCTAAAGAAAAAAAAAAGGTGCAAATGAGGTATGAGAATCAAACCCTAATTGCTAAATCAGTTGAATCATCAAGAACTTGTATGATAAGTCGATCAGATGGCCACACAAGACTGCATACAGCTCCAATAGATAGCCGGTAGACCTGCAGAAATCTCACAGGCAACCAAAATTAGCAAATAGTAGAAGTGATGTGAAAGCTATAAAAAAAATAAAAGAAAAGAAAAAAAAATGTGATAATGAAATTGCCATCTTAACAAGGTAGATTAGCAAGTCTTGTGAGCTTTAGGCTGAAGTTTAGCACTGAGTCATATCTTTTTTTTTTTCCCTTTAAAAACATTTAGCTATATAAGATCTTGAGTATAAGAATTCAAGGCCCTCAAACCCTGTTTCAGCATTTGTATTTGAATATAGGATTGCTAGATGAAATGAGCCAATATTGCTGTGATACCCTTTTTTCGAAATGAATCACTAGCAAGGTTCTTCTCTCCCTGCAATGTTTTCCAGGAGTATGATCAATACATTACAGGATATTAGAATATGAGGGTTGCCTATTGAACTTTGATTGCAGAGTCGTCATGGCTTTGCTCAGCGTTTTCTCAGAGCTCATTTAATCAATATCGGGCCATATTGAATTGAATTGAATTGTGGCTATTGCCATGTACAGAGGGCAACAGAAATATCGAGCCATATTGAAATTGTAGGCATTTCTCTGCTTAAAAAAAGCAAAAATGTAAACCACATCTCTTTATTAATTTCTTTTTAAATTTTTGGTGAAAAGAAAAGTGTGGAGTATTAGAAAGTATGACCCCAAATCGAGTAAAATAGAGAAAAGTATATATCTAGCCAACCCAACTAATTTTTGGATGAAGGCTAATTGTTGTTGCTGTCAGGAATATGTAGAATTTTATTGAGATAATGAAGAAGGAGCAGATTGTTTCCAAAAGGGAGTTCATGCTAAGGAATATGTTTAGGTTACAATGAAAAGAAAATGTTTTTTCTACTTCACTTAATCATTTTGCTCGATTTACACTTCGCATATATCAACAACCACACACACACACACACACACACATATATATATATATATATACACACACAACTGTGCAGGAAAAAATGTTCATGTAATCATGTAAACAGATATTTTCTGCTAATAACCTACCTACATGTCTTTTTTATTTTAATGGAACAGTGAGGGAAATAAACTTTCCTCCGCCCTCATAAAATTTTATTTAATTAGCAAAAATTATAAGTTTAATAAGCAGATTAAGGTGAAAGAAAGAAAATATATGTCCTATTTACTTTGATATATAAATCTGCACATAGTTATAATGAACGAAAGGTTAGAAAATTAAAGAAACTCAGTATTATGGATTAAATGTTAAATAGCTGATCAATAGGAACTAAACATTAAATTCCGATTTACCGAAGGATCAGACATCAATTAAGCCTTCTTTAATATCTTTTTTATTTCTTTAGACAAGTACTTTTTTCATGGCTATATTTTGATCCCTCTCACTCTTCATTTATTTTTCACTTCTGCTCATTTTTCTCTGCATTCTTAGTATTTTAAAATTATATAATAAATAATATACAATGATATATAATACAAAATATGCATGTAAATAAAGATAAACATATAAGCATGTAAGTTGTATAAATGTAAATACAATACGTTAGACATCTATAGACCCACACATATACACCTATGCGTGTATCTCTGACTTAACGAAAGTTTCAATGGTGGCGGATTACCTCTCTTTCATTGTACATGGGAATTTGGACAAGGACCATGGGATAGGCTAGAGTTCCCAACTCCTCATCCTCTTTAATGGCCTCCCATTTGTAGATCTTTTCCGGCTTCCGGTGGAAGACCTTAACATAGAAGCTTACCAGACCCATGGAGAACTTCTCAAGGAACAGAATCACTGACATGATGAGGCACACAATGACTGCAATTCTCACCAACGGCACGAGCACTATTGCTCTCGCCTGCAGCCATATCAATCCAATTTGATCCGGCACAATGCCCTCGACCGACGAGAAGACGAGGTCGAAGGCTTTGGCCAGGGAGAAGGCAAGAGGACGAGAGGCATGGGCTGCAGTGCAAAGATAACAGAGCAACAAGTCGTCAGTAGACAGTGTCAAGACTTCTCTGTGAGTCATTAGAGTGAAATAAATTGAAGGCAGAATCACTATACCTTGCAATGCCATGACCTCCTCTTTCTTCCCCTCTCTGTACAAGCTCTGCAAGAGAAATGATAGAGAGTGTGGTCTCCCTTTGGCTAGCTCAAGCTTTTATACAAACTCCATTAACAGAAGAGCATGATGAGCCTTCTAACTTTAGCACCACTGTTCCTGCATGCAAGCATGCGACGTCGATAAAAAATTTGGGCTTTTCTGCATTGAAGCATGTGCCTGGAAAAAAAAAAAAAAAAATCAATAATTTAGTGGGTGACATCTCTCTCCTAGTTGTTCTTATGAAATAACTAATTGGATGAGATGAAGGATGAAATAATTCAGTAGGAACAAAAGGTGATAGGCTCTTGATGTGGAATTATTTCCTCCACTTAGATAAGAGGGGACGCAGCACTACATTGCTCGAAACAAACCAAGATGGATGGACTTTACAGATGGGCATCCTTGTGATTTTATTTTTCCCCTAGTTTGTGAGTTTCCCTCAGCAAAAGTTTTACCCTTCACCCTTATTACATGAGTTCTAAAGAAGCAGGAAAAGAACTTCCTAAAATTCTCTGGTACGAAGACAAAACTTAAATCGTAGTGTTGGTACAAGCATTAGATATATAATTACCAGGTGTCAGTCCTTATGCTATACTCCTAAATGATGTTTAGAGAACGCAATACCATGGTTGTAGATTTAGTTATGACATATGGGCCACAATTAGAATGGTTATTTGCAAAGGTCAATTGATAATGAACAAGTTTGCATAATCCTACATGGTTCTTCATTGAATGTCATGTTGGTTCTTGACAACACTATTGAAACATGTTTTCTGAAACTTTACTTCCCATTTTCCCTTCTCAAAAACACCACCAAAAAGAATTTTACTTCCTGTTACTGTATGTGTTCTTAATCATAGGATTGAGGTGACTAGCATTATGAAGGAAGAATTAGAACTTGATTTTTAAAAGACCTTTGACAGCTCCAGCAATAGTTTGATTTTCTTTCAAAATGATGTTAAATAATTTTTTGAAGTCTTTTTTGAGAAAGGAGTAAACCATGTAAAATAAAGCTAATCTCGTTTTTCTGGCAACTCCAGAACTGCAACATATATTCATCCAGTAAGAAACTTCCCACTTCTTCTTTAGTTCATTTTGACGGTGCACTAGAAGGAATCTGGAAGGTCTCAATTATGGCTAGGTTTCAGAAGATGAGTCACACTGTTGCAGATCTAAGGTAGAACTTGGGGTGTTCTGTTGGTATTTAAGAAAAGTTTGACAATGTATTTGACTTTACTGTATTATTGGATCTTGTGGCATGCTGTCCATTCCATTTGGGAGCATGCAGTTATGGAAAACTACCCTTCATAGGCCCCAATTGCTGACTTTTCTCATCCATATTTTTGGGAAATTTTCTCCACTATGTGCCAATTTACTTTGTTTGGATTCGAAGAGGTGGCATAATTAGGGCAACATTTCCATGGCTGCCAAGCTCTCTCCTCAAACTCTGCAGGCAGCAGCATCCAACGTTTCAGACCTGTCCACTTCTACGCACTGATTGAACTGAAAGGGCTATTCTTTGGTTTTTTAGTTACCCTTCAGCATCTTCCCTGAAAGAAAAAGTAGCTACCCTTCAGCATCCAATGTTCTAGGGCAGGTATACCTCCATGCAAGAAATTAAAAAAGAAAAAAAAGAAAAAAATCCTGAGAGGGTTATGGTATGTTGATTGCCACCTTCCTTTCTCTTTTCCCCCACTTTAAACCCCTTGAATTCCTTAGTTACAAGCAACATTATTCCATCAGAAAATATGCCACTTCTAAAAAACTCTATGTAAATTATAACATGTTTTCTATTTATTTAACATGCTGATATATATTAATAAGAAGGTTAAGATCAAGTGCCAATTTTTGCAATCTTCCCTTCCCTCAGAAGGAATTTAAGTTAACATCCTAACCTATGGAAAGAGAGACTGGAAATTATATGTTCCTATTGATTTGACTAATTTGGCTCATACATTAGGACCACATAATTTCTGATGGGCATAATTGCCTTTATGTTTGTCTCATTTAAAATAATTTTGTAAAAGAGATAGAGACAAAAAGGAGTGTTTCCCTCTAAGTTATAAAGGATTTTTAATTATAACTCTCATTTCCATCCCTGAATTAGATTTGAGGAGGCCTACCTGTCTTCTTGTCTGATCACATGTGCCAATTACCACCAGGGATGACAGACAACAGATCTTCAGATCAGTTTTCCTGAACAAGAATTCAGACCAACATTTAAAGGCTGAGGCAATTACACTTCCAATGATAGTACCACGGCAGCAGCTATTGGACAAGTTGGGGCACATGCTCATTGTCACAGCCCTCCTAAAGGTGAGGGAAGACAATGGTTGGCACTCTCACAATTGGCCACTTCCATGGGACCCTTGAACCAATCTCTATCTCATTAATTATGTAATAGCTGTAAGTCACGGCCTCATGATCCAAAAACATTAAACTATCAGCGAAGGACCAGTCCAAACTTATAAACCCAGGCCAGTGTGGAACCATGTCATGTAGCTGACTATCACCTTCCATGCTTCAACACCTTCCATGCTTCAACCACAGTTGGATGCAATGGTAGAAAACTCTTCTTCTTCTTCCCCCTCTTAGATAAACTGTAATATTTTGTTGATAAAAATTGATAGGAATCCTAGTTGGTAAATATAGCCCACTTTTTGATGATCACTTGAATCCAGTTACATGTAGTCAGAAGGTTCTTTATTGGTGGAAGAAGGTGTGATGGCATTTTGTGACATAATTGTGTCCAGATCCATCAGTGGCTATAGCATGCAACAGTTAGCTGACTTATAATGCAAGAGGAAATAAGAGCACTGCAACATCACATGCCTATTTGCCATCTGAGCAACATCATCATAGGAACCACATAATTTAGCATGCTTGATCTGTAAGGGAATATGTAAGTCTGATCAGATCCAAATTAAAACTTTTCAACCAAGATGGAAGTGAATGGTAAGGCCATGTTTGGATGCTGGCAAATTTTCTGAGTTCATGAGGATTTCAAATGGAAAGGACAGACCACAGAGAAGTGTTCATGTTCTTCTGATAGTCCTACCTATAGTAGCATATATATATCATAGTCTGTATACTAAGTAAAGCTACACGCTAGGATATATGGCTGCTGCTTTCCATTTCGTTTGGCTGTTAGTTTTTAGTTGTTGCTTTTATTGAAGGGCACTCTGGCTCAGTCCATGTTAAACGGTGGATTCTTCATGAATGCAGATCTCAGTCAAATGACATGTTTTCCTGATGCATGTACTGAGAAAATCATCCTCCTAGGTATAAAAGGTCGCTACTGCTTCTGTTTCAACTTCTTATAAGCCTTCTGCCTCGAGAAAACTTAGGAATTTTTGCAGGCTTTGCTTTCATACGTGTTGTTCATCCCTGTTTTAACAGCATCACAATTTTGGAACTCCGATTCTTAGATATTTCAATTCATAAGGACATACTTGGATATAAGCCGTGCAATGCACATGAACGGTTTTTTTTTTTTTCTTTTTTTTTTTCACTAGTTCTTGGAAAAGTTATGTAGAAAACTTTTTTTTTCACAATTTTTCTTTGATTTCATACATTATTTTTCACTCTCTAAAATAAACTTTTGTCAATAATACTGGTTCACATGATACCTTAGGTATAGTTTTTTTTTCCTCTCATTTTTTTTCCAACCATATTTAAAATATAATAAAATAATGTAATAATTTTTGTTGCATGTGAAGCACTAATAATGGCTAACTATACTAATATTGATATTATTAATATTTTTTACATATTAAATAATAAATTTTAATAATGATTGAGCATATTGATAAATATAGATTTCATCACACATTGAGTTTTTGTTTTAAATATATACCACTTGCAGTCCTTTTGACCTATTTTTAAACTCTAACTTACCGTTGTTGGGTAAATTTCTAACTTACCGTTGTTGGGTAAATTTTGTGGAAGAACTCTTAGGTTTTTAGAGCATTGGAATTTTATCAATATTTGCATTACTCAAACTACTAACATTCTCACTTCCATTTTATCTACACCTACTTGCATGAGTACTTCCCTCTGAGGCAGAATGCTTCCTCATCAATATATTTTGATATTTCATAACTTCAGCGGATTGCTTAGCCTTGTTTATCTTTAGTTTAAGAGTGTGCTCGATTAGTGAGCTATTACACACTCTTTCAAGGAGGGTTGCTTCTAGACAAACCTCTTGGATGCACCACTACCTCCTTTGAAAGGCCATTTATAAGCCTTAGTAACCTGAACCGTTTCCCTCTCAATGGTGCCCATCATCTCACCAGCAACCTTGACCCATGTTATCTTGAGGACATGCATGCAGGCTATGCAGGCTATGATTCTTTTCCCTTTTTTAATTATTCTTCGAATGCAATGTATCAGTACAACTGTAACGCCCCAAGCCCATCCGCTAGCCCAATTAACTTCTAGCGGACCGAAACCATGTGACCCCAAAGACTCGAATGAAAGTTAATGGGTAGCAAATGAACTTGAGTTATAAGCACATCACCCATTTCTCTTCTATCCAATGTGGGACTAAATTTAGGTATCACAATCTCCCCACCTTATAATGCGACGTCCTCGTCGCACGCCACAAGCTAGCCAGAATCTATCTCGAGTCAAACTAGTCAGAATCTATCTCGAGTTGGGTCATTGGTGCTGCAAGGATGGCTCCATACCATGGCGTGCCATGATGGGACTCCACCAAGGATGGCTCCATGCCATGGTGGGACTCCACCACCGCCCCATGGGTAGCCCTTTCCTCATGCCCACCAACTTCCGCACACTTGCTAGCCAATTAACTTCTAACGGGCCGAAACCACATGGCCCCAAAAACTCGAGTGGAAGTTAATTGGTAGCAACTGGACTTGAATTATAAGCACATCACCCATTTCTCTCCCATCCAATCTGGGACTAAACTTGGGGTATCACAACAACAAAGGTTATAAATAAAATGGTATAATAGTCATATTTTTATTTCATAATAAGTAATGAATTTTAATTATAGCTAAATATATGAATATTAGTTTTCTTTGCAAAAAAAATTCTATATAAATTGAGCTTCTATTTTATATATACAAAGAGAGTTGAATTTGACTACATTTGTGTGTAGCCAAACCAAAATACAGTTACCTTCCCTACCACTAGATTCGTATGTAACTTAAAACTAAAAAGCTATCTACTGTTAGCTATATTTTTTTTAAAAAAATGAGAGGCATTTATGAGACGGAACAATACAGCCTATGCCTCTAATATAGAAACATATCATGTGATAATATAGAGATATAATATAGTAATATAGAGATATGATATAATAGAAAAGGAATATGATATAACAGTCTAGGGATATATATTATATATTAGCATCGGGATATGATATAATAATACAGGAATATGATACAGTAGCATAGAGATATGATATAGCAGCATCAGGATATATATGATATGGTAATATATAAATATGATATAACAACACAAGGATATGATATAATAGCACAGTAATATAATATAGCAGCATTATAAGGACATGATATAAGGACACAGGGATATGATTAGCATGACGTGTTTTCATGACAGAATTCATAGTAGAAATATGAGCTGATTTTTTTATTTCGTAAATATATCTCCTTTTTTGGAGAAAATAAGGTAGTTAATGAATGACTTTTTAGCTTCAAAATTTATGTAAATTTAATGGTAGAAAGATACTGGATTTAAATTTGACTACATACAAATGTAGCTTCATAGTCAAGCCTATCTCATGAGGCTTCTTTGTTTTTTTTTTTTTTTGTTCCAGTTTAAAAAAGTGAAGCCTCTCTCAAGAGACTTTTTTTTTTTTTCTCTTCCCAATATTAGTTTAAAAAAGTGAACTAAGATAGGACACCAAGATTCATGGAATCTATTCTTCGTCGTGTTCATATAACTTCCTTTTAGCCTTCCACGTTGCGTTTCTATCATTCAAGCACTAATGAGAAGAAAATAAAATTTCATTATGCATGTATACCCTACATGCTTCTTCTATCATTCAACCATTAATGAGAAGAGTATAAAATTTCATTATGGATGTATACCCTACATGCTTCTTCCTTCACATGATCGTCCATCCGAAGCCCACCGATTGGTCCGTCCCACACTCCCGATCCAAGCCACAGTGAGAAGTGAGAAGCGAGGGTAGAATTCTTATCACCGCATACATAAAGCAAACACTCATGCAGCATCAGCACCTGGTGCTTTCCTTCCCTGCGATGCTTTAGATTGTCCAGCCAGTGATCAGAAATTCAGTCTTTTAGAATTTCAGTGAAGGAAATAAAGGCATTAGTTATGTCTTGCTTCTTTCTCCATAGTCTTTTATTTCTTCACAAGGACATTCAATATAGGAAAAATTAATGACTCCTTTCATGAAATCTAATGGATCTTATTACAAATACCTCATTAACAAATATGGTGGATCGATGAAGACATAAAAGAACTGTACAGTTAATTCAAAAAAATAAAAAAGATTGCTGAATGGATGAGGTAGTTCACATGGCTTCTATTTGTCAGTGGGGATAATGGTGCCCACATAACCAAAACCCATGATAAAAAATGTGATGGATTGTGGGAAGATGTAGATAAAATAGTAATCTTGTCGGCAGGAACAGTCATAGCATGCACATATCATGAGGAATACTGCAACACCAAGCTCCAGGAAGTGAAATCTGCTAATGATAAAACAATACAACTTTAATCAGTTTTGAGATATGCATTAGGAATAAGTAATTTTGATTTATATTTTTCCTCTTAGAATTTGCAGTAAATTTGAATAAATTAAACAAAGAACATCTTTTAGCATGGTAAGAAGGGAATATCACTAGGTTTACCTGTCCCAGAACCTGAATCGAATTTTTTGCCTGACACTAGCGTTTGGTTTTGTCTTTAACATATCTCCTAATTTTTCTGTAACAACCCATTCATTAGCTCTCCCTGCTTCTAATAGGCCAATGAAGACAGCTTTACATCGGTGCAGGGCCATGACATTCTCAAATAAGACCCAGAAGATAATTAGATGGAAAGAGCTGCAATAAAAGAAAGCAACATTACAAACAGAAAATACCAAAAGCAAATTGTGCATTCCTGCTTGCAAATACTGGTGGGAGCCCCAACTTTCTGAGTCAAGCTCAAAACCGTTCCCCAGCACAGGCTCTGAGGAAATAGGTGCCAACTGACAGACTCAAGTTCTGTCAGCAAAGCATAAGATATGATGTATTACATGGAAGTGCTGATTGTTCTAACTATAGCAGATTTTAGCATCCTCTATCAAGTTTTGAACATTGAAGGATGGGCATCCATGATATTAATACGTTACCCATGTAATGGGAGGAAGGGAAAAAAAAAAAAGAAGCAATTTTGTTGTCAGAAACCAAGACTAAATAAGGTTTTTAGCATGCATTATTCTAAGGCTGCAAGCAAGTTGGGTAGACTCTGGATCTAACCTGTAAGCAAATTAACTTGGACCTTATTCAGATCAAATTTTAAGAACCATGGATCATGGATGAGTCCCAAATAAGACCAAATCTCAATTGAAGCTGCATATAGATCTCATGAAATTAGACCTGACCTGAGCAGGACAGATCCAACCTAACAAAATTTAGTTAGAAACATAATGGTGTAACCCTTATGGTGCAGGCATCAGATTGAGACAGAGATTTCAGGATTCCTTATGGATCTCTGATTTATGAGAGTCCTTTTTCTTTATTCTTAGAGTCCTTGTCGAGTCCAGTTGTGCTAGTTAGCCTGATTCATTGTTGGAATACAGGAGTTGGTCAAATGTCAAGTGTTATTTTTTTTCATTGAGTCCTGTAATAAATTAAGAGAAGGTTCACCTTGAAGACCCAAGATAAAACCCATCAACCATGCAATGACCTATGTCTTGGACCACTCTAGGACACATGGCATCACCAGAGCAAAGTAAGGAACCGGCCCACATCAATTTAGGAAGGAATTTAGGTGCCAACACCCTCCTTCCTCTTTTCTTCATGCCGCTCACCCTTATATGGAAGCTTTTGGGCGCCCATTGACTTCCACATTTATCATGCGGTCCCCTGGCAAGTATCTATGGAAGAAATTGGCTGCCCCTCTCTAATTGGAAGATCTTCATGCGCCCCAGATGAAAGAAGGTTGCCGCCCAGTCAAAGATGGCAGGAGGAATCAAGGGGCGCCCACTCTTTTCCTTTCTCAAGTGGTCCCCTCCTCTACAAGCTTGAAAATTACAGCCACTCTCTCTTTTTGGTCGTCCCAGATAAAACATGCAGAGATCCCTGCCTCCTCAAGAAGAATCACATGCCATACATTACAATCCATGTCAATTATGTACTTAAAATGAATGATTTAACTTGTATTGACATGAAAGGGTTATAAAAAGACCTTTCTCTTGTAAATGAAAAAAACTGATTAATGAGAAAATTCTGAAGTTCTTTTCCATTGCTGTGAAGGCTCTGGTACTCCGAGAAGGAGTGGGTGTGAAGCCCTTAGTGTTTCCTTTCATCTTCTCTAACCTCCCTCAAACCCAAACCCTAGCCGTCCCCTCCTCCAAAAACCCTAAAATAACACTGCCGCCAACTACAGGCCCCCATCTCCTCTTGCTGTTTTCTCAGGGATTCATGAGCCGAAGAGAAAGTCGTCTTTGCCCCTGAACCATATTTCGAAGATCCTCTCCGATAGATAGCTTCTTCATCCAAGACTTTCAACCTGTCAGAGCGATCTTCCTGTTGCAATCTTCAAGTGATCACTGTTGGTATATGAAATCCTTTCTCTAATTCTTTTTCTCTGATTTAGTGAATGTTGAGAGCATGTCCTAACCGAGGGTTTCCTAACCTTCACTTTCCTGGCTTCGTTAATATTCTAACAGTTCTAATTCCAGTGTATGCTTTCACTTGTCTTGCATAGTATAGCTTAACTAGTTTTTGATCTTTCTGGGTAATTAGCCATCTCATAAAAAATATATATATAAAAAAAAAATTTATTTCATTGCATTTGTGTCTCATCATCGTGCTGCATCAATTTTTGGTATCAGAGCAGGTTGCTAGGACTTGTTCTTGCATCATATTAGGAAAGTAGCTTTGCATAGGTGCTGAAAATTTCAGCTTGCTAAGATTTCTGCACACCTCCCATATTTGCTTATTTTCCTTGCATATAAAAAAATTTCAAAAAAAAAAGAGCATATCTTGGTCTCTACTGTGCTCATTTAGGGATAGTCCAAAGGGGGAGGCTAGAGGTAGTACCCCGGACTATTTGATCCAACGGATGTTTGGTAGGGATATCAGGGACGTACCAATAAGGAAGGCTACCGGTAGTACCTTGGTACGTTTGACCCAACTACCTACGTTCCGGGAGTGTCGTAGGCTACCAAGAGGACTGTGCATAGCCGTCGCAAGAAAGGCTAACTTGAGGCAAGGCCTTAAGTGACACACATAGGCAAAAAAAAAAAAATTAAAACATTTTAATTATTACTATTAATTAGTTTCATAACTGAAAATTAAAAAAAAAAAAATTCTGTATTACTGCATCCTTTTGGTTAGAGACCCGACTTGTTAACTTAAATATTTAGTGTTCCATCATCTCTGCATTAAATTGACTTAAGGGCACCGCTATCTCAGATCAGGTGGGGATTTCATCACCCTTCTTGGGCCCAGAAAACCATCAACCTGCATACGAACCTAAACCTCCCAATTTTAAAATCCAGTAGACATAATTGAGTAGTAGGGACTCTCACGGTTGGGTTCACATATTTTGTCGAAACTGGTTTGAGTCTTTCTCCATTTACGACTGAAACCTGGTGTCTAAGGTTGGAGGTCAAATGTCAAACGGCTTAAGCGGAGTGACGGGGTTACTCTAATTAGGCCCCTGCGTTAAGCAGGAATAACCTCTCCCCCTCCCACCTGCTACTTGGCTAGCTACAGGGTACTTGGTGATTGATTAGCATTTAGTTGACACACTTTATTTGAGCTCTAGGTTTAGGAGCCAGTAGTCATTTTTTTTTCTTTTTGTGTGCTTGCCTGCATGCCAACCCGGTCCGAAGCCCATACCAACCCAGTCAGAGTCAGTCCCCATCCGACCCACCCATGGACAATGACATTGGAGATATGCTTAAGACCATTTAAACGATTGACCCAATTGAATGATAAAGTGAGCTCCCTAGAAAAAAGTCGTAAGCATAGGACTGAGCCTAAGTTAGACCTTCGTCTACCTACCCCACATCCTGACCCTAGGAGAGCCTATCACTATGATTTTACCCCTGAGTATCACCCTAGAAGCTCATACCCATACTTAGTGAACTCAGAGGAAAGATTCATTAGGAGCACCCGGCCCTATGCACCCACTTTTGATAGTGATCTAGAGCTAGAGGATTACATTGATTGGGAAAGGAGGATGGATGAGTATTTCGATCAGAAAGAAATGTCAGAAGAAGGGAAGGTAAAATTTGCTAGGCTTAAACTAACCCGACATGCTAGGATATATTGGGAAAAGGTTGAGTACGCATGTCGTCAAAAGAGGGAGATGCCCATTAGAACATGGAGAACCATGAAGATTAGACTTAAGGAGAAATACCTACCAATATCCTATAGGCATAAGGAGCCCATCACCCATCAGGCCACACTTAATAGGACTAATATCCTTGGAAATAAGTCAAGCCCTAATCTAGGCTCATTTAGCCAGTCCATCCCTATTGCCCCATGTGTTCACCAGAGTCCACCCTTTCCTACCACCCCATTTATTCCCATGAGTCGACCCACTCCTATTCCCCCACTTGCCCCGCCCACTCCTACTATCCGATCCATTCCTATCTATCAGTTTGCCCAACCCATTCCTACCACCATAGTTGAACACAGGGAGGAAAAGCTAGACATGGCCAGCCTAGGCATAGTTGTTCAGGATCCTACTCAAATTGACAATGTAGAAAACCCTGAACCTATTGACTGTGATGAGGAGAGAGATCAAGAACCCCTTATAAGTTGTATCGAGGAGGTATATGAGGCTGACACAAGTTTAGTTGATGAATATGAAGAGGATGAGGAAGAACCCATTGAAGGCTTTAAGGACGAAGAGGTTGAGCCCAATAATCATTTAGAGGTCGATAGTCCCGAGTCCCTTAGTCATGTAGAGGTAGACATTTGTGAGTCCATTAGTCCATTAGAAGAAGAAGCCACTAAGCCTATTAATGAATCTAAGGGAAAGGAGATTGAGCTTGAGCCCAGTGATAAGTTAGAGGAAGAAGAAACTACACCTATTGGAGAGATAGAAAGAAAAGTCTATAGAACTGAGTCTGATCTAAGGGTTGAGTCTAAAGAAATTGATACCATCCTAGTTGAACATGAACCATTGCTTGTAGCTAAAGAGATTATGGAGGAGCAAAATGGTCAACTTGAGAAAGTTGAAGTCCAAGAGCTAAGCCCTATAGAGCAACCCCTAGAAATAGTGAAATTCATGAAGGATTTAGAGCAAGAGATTTATGTAATTTTTGCTGAGGGTTTAGAACAAGACATCAGTAAGGGTCATCAATTTGGATTAGAAAAATTCACGATCACATCCAAGAGGTAGTAGTGGAGATTTTAGGAGAATTTCATAAGGTGTTTCCAAAAAGAATATCTAGTCACCTTCCACTACTTAGGGATATCCTACACCTTTTAGATCTTGTCCCAGTTCGGTTTGCCACATACTTTCAGAAGACCCTATGGAACCCCTTAAGAATTCATGCCATCCATCAACCCAGGGTCAAACCTAGAGAGTCTGTAATCTGTTAGGTTTAGGTCCAGAGAGTCCAATAAAATTCCTTCCATAGGAATGCCTTAGTAAGTCTGCATTTCAGTTAAGTGTCAATCCAAGTCTTAGTAATAAGGACTTTTGTCACATTCTACTGAGTTCACCTGCCCGTTCAACTTGTCCAACCATACACGAGTCTCAGAGTCAATTGCACAGCACCTGCATCATGACATTAGCATTCACTTGAATATTGATAATAAGTTGGTTAATCCCCAGAATCGAGTCAAAAAATTTGTTAAGGGAAAACTATGTCATGTTAGAAAGTTACATGCTCGTGGAGCTGGTCCTTTTAAAATATTAAAGAAGATAGGAACCAATGCCTGTGTGTTAAAGTTACCTCCATGGTTAGGCATTAGCTCTATTTTCACTACCTCAGACTTAGTAGAATATAGGGACCCAGCAGTGGTACTCAGCGAGTTTTTGGACCTGACCGTTCCTTTGAGAGTGAGCCCTCACCTGAGTGTCCACCCACAAATTGGCCCGAGAGAAAAGACAGGATTGAGCAGATTCTGGATGACCAAGCTGTCACGACCCACAATAAAGGTTACCAAAGATATTTGGTTCGTTGGCAAGGTCGGCCGGAATCAGAGGACTCGTGGATTACCCAGGAAGATCTGCAACACATAGACCTAGACCTCCTAGAGAAGTACCAAAGTCAAACTGACCCTTACTCGATGGGGTCGAGTTCCTCTCAGCCCGGAAGAATTGGTGCAGGCACCAGATTGAGACAGAGGTTTCAGGGTTCCTTATGGATCTCTAATTTATGAGAGTCCTTTTTTTTTATTCTTAGAGTCCTTATCGAGTCCAGTTGTGCTAGTTAGCCTGGTTCATTATTGGAATCCAGGAGTTGGTCAAGTGTCAAGTGTTATTTTCTTTCATTGAGTCCTGTAATAAATCAAGAGAAGGTTCACCTTGAAGACCCAAGAGAAGACACATCAACCATGCAATAACCCATGTCTTGGACCACTCCAGGACACATGGCATCACCAGAGCAAAGCAATGAGCCGGCCCACATCAATTTAGGAAGGAATCTAGGCTCTAACACCCTCCTTCATCTTTTCTTCATGCTGCCCACCCTTATATGGAAGTTTTTGGGTGCCCATTGACTTTCACATTTATCATGCGGTCCCCTGGCAAGCATTTATGGAAGAAATTGACTGCCCCTCTCTAATTGAAAGATCTTCATGCACTCCAGATGAAAGAAGGTTGCCACCCAGTCAAAGATGGCAGGAGGAATCAAGGGGCGCCCACTCTTTCCCTTTCTCAAGTGGTCCCCCTCCTCTACAAGCTTGAAAATTGCAGCCACTCTCTCTTTTTGGCCATCCCAGATAAAGCATGCAGAGATTCCTGCCTTCTCAAGAAGAATCATATGCCATACATTACAATTCATGTCAATTATGTACTTAAAATAAATGATTTAACTTGTATTGACATGAAAGGGTTATAAAAAGACCTTTCTCTTATAAATGAAAAAAATCGATTAATAAGAAAATTCTGAAGTTCTTTTCCATTGCTGTGAAGGCTCTGGTAATTCGGGAAGGAGTGGGTGTGAAGCCCTTAGTGTTTCCTTTTATCTTCTCTAGCCTCCCTCAAACCCAAACCCTAGCCGTCCCTCCTACAAAAACCCTAAAACAACCCTGCCGCCAACCACAGGCCCCCATCTCCTCTTGTTGTTTTCTCAGGGATTTACGAGCCGAAGAGGAAGTCGTCTTTGCCCCTGAATCATATTTCGAAGATCCTCTCTTGTAGACAGCTCCTTCATCCAGGACTTTCAACCTGTCAGAGCGATCTTCCTATTTCAATCTTCGAGTGATCACTGTTGGTATATGAAATCCTTTCTCTAATTATCTTTCTCTGATTTAGTGAATGTTGAGAGTATGTCCTAACCAAGGGTTTCCTAACCTTCACTTTCCTGGCTTCGTTAATATTCTAACAGTTCTAGTTCTAGTGTATGCTTCCGCCTGTCTTGCATAGTATAGCTTAACTAGTTTTTGATCTTTCTGGATAATTAACCATCTCATAATATATATATATATATTATTGCATTCGTGTCTTATCCACGTCCTGCATCACCTTAGAGTCAATTAAACAAACCTTTGTCTAGAAAGAGATAGGACCTGATCCAAACCAACTGAGCGATGAGTCAGACCTGGATCTAAATATTAGATTGGGAACCAGTCTAGGTCTAGACTAGGTTAAGATGGATTCATACCCAACTCAATACACTTGCAGTCCTAAATGAAGACCAGGAAAGACAACAACAGTACTTCCTCATGATGAAAAATCAAATGAATAAGTTTGAACATTAGAAAGCAGTTTGAAGTTGCAAACCTTGGAGTTCCAACTGAGTTGAGAAGGGTAATTGTTGTTGGGACATAAACCACTCCCCACTTGGGAATTTCAACTTCAGGGAAGAAAGTTGAGAAAGGGATCACCACACAATAAAAAAAGAAAGTGACGCAATGTGATATAATCCTCCGTGCAAGGAAAAAGTTGTAAATCACGTGTAGTTTTTTCCAAATAGATACTTTCTGCATCAAAGAAAGCAATTAAGCTGGTCAACTTAAGCTTATTTCCAATGTCTATAATCTTGGAATTCTAATACTCTATGATTCATGACATGATAGATATTATTTGACATAAAACCTTTGCGCATTTGTGATAAATAATGCATGCCCATCTTATCGATGGTGCCCACACATGGTACTTGCCAAGCACATCATGTTACCATGTTAGTCGCCACCCCTTTCTAACAATACATATATGTTTGTTTAACAATTTTCATTTGATCTAACATTCATTTACTTGGGAAAGACTGACCTTGGCCTTAAGAATATCCTGCAACAATTTTCTAAATAAAACGGCTGGCCCACAAGCCCAACGATGTTGCTGATAACGGTAAGCCTTGAAAGTGCTTGGCAGTTCACTTTTAACCTAGAAATCCAAAAGAGACTCATGAGAACAATATCAGTTTAAGGGACATCAGTAGAACTAAATTACATTAAAATATACATTTCATCAGGTGAACTTTTTCTTTTAACTGTCTTTGGTGATGTAGGGGACTAGTGAATAAAAGAAATAGAATCATGAAATGATTAGAAGGTGTCAGCAAATGGAAGAACTAGAACAATAGGGTTTCACTTTAAGAAAATAAGAAACTGATGAAGCCCTCATTATAAGAAACTATATCAACAATTCAATACCATCACCTACTTCAATAAACTAATGGAAGAACTATCAAGTATTAAACATACTACTTTGGAAGAAATACCTTAACATTACCAACATATACAAATTTCCAGCCTCCAAGGCCTGCTCTAACTGCTAAATCCATATCTTCTACAGTAGTTCGATCCTTCCAACCTCCTGCTTCATTAATAGCTTGAATTCTCCACACTCCAGCAGTCCCTATATGAGAACAAGTTTGGATTGAAGAATCATATTAGACAATTATAAATACATATAAGGTGAATACTACTGTTTGACAACTCATGTAGCTCTATTACAATGCCAGATTGCCAGCCATTGTTTAGATTCATGTGCACTGCATTGTTCAGAAAAAGCAGTTAATTAATAATTTTTGAATATAAAGTTAAGTTTGTTGAACTATTCTTCCTCTTCTTGAGTTGTTTCCCCCAAATTGGAGCATGCTGTGCCTTGATTCTTATGGAAATTACAGATGATGGAATGAGAAAGTATCCTCCATAGGAAATACTTTAGCTCCATATCAAATAAAGCTTTATCACTTTATTAGAAAAAATAGTTCCAAGTCAGTTTTTATCAATATGATACTTATCACATATCTACAAGATTTTTTTGATCCTCTTATTGCAATGAGTAATGAATGTAACTTTTCATGCTGCTTTTTAGCACACGACTTCATTGGGAAACCAGCAAAGTAGGCGCACACATTTTCAGAATTAAAACTTGCACTGAACGAAAGCCTACCATTATAACCAAAAAACGCACAGGTTGAAGACCCCGATTCCTGCTCCACCTTGAAGTGGTAATCCATTGACATCTCCTGAATTCTTGTCATTAAGCACTCGTTGGCATTCACTACAATATCAGAAAAAAAAAAAAAAGATACCATCATCAACTTCTTAAGAATTCACATATTTAAGAATTTCAAATAGAAAGATCCATCTTTATAAAGTAAGATTCTCTCCAATATTTCCCTCAGGTAAAAAAAAGATTCTCCCCAATATAGCATATCTTGTAGATATGTTTTAAATTTCCTGTGATAGAGCAAGCATATATAAATCATAGTTTATTCTATTGGATAGTACTACAATAGAATGGTTAATGTATATATTGGTTACGATGTGGAGTTTGGAAGCTGACTTTGTTTGTAATATAGTAGAGTTGTGCTGATTCAGTCGCATATGATGAATCTAACAACTGTGACATCATGTCTTACAATTTTGTTTTAATTATTTCAATAATATGGCACATGATTTCATAGCTAGTTGTGATCTCATCATATATCAATAATGTTGTAAAGCCAAGACTTAGTTCATAGCAGTGGGACTCTGTTCAGTAGCTGATGGGATTGTATAATGACTTGGGTGGATATTACAAAGGTAGTGGTTTTAAATACCATGGGAGTCATCCTAGGTTTTTTGTGAAATAGGATGCCCTGTGCATTGACACTCAAGACAATGGATGTCCCATCCTGTCCCGGTCTATTTCAGGACCCATCCACCCTTGAGAGTAAGGATGCTGCCCCATCCCAACATTTGGAATGATGGGATGCCCTGCTGTAGCACTGTTATCTAAAACATTGTTAATCATTACTAAAAGAAATAGTTTAAAAAAAATAAAAGAAGATTATCTCTGTTCGTCTCCACAAATACAAAAGGAAAAAAAATGGAAAAGAAAGCAAAAAATGAGCACAAAGTAGGGAGCGGAAAAGGAGAGCATGCTCCCCGCAGCAAAGTCAGAGAATTTAGAATTCTAAATGAAAACAGCCTTATTAATAAAAGAGAACCACAGAAATTATAAAACCAGGCTTATCTTAAAAAAAAAAAAAAGGAAAGAAATAATAAAACCTGGTTGATGATGTTGTTGAAGCTGTGAAATGTAGTTTAGAGTGCAAAAGATTTTAAATCAGCATCAAGCATTTGGAAGATTTATTAAACAACATTGACCACTAAAAACTTATTTCCAGTTTGCAGTCCTTCTCCAATATATGCAAAGATATGCATAAATGAGTGCGTGTGTGGACAGGCTGCAGTTAATTCAGTGATTAATGTACATTGATACATTGTAACAAAACAGCTACGACAACTCTAACATATAAACAAATGTTTGGCCACGATTCTTTTCAAATATATTGTCAAAATTCAAACCACATTTTCGAACTCAAAATCAAATGCACATCAGCATGCATACGATGCACAAGCTTACTACTTTAATCATATCATGCGTCATTTTCATCCCTGTTTGGAAATCACAAAATACACATAACACTTTAATCATAATCGTTTGTCTTGTTGATGTAAAGGATCCAATTTTCTCTGTGAAGAATCCATCTAGATAGCTAGGGTTTTTATTCCATGTAGCATTTAATTTTCATCCCGTAGGGAAAAAACATGATCTAACCCTACAAATAAATCATGGGATGAAAATCCTACAGATTTCCAATTCCATCCTACGTCTGGAGCTTGGCCACCATGCAGACAAATAAACATGCATCAGAACACAAGTGGATTTACAAGCAGAAAACATGATAGAGTCAAATAAAGAAATACAAAATTGTTTCTTAATTGTGAAACCCATCAGTGATGATATCTAACCCTAAACAAAATAATCAAAGAAGCAGAACAGAGAATAAAAGGTTTTATATTCGCAATTTTTTTTAAAAAAAAACTAATTTTTTACATGCAAAAGTAAAACCTAGAATGATCTCAATGTGGAAAATAAACCCTAATCTCACCTGTCCCAATATAAGATAAAAGAAATGAAATTATCATCGACGACAGGAATGTGCATCTTGGAAACCTTCGCCATCCCGGCGTACGTAAGATCAAAGATTTCGCACTCCAACGGGCTCCCCTTTTGGTTTCCCATGAGAACGAAACCCACGCGATCCACGCTCGGAATCTGGGTTTTGTTTTGACCAAAATGTTTTGATCCGGGTGTTTAAGAGGTCAGATATGGATCGAGTTTTGCACCCTGCTCTCCGATACGAGGTAGAGCATTATTGAGTTTTGGTTCTTGACCGACGACCAAACCGTAAGGCTCTCTCTGGAACAGAGACAAGTATATAGGATTTGAAAAATGTATGACATCCTCGACTTAGTACATTGATAAAGTCACTGACACTTAATGCCGATAATTTAGATTTAAAACCTTTCTTAATCTTAATTTTAGCCAAGCTTTGTCCCATCATATTTCTTAAAAATATATCTTTAAAAATTTAAAATTGCAACAATTATTAGAATCAGATATAATTCAGAAAAATATGATAAAAAGTTCAAAGCCAGATAATGATTTTTGGTGCTTCAAGCATTGCATGGAAGACAAAAGATGTGTCACTGTTTTGGATCAATGGGGTTGTATTGTGCCATCAGAGTTGAAATCCTGCTACAATGTCCTCTAAAGCCAAGAATGGATCAACATTACAAATTTTATTATCATGACCAAGGCTGAATGTGAACTTACCTTGACCCACTCTCACTCTATATTCTTGCAATATCCATAGACCTAGAGATACGATGTCCTTATGTATGATGATTAAGTTATCCAATAGTTTTGATAGAATTAATGGATACAGAAGGTAGACTAGTTAAATATTAAATACAGAGCGATATAATGTCCAAACTTCATTTTTCCTAGAGGTGGTATTTTTAAAAGTTCTAATGAACTCGTTAAACATGAAGGCTGCTGATTTCTAATGGATGGATCATTTCTACCATTTTAGTTCAGTTAAAGAAAGGATAAAATTTTTGCTCCTGTAACATTAAATTTCTTCACCAAATAACTGTCAATAAGATTTTTTTTGCCATGCAATACAGCTTTAGGCTAAATAGCTAATATTTTTATGAAAATTGATACAGAAAAATAAAGCAATCATGCACAATAAGCACATGAACTACAAAAGTTTTATTCAACTTTGTGACAATTTATTCTGTGGAGTAAAATTTTGGCAAAGGTCTATCCATTTTTTTTACTAAAAAAAATGAAATACATTAACTAAGTAAGATTATCATATAGATTATGATGAATCAAACAGTCTCAAGTGTCGTGAGAAGGGCCATGCTTGCTTGTATTTAGTTATGCCAACTTACCGAACTGCCAACGAGCTTGCACTAGAGCAATATCAGGATTGTGCACAAGGAATGGAACAATTCTCATGAGGAAGTCAGGTGCTGGTTGGAAGTCAGCATCAAACATGGCAATATACTCGCAGAACTCCACATAGCCATACTGCATTCCTACCTTTAAAGCGCCTGCTTTGTATCCGTTC
Organism: Metroxylon sagu; assembly: GCA_017589505.3. Classification (NCBI taxonomy): domain Eukaryota; kingdom Viridiplantae; phylum Streptophyta; class Magnoliopsida; order Arecales; family Arecaceae; genus Metroxylon; species Metroxylon sagu. The sequence continues at coordinate 1,591,541 of JACVBY030000604.1, read as the reverse complement.
CTGTTGTCCCTTATCTCGTATTTTATGTTCTTCCCCTTTTTGAACCATTTTTCACATTCTTTCTTCACCAAGTCCTGAAATTCAAGTAGTAATATGATCTTTTCATGAATAAGCAACAAAAAAAAAAAAAAAGAAAAAGAAAAAGAAAAAAAAAAACTTACATCTACAGCAAATTAAAATAGCATCAAATATAGCCTAGGTTTATGCTGACTTCTTTAATTAAAAGATTGGGAGGACACTCTTTGCAAACTTTTCAACAGGGAAAACTTCAGATACTATACCATTTCTATTGCAATGTAGGAAATGCTAGTAGAGGCATCATTGTGCACATATGAACTAGAAGAACAACCAAGAATAATATAGTGCATTTGTTATTAAACCACACAGATATTGATTCTAACAGAATATTAAAGTCAAAACTTCCAGAACCCTTATTTCCTGGCTGGTGATATCAACTTCAGTGAAGGAGGAGGATAGAATGCAAGCCAAAAGAAGGGAAGAGAAAAACTATTCAGTGCAGCCATCATGCTGGGAGGAACTTTTTCCAGTGCTCTTGTATACCAGAGGTAGAAGACTTTTGATTCCAAAAGGACATGATCCATTGATTGAGTTCTGAACATGACTGGAAAGGCTAAATTATAGCTAAATCCTATCCACCTCAGTTGACGGTCACAATAAACTAAGGATGATATATAAATACTAGCATAAAAACAGAGCAACAGCTGTTTTCATCTCTCACAAAACATCAACCAGCACAAAGACATAAATGGGGAGAGACCCAAGAGGTTGGTCCCTTGCTTGCATCTGCGAATGATCATTGAAATAATTACTGATAGCTTATATTAGATCAGTGCTGCATGAATCTCAAAATGTATCTAAAATGGACACAAATATAATATTTGTAATGTTTACCAGCTATTGGCATGCATAAATGGGGCCTGAAGTTGTGCGACCAACAGGGGATGTGATTGTAGGAATTTTGTACTGGTGCTTTTGAGTATGTTACAATCTCAGAATGTCCACCAATAAAAATCTGCCACGTCAGCACCATGAATCCAAGCTGTCTGTGCGGTGGGGAGGACAACTCTTTTTATTTATTTATTTATTTATTTTACTTTTTTTTTTTTAACTATTGTAGCATGAATGGAGTCCATCATGTGGAGTGGCTTCCATTGCATGGCCACTATATATGGGACAAAGCGGATCCCACACGGTCAAAATTTGACACTGCAGGCCAGCTGAATACCTAGCTGGACTCATCAAAAGGTGCCACCTTTGTAAAAAGAAAAAGTAATTACAAATATATATTTTAACTCACCACTTGTCAGACTTCTAACATCAACACAGGCTATAGACAGAAAGAAGAGCAACTTTTTTTGGCCATCATACCTTGACAACTGGATCAGTTGAATCATCCAGCACTTGTATTATTATTCGGTCATCGGGCCATATCAGACTGCAGGCAGCTCCTATGGACAACTGGTACACCTGCCATCAAACCAGAGGTCTCTCAACAACCTTAGATCTATCTGAGAGACAGAGACGCTGAGAGAGAGATGGTGAGCTTGGCTACCTCTTTCTCATTGTACATGGGAATTTGGACGAGGACCATGGGATAGACCAAGGTGCCGAGCTCTTCGTCTCCAACAATGGGGTCGCACTTGTATACCCTCTCCGGTCTCCGACGGAATACCTTTGCATATAGGCTGACCAAGCCCATGAAGACCTTCTCAACGAGCACCATTGTTGACATGATCAAGCACATGATCACGGCAGCCTTCACCATTGGCACAATGACGAACGCCCTGAATTGCCTCCATACCACACTGATTTGTTCCAGCAAGAAGGCAGTGGTGGCCGGCGAGAAGAGGAGATCGAGGCCCTGAGCAATGGAAAGCCTGAGGCTGTGGGAGCTATTGGCTACATTTGGATGAAACAAATGATAGATTAGCGCAGAAAGGAAAACTAAGCCTTGTTCGCTAGAGCCTATGGAGATGTACCGTGAGTGAGAGTACCTTCCATCGCCTCGGCCTTCTCACAGCGCTGTGCAAAACTTTGCTGGGGACTCGAGGCTTTTTTATGCTAACGCGAGAGGCCTTTCCAGCCATGTGATAGATCTAGCCAGGCTCACCAGGCCCACGTTCTTGCCACTGTGGTCTCCGCCGAGCGCATCGTAAGTTAGTAGTATTAGTTAGACCAAATTCAGGGAAGGATGACATAAAGAAACCAATCACGTGTTTGCCTAGATCTTGTTCTTAATGTCTGTCTGGTCTCATATGCCACCATTAGTTCACATATAGATCTAGCGAATCTCCCCTTGTTAATATAATCTTTGGTGGGTTCCCAACTGGCAGATCTTCTTCTCCTTGCTACCTTAATAAAATATATTTTGGTTCTTAAACGTAGTTGTTGCAATAGGCACATCCTTTTCTTATTTTCATTATTTTATAAGCAAATCCTACTTAAAATTATTAACAAGCTAACATGATCAGCAATCACATCATGTCAGCTATTTGACGGTGAATTTGGAGAACTAGAGACCAGCAACTAATTGTTCATGTGCGTTATAAAATTTTTCCAATCTGCTTTTAATTCTGCTTGCCATTTTTCTCATGTCAAGGACTTCTAAGGTTTCTATGTGATAAGTTTAATATATATTATCAACCCATTGGCAATCCGTTCTATATTAACTTAAATTTCTGAGGTTGAAAACTCAAATCTCCTTAATGGTATTATTTGTATTTTGACTTGATTTACTTATTGTGCTTATTATCTTGACTCATTTTAGTCGTTATCTTGTGATAGATGCAAATATTGTGTTGCAACTCAAAGACCAGTTGAGGATTAGTGCAAATACTCTAGCATACAATAGTGTCACAACTCAATGACTGGTTGAGAGTCTTGAGTCATGTTGAGTAGGAATAACGCATGTATGTTAGTCATGCAATTCTATCTACTCAAAGGCATCAAGCAATTTGATGGGCCAATTGCTTCTTGTATGCCAGGATGTTCTATTGGCGCAAGCACTTTGAAATCATGGACTGTAACATGTGGCAACAACAGTTTTCTTTAGCCAATTGCATAAATGACTACATCTTTATTTTCCATAAATTCCTACAATCACAGGTCATTCTAATACAGGAGAATATGTAGATGATATCAAGGTTTATGGTGCTACATTCTTAGTGCACTCTTGTTTCCATGCAGTGGAAGATTCAAATAGATCCAAGTTTTGTAAATAATAAAAAAAATGTTACTTTGATCTTTCGTATGGACATGCAAGCGTTGCCTAGGTCATGCAAATTGTCAATTTTAAGACACATAAATGTACTTATCTTCCTGAAAAAATAAAATGCACTTTAGGTGAATAATGATATAACTTTTGAGTAATTGCATGTAGGATCTAGGAAGTAGACTTATCAAAAAATTGGGCAAGTTCATCATTTAGTAGTTGTCATTTTTTAACTTCCATATTATATTAATTATACTTGATAATAAGTGAACATATATACATGTGTTAGATCAAAGTGAGTCTTACTCAACCAATTTTGATCATAATTAAAAATTATGATATCATCATGCTTATTTTACTAAACACTTCAAAACAAGCATGACTTTATGGAACTTAATTTCTTGAAATTCTTCGAACTCTTATCTTTGAAAATTTTATAAAACTCTATTCTAGAGATACATTGAAGTGTTTAACATATGTAATCCTTGCATACATTTTTTAAAATAATTGGCAGAGCTCTCATTACCATTAAATTATATTTAAAGTAGTTTGATTTTCTAATTATTTATTTTCAAAAATAACCCTACTCATTTTATTCTATTAAAAATTTCACATATTTGCATCAATTTATTTTCTCTCTTAAAAGGTTTAAAAATATGCCTTGATTTTTTTAGAAGAAATAACTCCAATGACAATAGTCTTTGAGAGAAATTCTGATTTAACCGGAAAAAGAAAGATTAAAATTACTAAGTAAAACATTTTAATATATCATAACTTTTAAGGTAGGATGACGAAAATTAACTCTAAACAAAGAGATGAAAATGAGATATAAATTATTAAAAAAAATTAATTATTAGATAATTATTATCATGTCCTTTTAGTTGAATTATTTCAAATTTAAAATTTTTGGTAGACAAGTGTATCTACATGTGCATTATAGCCAGTTATTCTAAAATTTCTTCAAGAAAATATTAATCCAAAAGAATAAAAGAAAAAGTGTGCTGCCAACTAGGATATGAGGTCATTCTCAATCACTTCTTTTTCTCTGCATCACAAACACACTCTCCCTCTAGATTGTTTTTGCAACAATAAATAATTATTTTTTAGTGAAAACACTAATAATCATTTTTTGTTGAGTGGAAAAAATAAGACCTGAGAACGATCACTGAAAAAGGTGGAAATATGCAGTTAGAAGCCCCTAAAAACATGTTCATGTCTTCATCCATTGCACGTCTCCAATTTCACAAACACATCCACAAAAATATAATATTATTCCTAGCCTTTGTAATTCTATTGCTGCATTTACTAGCCCAAGGTTTCTAATGTTTCCACAGCAGTCAAAGGTGCAAAAAAAAAAAAAAAAAAAACCACCCTGGAGAACAAGACTTTGTGCCGAGAGGTCACTCCCTTATAATTCACATCAGAAGATGTTTTTAAGAACCGTAAATATATGGTCACGTATGTTGGCTCTCTTGCTCTTAAAAAAAGAAGTAAATGGCCATTGGTAATTTGCCTTTGGCTGATTCCTTACGCCAAATGACGTTAAAATATTAGCAACCAGTATCGCATGACAGTCGTAAACCAATCGCTCAATTTGTTTGAATCTCTGTCATTCGCGTGGCGTGGCAGGGCGATCACGCCGCAGAGTCTACAGCTGTGAAAACCCTTTATTTTTTTCAGCCCATTCTTGACTCTACGTAGTGAATAAGATATCTGTAGCGATCCAAACGCACAAAGAATAGAGTTATTTTCTTAAGCATGTTACTCCTGGGAGTTTAGTCCATTAAGTTTCTTGTCTGTTATCAACGAAGGAAACCATTCATGTGTTCTTTGGCCGTTGAAGTCGAGCCTTCCATGTGCCACAAAGAGTAGACAATGCCTGCATAAATTACGATCTATTTAAATATTATCATTCTCATTTGTCCAATCTATAAGAGCATGAGGGTTATATATACCCAGTAAAACTGACGAACCGTTTGAATCCATGTGCACCTTTTGGTTTGATGTTTCTGATGTAGTACCCATATCATCAACCAAAAATAAAATAATAATAATAATAAAAAAAGTAAGAGTGCAAGTTGGAAACTAGGCTAACCCAAACCCAACCCGACCAACCGATGTGAATCAAGTCCTGGGGAGATTTCTCATTGTAAGAGATCCAACTTAGATTCGGTTTGGCTTGAAATAAATGGCATAATTTAAATCAGGTGGCATGAAGTGTTCAGGGCCAGCCAGCCTTCATTTGCTTAAACCAACCAAACCAAGTTGAGGTACTTGCCTAGATGTGGAGTAAAAATATTAGAGATAGGTCATGTTTAGCTTAGCCTTAACGTGAAGTTATATCAGACTTGGTCATTCTTTTTTTAAAATAGATGAGACCTAGACATTCAGATCAGGATTTTCTAAGCCATGTTGGGCTAGAATTTGTACTCGTTTGTGAACCAACCAACCCAAGTTGCAGTCATGTTGGTAGGAGTGCTTCTGGGTCATGTGACCAGCATGGAGAATTGATAAGATATAGGGTGGTCACGTAAAAGATAGAAAAAGATGGCATTGTTTCTTTCATTTGATATATATATATATATATATTTCCACTGATATTGCCATCCTCATATTTCTTTCATTTAACCAAAAGCAATTACCAGGTAAAGTTTTATAAAAGAAGGGAACATATAGAGTGCCTCAGAAACTACAAATGGCATGACTCGGCAAGGATGAAGGCTTAGCGTTGCAAACCAGGACTCAAGTAGTGCGTGTTATAATAATAAAGATAAAATCAAGAAGGAATAAATATCCCGTGACAGTACCCAGTTTGTATTATTTGATGTAGAGATTATGTTCAGGAGGAAAAAGAATAAGAATCTCTTGAGAGAAACCTTATAAATGCCCACGACAGCTATAACTAATCACTTCAATAGGATTCTTAGGGACTTAATAATCCAAAAGCATGCAGATATCTGATCAATGACATGCTAATATTTTTTTAAACAATTTTTTAAAATGCTCTAAAAAATTCCTTTTCTAAATAACTATTATTCAACGTAGGAATTACCGTTCCAAAGGCCAGTTTGCTGACCTATTTTCTTTTCTTCCTCAACAGGAATGAGAAGCGGTGTTGCAGGCCTTTCTAAGTGGCAAAATAAGAGGAGGAAAGTGGAAGGAATTAGAGCTTCACCCTCTGCTCCTTCACAGCATAGCAGGGGGGGAGAGAGCAAATGAGAAAGAGAGAGAGAGAGAGAGAGAGAGAGAGAGAGGAGGGAGCGAAAATGAGAAAGAGGGAGAGTCGTACAAAAGATCTCGAACGGGAGGGCATCGGCTTTGGTTAAAAAAACCGCTGATCCTGGTTACTTGTCACCACAAAGGAGTTAAAAAGAGAACGAAAAAGAGACAAACACAGCGACATCGGATGGCGATGTCGCAATCTTGGCATCTTGTGATGCAGATAATCTTTCTAGTAAAAAATACAAAAACAAATTATATTATTAATAATAAAATATTCTTTCATATTACCCTTTATATTAATTATTTATTATTTTTTTAATAAGATATTTTTAAAGTTATAAAGATGAGGAACAAAGATGTTTTTAAAATAATAAAAAAAGAACACATTGTTATTAGAACCAGTATCGAACGCAGGATAATTCTTAAAGATGTTAGATATATTCCTGAAGTATAATTCCATTTGATTTCAAATCATGTCCTTGATGAAAATAATTTTGAAAGCTGTTTTAGCAATGGAAGTTGACAAGAGTTTCACTTATCATTGCTAGAAGAATAATATTTTGCCCTTTCTACAAAACGGGTATGCTGATTCACAAAAAAGAATTAAATATTATTTTAAAGAATATCTCTTTAGATCTATGGCATAAGAGTCTTGGGCACATGAGCAGAAAGGGCATAGAGATTCTAACAAAAAGGAACCTTCTTCCTAAATGTATGCATATCATTCCATATGATTGTTGCTTGTTTAGCAAGCAACATAAATTTTCTTTTATTAGAAATGCTGCTAGGAAAACAATTGAACCTATAGATCTTATTTACTATGACGTTTGCACTATTAAAGTTCAAACAATGAGAGGTATATTATAATTTGTTACATTCATAAATGATGCATCAAGAAAAGCCATGAAAATCAAAGATGAAGTCTTTGAGATTTTTCAAAAATTTCATGACATGGTAGAAAAAGAAATAGATAGGTTTCTATAGTGCTTGCATATTGATAATGGAGAAGAATACACTTCTAATATATTCAAAGAATATTACGCCATACATAAAATTAGACATAAATTGACTATTCCTTTAACTTCTCAACAAAATGGGATAGTAGAAAGAATTGAATCGCATTATTGTAGAGAGAATAGTATGCTCTCATCAGAAAAGTTGTTTAAATTATTTTAGGATGGGGTCATAAAAACTACTATTTATTTGATTAATTTATCTTTTTTATTTTTTTAAAAAGATAATATTACTCGAAAAGTTTGGACTGATAAAGATGTTTCTTTTCACTTACGAGTATTTAGTTGCAAAGCTTTTAAGCATGTGCTAAAAGAGAATAGGTTAAAGCTTAATGCGAAAGCCATCTCGTGTTTTTCCTTGATTATGGGGATAATGAGTTTAGATACAGGCCATGAAATCTTGAACAAAAAAAATTGCATAAAGGTGGAGATGTTATTTTCTATGAGGAACATATCATAAAAGATTGTAAGAAGATTAAGATGCTATACAACACTGCATAGTATATTCCAGGCCTTATTCTAGTCCCTTCTCCTATGTCAAATTTTAAAATAGGAGAAAAAAGTCATGAAGACCATGGTAATGTTATTGCTAATAATGCATTCATTCATGTTGATGCAGAGCAAACCAACCGGTCTACTCAAGAATGTAACGAGGGAGAAGCTAATGAAGCTCGCTTGAAAAGATCTAAGATGGGAAGAATATCTTGAAAGCTATATAATAGAGATCATGTGATGCACACAGATGTTGGAGAGGTAGAGGACTACTAGAAAGCCTAAACAAACACAAATCAAAACATGTGGAGGAAAGCTATGCAAGAAGAGATGGATTTGCAGGAGAAAAGCTTCGAAAAACAAATGGGTCTATAAATTAAAGCAAAAGGATGATACAAAGCATATTAGATATAAGGCTAACTTGATGTCAAAGGATTTGGATAGAAGAAAGGAGCTGATTTTGATGAGATCTTCTCTTCTATAGTAAAGATTGTCTTAGTTCTATATGCCAGTTTCGACTTAGAAATTGAATGGTTAGATATCAAAATAGTCTTCCTACATAATGATCTATAAGAATAGATATATATGGAGCAGCCAAAAGGATTCAAGATGAGAGGTAAAAAAAGATTAAGTAGAGCCTCCTGCATTAGCCAAGAGGAGGAGATGTATTAGGCTGAGTCCTACTTTCATATGGGCCCTTAACCAAATAAAATAATAGGGTTAAAGTAACCCTTTAAAACATATATGAATGGGGGGAAAATGTAGCACGAAAAAAGCGGCGGAGAAAAAAAAGAGAAAAAGTTTTGACAACCGATGTTTTGTTTTGATTGGGAGGCAATTTATTCTCTAATTAAGGTGAAATTTCATAGAATAATTGTTAATAAGATGTTTTCCACATCCAAAGGTCCGAACTTAGTTTAGTCCTAATTTTAGTGATTTTGTTTAATTATTATATTAAAATTCATCTGTGGTGGTGAGGAAATTAATTTTTTATGATCTTTAACATTGCTAAAAAGATTATTGTAACCCCATTAAGGATTTGAATAGTGAAAAATCTTTTTCGTCTATCTTTTTATGGTTTTTTTCTTGTTTTCAACATTATATCTTGGTATCTCATATGATTTAGCTTGTGATTACATTTTTTTTTGTTGTTATTATCTTTACGTTGTTTTTTTTTTTTTGGTACATACAAATTAAAAGGGATTATAGGCGTTCCAACATTCGTATCATCTTAAATCCTCCATCTTTCTGCACCTCTTTGCCTGGGATCTCCTCCTGCTTTGACGGAAAATAGGTGGCCCACCAAGGCCATGTAATGTCTGAGTCCTTGAGGTCAATCACTCACTTAACCTTGGCTCTCTCAGTGCAAATGTGCAATGATTTCTTGACATTGCTGGATCCTGCTAGCACTCATACATTGATACATTGCATTTGTAATTTGGTAATATAGCAGTGGCTTGGTCTCATCTGATGACAATTCATAGGTAGATTCTTTTTTTTTTTTTTTTTTTTTAATGAGAATTCAAATGGAGATGGTACCAAAAAGAAAGAAAGGGGAGGATAATCACTGTCATTCTTATCCATGAAGAATAATTTAGCATATGGTATTTTTAAGGTTTATCTTTCTTTTATACATCAGTGGAAATGCATTACATTAATCCATAATAAAGCACCAAATATTTCTTTCCAAATCTTCTTCCTTTGCTAGTCTTTATTATATCAAGAAAAATACAAATACATATATAATTTGCATTCCTGAACAAGAGATCAGGGTTCACATCTCACTTGTGTCAGCAGTGAAGAAAGAACAAGCTTGAATATCTTGAATTCTCTTCTCCTCTCTTATTAACCCAGAAAATTTTTTTAAAAAAAATCAAAATATTCTTTTCCCCCTATTTAAGCAGACAGCCTACCCAAGGCTATCATCCTTTCTTTCTTCATAATATGTCATCACATACATGATGATTCTCTTCAGCATAAAATTTACCTATCTCTTTTATTGAAGCTGGTGCAACAAATGCAATGGATGGCCGAAGGCACAAGCGAACTGCATGAAAATGGAAAAACAGAGCTGTTGATGTCACAAGGAGCTAAGACTGCATCTATTTGTCATTAGGGATGATGGTGCCGATGTAACCACAACCCATGATAATAAATGCTATGGATTGTGGAATAAGGAAAATAAAGAAGTAATCTTTCAGGAAGTAGTAGTCATAGCATGCACATATCGTGAGATATGCAGCAAGCCCGAGCTCCAGGAAATGAAATCTGATGAACAAAGACCATAAAGATTTAATCAGCATGAGCCATCCAATTGAATGCTTCAAGTTAGATTAAGTCAAATTCATGCTTATTATTGATGAATGATGCCAACAGCTTTACCTCTCCCAGAACTTGATCCGAACTTTCTTGGCAACGTTAATGGTCGGTTTGGTCTTCAACATATCTCCTAGTTTCTCAGTGACAATCCATTCGTTAGCTCTCCCTGCCTCCAATAAACCAATGATGACTGCTTTGCATCGATGCAAGGACATGACATTCTCAAATAAGACCCAGAAAATAATGAGGTGAAAAGAGCTGCAATACAAAAATCAACACTGAATGAGTGTTTGTGATGTTAATATGTTACCCATGTAAATCCAATGGTGCAGGTAGTATAGAACTAAATGTTAGGGAAATCTCCTCTTTGTGGTAATCAAAAAGATATATTGTTAGCACGCAGTGCGACTGCTAAGAGATATCACAAACCTTGGAGTTCCAACTGCATTGAGCATGGTAATGACTGATGGCACATAAATCATCCCCCATTTGGGAATTTCGACTTCAGGGAAGAAAACAGAGAGTGGGATCAGCACACAGTAGAAGAAGAAGGTGACGAAGTGTGATACCATTCTTCGTGCCAAGAAGAAACTATAGATCACATAGAATTTCTTCCATGGTGATACTCTCTGCATCGCAGGAGAAAATGAAACACAACCGATTTAGATTCCATTTTTAAAAAAATCCACAATCTCGACAGCCTGAGTAAAATGACATCCTAGATATGGTTTAAATATAATGAAACATTGGCACACCAAGTGTGTCACCTTGCATTACAAACAAAATTTAGACATGCTTGACCAAGAGTACTAGGAAAGGCAACAACCAAAGGCGTTGTGTTCTAGAACTGGTGCAGTCACAGCAACACTTGATTGATGTTATGCTGCTAAGTATTTGTCAGTCATTTATAAGCATATATGCATATGATTTCATTTATACTATAGATCTAAGATTTATTAAGGAAGAATCTTACCTTGGCCTTTATGATATCACAAAGCATTTTACGGAAGAGATTTGCAGGCCCACATGACCAACGGTGTTGCTGGAAGCGGTAGGCTTTGAAAGTACTTGGCAATTCACTTTTAACCTAGCAAGCCAGAATTTGGGACAATGAGAATTGTAGTAGTTTTATGCCCAAAACAATACTGAACTATAATGTGTGGAAAAATCAAATGAAGCTAAAAATTTTACATGAATTATAGTGCATTCATTTCTGCTTCAAAAGCAAATAACATGCCTTCATCTCCTTGTAATCAATCATCAAACATAGGAAAAAATCGGTTTGGTATGCTTGGTATTGTGGTGCATATGGAGTCAGCATCCTTGCCTCGGGTGCTAAGTTACAATTATTTAAATTTTATTGAACGGATCCCATATTATGATGGTAACTATAATAATATACTCTGCATGATCAATGCTAGTAATCATAATCATGAAATGACATGAGTTGTGTATATAAATGATGTATATAAGTTCGATTTATGTGAAAGATTATCTTTATTTTGCTCAAAAAAAGGTTTCATGTCTTTATGACCCACATATCTCTTTCACCCATTTGCGAATTTGTTGGTGGTGTTTCATCGAAGGCACAACATTTTCTAGATTCTAAACAGAAGTTTTTGTACATGCATGGAAGTAGTACCTTGACGCTGCCAACATAAATCATTTTCCAGCCTCCAAGACCTGCTCTTACTGCTAAGTCCATATCTTCTACAGTAGTTCGATCGTTCCAACCTCCAGCTTCATTCATAGCTTGGATTCTCCAGACTCCAGCTGTCCCTATAAATGAACAAATTTTGGAGAATGAGTACTACTGACGTATCTTCTCACTCAATTATCATATTAAATAATGTCCAAACTCGGTCTGGGGTTGTTTTCTCTATAAGATGTATAACTCTCTCAAAGTTTTTGCAATTACTCGAAGTAATATATATGCACTGAATAAAATACTCTTCCTCATTAAGACTCTATTTATCAGCTTGGACAATACTTTACAAGCTTCATGCATATAAATATAACCTTAAGAAACGTCTAACAACAAGTGTAAAACTGACAATTTATCATGAAAAGTTCCAAGTCATTGTTAAGCATGTAGTTTTTTTACATGTTGACATTAGAATGGTTTTCCCTTTTTTTCCCCTTCCTTTTTCCTTGTTATGCAACAAGTGATTCTTGCCCTGATAGTTATAATTTCTTAAAAAGAATCCTACAATATGATTGACATGCTCTTTTAATTATTTGAAGGGAAATATACATACCATTATAGCCGAAGAATGCACATGATGTAGAGCCTGACTCCTGCTCCACCTTGAAGTGGTAATCCATTGACATCTCTTGCATTCTTGTCATCAAGCACTCATTTGCATTCACTGCAAGCCAAATAGAAGGAATTATATCAACTACTGTCCATCTAAACTTTCTTTTTAAAAAAAGTTGAACGATAAATTTAAATCTTTTCTGAGAAAAGATAAATGTGAGAAGTGAGTATATTTTCCCCAAAGGGAGCTAGCAAGTATTATACATTGTCTTCAATTGTGAGAAGTGAGAGGCAATTACATGTTATAATCTCAGAAACGACTGTTTATCATGAGAGGATTCACACTTACCAAACCTCCAACGTGCTTGGACGAGAGCAATGCTAGGATTATGCACAAGAAAAGGGACTGTCCTCATGAGAAAATCAGATGCAGGCTGGAAATCGGCATCGAACATGGCAATAAACTCGCACGTCTGCACATAACTATGCTTCATTCCTTCTTTCAAAGCGCCAGCTTTGTATCCTTTCCTGTTATCCCTTGTCTCATATTTTATGTTCTTTCCCATCTTGAACCATTTCTCACACTCCCCTTTCACCAAATCCTGGAACTCAGTTGATAATATGATTAGTTCCTTAAAGAGGGATTAGCTGGCTATCAGTTTGCATGGGGACATGAAACAAATCTTCTACTGCTGGATATTAGATCATACCTTGATGATTGGATCAGTCGAGTCATCCAGTATTTGTATTATAATGCGATCTTTGGGCCACAATAGATTGCATGCGGCTCCTATCGACATCTGATACACCTGCCATTACCATCGTAGCTCCACCAATATCAGCGAGAGAGAGAGAGAGAGAGAGAGAGAGAGAGAGAGAGAGATGGTAAGTTCATTGCTACCTCTTTCTCATTGTACATGGGAATTTGGACAAGGACCATGGGATACGCTAAAGTGCCAAGCTCCTCGTCCTCAGCTATGGGGTCGCACTTGTATAACCTCTCAGGTCGCCGGTGGAACAGCTTTGCATAGAGGCTTATGAGGCCCATTGAGACTTTCTCGAGGAGCACCATGACTGACATGATCAAGCACGCAACCACAGCGGCCTTCACCGCTGGGACGATCACCATGGCCCTGACCTGCCTCCATATCACGCCGATTTGGTTCAAGAGTTCGGCGACGGGTGACGAGAAGATAATCTCGAAGGCCCGGGCAATTGAAAGCATGAGAGTGTGAACGCTATTGGCTGCATTTCAGTAGAACAGATGTCAGATTAGTATTGAGAGATACTTGAAACTGGCATGACACAACGTACAAGAATGGAGGTGGAGAGGACTTGAGAGTGTACCTTCCATGGCTTAGGCCTTCTCCTGTTAACAGCACTGTACTTAGTGTTGCTAGAGAAGAGAGGCTACGGAACGAGCTCCTTACTGCTGTGTTGGGCTCTTTAAATGGAAATCAATGGGACTTTTGATCATGTGTTGGATCTAGCCAGGCTCGAGACCATGTTCCGGCCACAGCTGGTGCCGGCATCACTTCATTATTGTGGCATTATTATTACATTGCGTCAAGGGTTGATGCCCTGGACACATGAACTCAAGTCTCTGAATAATTTGTCACAAAGAAAGATGCCGGTTGGTAAATTAGCGCAAAGAAGGTCTACCAACGAAAATGCACATGGTTGCCACTTTCTCTCTCTCTCTCTCTCTCTCTCTGTACTAATATAACTTATTGCATGCATGTTTACCCTCCAAATCCACACCCACACACACACTTCTCCAATTATACTTTTTTTTTTTATAATGGATATCCTTCCTACTAAATTTTTGGATGTTGATGTTAATAAAAATAACTAACGTAAATATAAAATAATTCTGCAATCCTTTTGTATTAATACCTTAAAAATACATATAAAAATATAACTTTTTTCAATATAAATGAAAACTTTTCTTCGAGGTGTTAATAAAAAGGGAGCATTTGGTCATCCAAATAGGATCACCATAGTGATCTTGGATCACTAGTAATCCTTATACCAAGGTGATTAGATGCATAATGATCTAAGTTCATCATATTTGATATGAGATAGGCTAGTGATTAAATATCTTTAATGATTTAAGGTCATCATATTTGGCATAACATGAAAATTCTACATCCATAAAATACCAAAATTATTCCTAATTAATTAACCTTTCTTTACCTTAAAAAATAACTATCCATAATATATTTTACCTAATATAATAATTTATCATTTTTAATATTATTTATTATTATAATATTTAGATTGAATTATAATATTATTTTTTTATAATATTAGATTATGATATAGCATAATAATATTGTACTATATTATAATTAAATTATAATATTATTATAATATAATTTTATAATATTAAGTTATATTATATTAATATTAAAATAATATTAAGCATTTTTTTAAAGGATGAGGGGCGGTATTTTGATCCTTAAATCTCAACCCAAGATTATTGTTTAGGGATGATCTTACGTACCTGACCTCATGGACACATATAAAATCATTGGATTCGATGGTAAATCTAAATGTGCGGGTAATCTGAGAACACCACTACAAAAGATCATCAAAGTTCATCCAAACATGATAATTTTATAACCCTCACCTATATCATGGGTATTCCTGGATGAATCATCCTAATACAAAACGTTGCAAAAGAATAATAGTTATTGACATAGTTAGTCAAATATTTAATGTAAAAAAAAAAAAAAAAAGATGATTGAGGGATATCTCTAAATAGTGATTTTAGGTGTTAAATATGCAATAAACCATATTTGTAATGATATATATATATATATATGTAAAAATAAAAAATAAAAAAACTTCCTTAAAAAAAAGGGGAAGAAATAAGATAGCATATAATTATATCTATTTAGCAGGGGATCTTCCACAACTAAAGATACGGAAAACTTTTGTTTAATAAAAAAATATAGAAAATTCATAACAGAATCGTAGGAGTTTGATCTATGCAATTTCGTTTTCTTAATAACAAAATGTACAAAATTCTTAACAGAATATTACGAGTACGAATTTAATATGTCCAAGTTGGTTTTCTCCAAACCCATCATCCAACGTTTTGTTGGCAACGAGGAATTCTTTGCTACCTTTTTCCTTCTTTAAAAGAAAAATTATGTAAAGAAAATGATTTTCTTTTTTTAAAAAAGACATGGGCCAAACTCTTCGCAAAAACTATTCATTATGAACGAAAGAAACATAGCAAAATGTGTGGCGCAATCCAAATCTATACCTCTCGAAAACTTTTCAGGAACATGAAGTTACATCAAGGCACACTTGTAAACAAAGTGGTACACGAGGTTACATGCATTAAAAAAAGGGCTAAAAAGTTGTACGGAGTGTTACGTTAAATAAATTACTTCTCAGATGCCACAGTACTCCATGTTTGATGGGAGGCGCTTGCTTTCTTTCTAGCTTCTAAGTATGGGGCTACGTTATTGAGGAATATCTTGTTGTGCTTCTTTCATCTACGCAGCCCATAAAGATATTACCTATAAAAAATAATAAAAAAAGTTAAATAAAAGTATTATTGAAGCTTTTTGATCTTATGGAATTATCTAAGATCTTATATATGTTTAGTTTCATATTGACTATAGAATAGAATGATTTTAAATATTTATATATGATCAAAAAATTTAAATAACATTTTCTAACTAGTCTTTTAAGTAAGATCTTAGAATGTTATAAATACTTTCAAAATAAATCTGATTTATAGTCTATATAGGTTAGAAGGCAATGCAAATTAGTTTTTTTGAGTGAGTGCTAAATATGAGCCAACCATGATTGTGATCGAAAATGACTGAATTATTTGGTACTTTCTCTATTTTAATTTGTCATAAAAGTCTTGCCATGTAAAGATTTTGAATTTGTTTGGAGCAACCGTTGTCCATAGCTAAAGGACAGACGGTTCCATCATGATTAATAAAACTACGGAAAGCAAAGAGAGATAGATGCTAATCGTGAGAGGATCAAAATATTTGATGACATTTTTCCAGATTAGTGGTGCTTTAGTTAGTTTTTCACCATGTACCCCTACTAAAATCTTGGTCTCTATAATAAGCCAGCACTACTTTCCTAGCCTACGGCATATCAAGTCATCAAACTTGAACCACTTTGTAAGTAAAGCTTCGTCGAGAACGGATAAATCACGTAATTATATTAAGCATGTTAATATTTTAGAGTTTAGTAATATATCAATGCTCCTTTTCTATTTTTTGAGTTTATGTGCTACAATTAAACAGCAAACAATTAGAACTTGCAAAAAAAAAGGAAAATACGTATTGTAGTTTGTTTGTCCTATTTATCACTTTGCATGGATGCCTACACTTGTGATAACAAGCCATGCTTGCCAATATGCATAGTTTTGGCATCTGGGAAGGCAGGAGCATATGGCACAGATGAGAGTGTAATGTCTTTAGAGTTTAGAGTTAAGGCTTTGGCACTACTTTTCTATATATATATATATAAAAAAAATCTAAGAAGAGAACAAAGATCTTCTGAAAGAATCCGAAGCTAGCCTAATTAGAGAGATCTGAACGTAGATCTTGATGGACAAGGATTCTGTTCATGAGGAGACTGACTAGTATGTGGATATAAAAGTCGGAGCCATGCATGATTCACCAAATGGCACATGCATGGTCTCTTGGGAGCAACAACGGCAATTTCTTATAAAGCACCTTGTTTGCCTTGGATCTCCACCGAGTTTGCTGGAAAGCATTAGCTGGGGACTGGGATCCCACCAAGGCCATTGATTTGCTCACTTGTGACAATTAGTTTCTGCTCCTGTCTCCATCGATGGAATCGTTTTCTTAACATAGCAGCCGTATGTTCTCATTCGTGATTGATTTGAGGTGTCAGAACCTCAAGAGTGATCAGTCGGTTTAACTGGATTAGAAAACATTCTCAAACGATATTAACAATAACTTTGGCTAGCGTTTGGTTTGATAAACTTCTCAAAAGAGAATTCTAGCTGTGCACTTTATGATGCGCACTTGTTGCCATTGATTTGCTCACTTGTGACAATTTATCGGATTTTCTACTTAACAAATGGTATGTGTGCAATTTTATAGATGCCATTGCACTCCATTAGATGCCGGAAAAAAAAAAAAAAAAAAAAAAAAAAAAAAAAAAAAGAAAGAAAAAATCACTGGTATTTGCTAAGGATAGGATAATGGAGTGTAATGGCACAAGTGAAATTGTATACATGTTATTTATTAAGCAGATAATCTAACGACAAACACTTGATGGATTGTGCTAAAATTTTGTCCAATTACAAAAAGTACTAGGGAGTACTTTTAAAGAACTGCTAAGAATATGGTAAGAAAATCAAAAGCAAGGGTAAAATTTAAATAAGATGGTCATTGAAATGGAATTTCTTTTATTCAAAAAATAAGGAAAATTAGCTGTCATGAGGTAGCAAGGAAAGAGCTAAACCCTCTGAACTTTTGCAATCTGATCCTTTCACAGTGGATCCCAAACAAGAATTTAATTCAATTGTTTTGAAGAGTAAGATAACGGCACGAATTGGAGAAAGGTTGGAAAATTCAATTAGCCAGACTTTTGTTGGAAAAGAAGGAATTGAAAGAGCTCCTTGATCTTGTAACTCCCATTTAGCCTTTGAAAATTGCATACATTTTGGTGTGGAAACTTTCATCCTGGAAGGATTCTTAGTTAAATCCCTCTACTCTTTTATTCATAATGATGGACCACCGTGCCTTTACTACATTGCCCTTTAGAAGACGAATGGATCAGGGAAATTGAAATGGATCTGGGCTGCATCAAAATCCGAGAGAGGAGATAGAGAACATCTTGAGAACCTTAGCTTCTGGTACCTTCTTTCTTCATCATTTTGCATCTCTCTTACTCCTCTCCATTCTTTATTCTTTTCTGTATAGCAGAAGGTTTTCCTTCCTCTATTAAAATATTAAAAAAAAAAAAGTAAGACAACAACTTATTCAACCACCTACTCTTCCTTAAATTTAAGGATATTTTATTCATATTCCAAGTACAATAATGAGCTTAAAAATTATATGATTTGCCTACTCATCCTGAAAGAATGCAATTTAGTAAATGGTAGGTCTACTAAATTGAGCTTTTCAGCCAATAACGCCTGAATGAATATTCACTGCCGAGCTTCTCACCCGAAGAGAGAGAGAGAGAGAGAGAGAGAGAGAGAGAGAGAGAGAGCCTGCTCTAAAGCCTTCGAGCCCTCTTTTTGCTTCCTACCTAACCAAGGCTAGCGATTAATCTTTGTCTTCAACCAGGGAGATTGGCGGCTAGCTATCACCGCTGTCCGAGCGATTCGCGTTCACTGGAAAGTAGTGTCCATCGGATGATGTTTCCTTTCCTCTCTTGATTTTTGTTAAGAACCCTACTTGTATGCTTGTCTTACCCTTGTTTTTTTTGTAATAAAAAATAAATTAGTGGGTATAAATTAGTCTGGACAATTATTTTTATACTCAACTGGATTTGTTTTCGGCTTTTATGGGCTAACCTGAGTCAGGCCTGGCCCAATCCTGACCCAAGGAAAGAATGGGTTATCTGATAGGCCCAAAGTCAGCCAAGTCATGGTCCAAGACCAGAACTCCTAGGAATTTATGTAAGGACCACAGAAGACCGAACCCAACTGCATACATATAAAAGAGTTTGGCCACAAATTGTTTAGCGGCTAATGTGGTTTCTTGATGATATGAATCCTACTAATGTCCATTTATCATTAATTTTTTTCATAATTTGTGCCCAAGATACAAGGAACGCTTTGACTTCTGTTGCCTCTGAGCCCCATCCTGAATGTTAATAGATACTCATATATCTTATGCTTGTCTTATTTTAATGAACCATGTAGGAGAGCTGAATGATAGGAATAGTATGAGAGGTCTACAATTTAGCAGCTAAAGAGCCAGGGGGATTATCCCAGCTCTTTCAGTTTGACAATCACGGAATCTATTACTTATTTATTTCACTTGACAATGCGAAGAAATAAAATATTTGCCTCTGCAACCATCAGAGAGGTGCATGCATACGTTTCATTAGTCTTATGTATTTTGTCCCTATCAGGTCAAATAAATAACTCTCTTGTCACTATGCCACCATTACGCATTATCTAACTCTTAAAGCATGATAACGAAAACCAAATGAACACGATAATCTCGCTGCAAAAAGAACAATTTTCTTCATGGTTATGATTCACCAGAGGTTCAACTATTGGGGTGCAGGTTCTTTTCTTCCTTGGGAAAAAGTATTAAAAATGAGTTGCTGAAAAAATAAAGAAAAAGAATGATAATATTTAGGACAGTTTTTTCCCCTTTTCTGAGAAATTAGTTGGGACAAATATTGTGACACATATTGTATCTAGTCATTTATTAGCCGGGCACAAAGGTTCCAACATAACCAATGGCCAAAATGAAGAATGTGACAGCTTGTGGATAGATGTAAATGTGGTAGTTGTTCTTCCCATAGGTGAGATCGTAGCATGCACACAGGAAAAGGAATACTGCCATTCCAAGCTCTGGAAGAAGAATCCTGATGAAAAGCACTTGTTAAATATAACTCATCTTCAATCATATAGAGAGCCAAAAAGTTAAGCTCACACACAAAAAAATAAAGGCATTTATATGGTAAGTACATTTACATAATAAATACATCTATATAATTACTTTTGCAATATTTAAATTGTATAATTTTGTAAAATGAGCATAGGAAATCCTCAGAATTTGTGGAGACATCCGTTAAAATCATTTAAGCACATAGGTACGTGCACATTAAAGTAGAGAACTGACTAGAAGCACATGAAGATAATTAAATAAAAGGTTTTCTATTATCTACTATATATAATTAATAAAATCTGAATGCCAATGCAAATAAAATAGGTACCCGAACTACCTTTCAGAAAACATTGATCCAGATTTTTTGCCAGGTTCTTTGCCTTTATCTGCCTTCACAACATTTCCTAGTTTCTCAGTCACAACCCATTCATTTGCTTTCCCTACACCCCGTAGACCAGTCAAAACTGCTTTCATTCGATGCATAGACATAACGTTCTCGAAGAAGATCCAGAAGGGCAATAGATGTAATGAGCTGCAAGCAAAGAGATGAATCGTAAAGAAGAAAGCGAAATATTCAACAGTAGTGAATTTTCTACAGAGTTCTTCAACATTTTGCTAAAAGTTAAATCAAGGCAGTTGATATAGTTACACACCTTGGAGTTCCAACTGAGTTCAGAAGAGTAATTGTTGTCGGGATGTAAACAACTCCCAACTTTGAAATTTTGACCTCAGGAACAAAAATCGATGCTGGTATGACCACACAATAAAATGTGAAGGTAACAATATGGGATATAATCCTTCGAACAACAAAAAAGCTATACATCAAATGTATTTTCCTCCATAGTGATATTTTCTGCAACATTTAAAAGAAAAACAGAAAAATGAGGCAAACCATTTTAGAACTAAACAAGCGTGTGCACAGAGAGTTAAAAACTACAAATACTAACCTTTGTTTTTCGTATCTCATCTGCAGTCTTTCTAAATAAATTGGATGGACCACAAGCCCATCGATATTGCTGATTACGGTATGCCTTGAATGTACTAGGCAATTCACTTTTAACCTGAAATAATTTTTAAAATGCATTTGAAAGGAGCTAGAGAGAGGAAATTCCATTCTTATATTATCAGAGTTTTTTTTTTTTTTTAAGCTTTTTCTGAGTAAATATCAAGCCAGTATTTTCATGCATCACAGAAAACCACTCATCTTGGCCTTCAACAGGAATATGCCATTCGATTATAAGGATTATAAGGATGACGAACACTATTTTTTAATCACTTCATGCTCAAGTATCATCCTATGAAGGATTCTAGTTCAATGTAATCTCTTAAGAGCATCTATACTTGTACCAGACAAAACTTTCAGGTTTGCAAAAATATAAAGTGGTTTGTGAGGCTTGAGTAATTTAATCCTTACAAAATGTGGTGTATGTGGAAAGAAAATGTCATGATTAAATTCATCATCATTAGAGCACTTCTTCAGTAATTGCACTTGTTTGAGCATACTGAAATATAATCATTTTTTTGGGAGTAAACTGAAATATAAAAATCTTAAAAGGCATAGTCTAAAACAAAGTACATATAAGCAACAATACAACAATTAGGCAGTTTGGCCCATGTAACTATTGTCATCATACCAGGTTGAACTAGGAACCTCTTCCCAACACGTGCTAAGGAGAGAGTGCCAACAAGCTAAGTGTTGTTGGTGCCCATGCAACTATAGCAAACTTTTCAAAAGAATGGTCACGCATGCTCACAAGTTAAAAAATTCATGATATATAATCAGCTGGGAAAATGCAGCAGCATTCTGGTTAGGTTATGATGGTAATGCTAAATAAATAAATGTAATATCAAAAGTTCATAAAATGCCATGGAATACATGACCACAAGTGGAGGCTGCCCACCTTCAATTGTGGTCAGCCTGTTCTGCTGATTATTCCATTACTTTGGACAAATATATCTTAGTACCTTAGGGGTAATACAGCCAATGGATAATACATCTTTAATGTTAAAAAATAACAAGTGTGAACACAACTGAAATAAACAGATATTTGGAAGTGGTTGAAATTTTATGCAACGAGTGATATTCCATAGAAAATTTTCTGTTTCCTCTCCACTTTAAAATAAATATCTGAGTGATATTCCTCTAGATCTTTATGACTTAACATCCAAATATACCCAAAATAACATATCTGATAAATAATCAACTGCTTTGTCAAGATTGACCTAGTGTTTTCGAAGTAATTTATATTTCAACATAGTATCAAAGTGTGCTGAATTCTAAAAATGATCAAGCAGCCATTTATACATAGCGATGAAATCAATACCTTGATGTTGCCTACAAAAATGAATTTCCAACCACAGAGAGTTGCTCGAACAGCTAGATCCATATCCTCCACTGTTGTTCGATCTTTCCATCCTCCAGCTTCTTCAAGAGCTGAGAGTCTCCAAACACCAGCAGTTCCTTTTAATAAAACAAAAATGAGAGCACAATAAGTTTCTAACCAAAAATGCTCAATTTTGGATTGGCTTATCCAGTTACATATAATGAATGAAACATTGCAAATTGTCTATAGCCCAGCGTTGAACCACTCCTTCAAGTCGAACGACTCATTCAAGTTGGAGAAGGTTCAAGGTTTGAAGATTGGTGTTTCCCAAGTGCTTGACTTAGGTAAACCCGATTTGGTAGTGCTCCCAGAGTATCTCATGGAAAAAAAAGAAACAACAAAAAATCGTAGACGAAACATTAGTTTTACATACATTATGAGATCGCTTATTTCTAAATTCACCTTCTTCATTCAAACCAGTCAATATATGAAATCTCTTTAATTTATGATTATTTTAATCAACTAATCGTTAAAGAGTTTCTTTTAACATTTTAAACTGTTCACATCTATTATAGTACCATATACATCAAGATCTTTGTTTTCTCAACACCAATATACCATGTAATACTCTATGCCATTGAAGGAATCTATTTTTCTAGCAAGGTAGCCATTAGATGTCCAAAAAGATCAAACTAAGTTTTCCATTTATAAATTCAAACTTATGTTGACAGATCTAATTTAGTCAACAATCAGAAGAAAATATAAGGAAAATTGTCAATCCAATATAAATGTGAGATGCATGCCACAAACTCTTCATTGCTACACATAATAGTACCTTCAAGCATTTCAAATCAGAAATTTTAGAAATTCCAGATGATTGCTTACCATTGAAACCAAAGAAGGAGTACATGGTTGAACCAGATTCTTGTTCTACTTTAAAATGGTAATCCATTGACATCTCTTGGATCCTTGTCATCATACATTCATCGGCATTCACTACAAAATCAGAAAAATCATCTCGTGAAAAATATGGCTGTGGTACAATCAAAAACTTCCTAGTTCCATGAAAAAAAAAAGGAATCTGTAACTTTAAGCAGAAAGCCTTATCTAATGATTATGAGCTCAGTTTAGAGTTTCAATGTGAAAATTTGAGTACTCCTTACAATTTCTACATGAATGGCATTTCAAACTAGAAAGCTACAACTTTATATTCTTTCCTTTATTCCCTGTATTCCACTATGAGATAGTTCACTATCTTAATTAATGCTGATTAGGCACTTTGTTTCTCATCCCTCCTCCAAAGAATATATATATATATATATATAGTTGAAATATAAGATCTCTAATTAACAAGAAGAGATCAGTCAAAAAAATTTTCTTGCACATATTCTGCATGCATCATATGGACCTTACAAACATATGAAATGATAGCATTAAGAGAAAATTAAAGATATAAAAGGCACAAGAGTATAGGTGAAAAGGAACTATGGATTGTTAATAATGTAACACCCAAGCCCACCTGCTAGCTCAATTAATAAGCTATATCTCACCAAAGAGGATGATCATGTAATGAAACCTTACTAATTGAAATATGTGAACCTTGCCAGAAAGGCTTTACCAACAGTTCCTGTGTAACCCTATATGAGGCATGATGAGAAGCATATATTACCTATTACTGTTAACATTAACAATGTTTAAAATATTATTCGTCAAAGCATTATAACAAGTTATAAGTCATTGGTGTGATTGGGATGGAACAAAAAAAATGCTAAATTAATCCAATATATAAGTTTATTGGTCATAGAATGAATATTTCATCAAAAAAAAAAAAAAAATCATCAACTTTTTTTGGTGCTACAAGGCAATTTATTAGCATAAGCTTACATATTTATTGCTCTAATAAATAATGAGAAAAAAAATAAGTTGAGAATAAATATCTTCGCACCAAATTTCCATCGAGTTTGAACTAGAGCTACTTTTGGATTGTGGATGAGAAAAGGAATGGTTCGCAACAAAAAATCAGCTTCAGGTTGAAAATCTGCATCGAAAATGGCAACATAATCACAGTTTTGTACATAGCTGTACTTCAACCCTTCCTTTAGAGCACCTGCTTTGTATCCATGTCTATTGTTCCTTATCTCATATTTGATGTTAATCCCTTTGCTTGCCCATTTCTTGCATTCCTGCTCCACCAAGTCCTATTGTTCAAAAACAGAGCACAAAACTTCAGATGGCTATGATATCTCCTAATGATACCAACAAAGGAAAATCCACAAAATAAAATGTGCATCAGAGCATGAGCGTGAGTGAGCACAAGCGCAAGAGAGAGAGGGCGAGGGGGATTTCACAAGAAAATCAAATCAGTAAACTAAGTGAAGACTATAAATGTATATTTATTTATCTTGACCAACTAAGTGAATCATACATACTAATCCAATCTACCAAACTATGACTCATAAATCATACAGGATAGCCAGAATTCAGTTGTGGTCAGGTTAGAGGTTGTCTAGGTTCATATGACAATAGAGGATCCAAAACTCCAAGCCTTTTGCAACCTAAAAATTATTTGCTGTGTTTAAGACCATATCTTGATGAGCTTGTAAGTTCACATATGCTCTTTTTTACCTTAAATTGCATGCATAAGCACACATTTTATCTTGATGGTTATGACTTATAAGTTTACAAGAACACAACTGTGTGTCGGTGTAAAAGCCCATGTCGGCAAGTGTTTAATCCCACATTTGTTATGTACCGAAAAGATCTTGGGTACTTATATAGGATTAAGGAGCCCAAATAATAACATTCTTGGCTAGCTTTTTTGGGTGAGATCTTGAGTTGTTACAAAAGGGATCAGAGCAGACCCAATTTATGACTCATGTAGATTAAAAGACACTACAAATGGGCTCTATATGTTTATGACTGAATTCAATTGAATTTGGATACAGATTTAAATATTGACTCTTAGCCTGGCAAGGACATTAGGGTTTAAATGATGAAAGTATGTAAGAGCCCATGTTAGCAAGTATTTAGTTCCACATCGATTATGTATTGGAAAAATCTTGAATACTTACATAGGATCAAGAAGCCCAAATAATAACTTCTTAGCTAGTCTTTTTAGATGAGGTCTCAGGTTATTACAATGCGTGCACACTTTATTCGCAAGCTTATGTCGTCAATGGTATTCGTAAATTTTTTCTTGAAAAAATAACAGCATGTCTATCATTAGCGAACAGGCAAGTTTTTGGAAGATGATACACTCATAATTATTGGTGCACTTTTTTCAATTTTTTTTTCTTCTCTTCTCTGATGGATTGTCTAAGCAGGTTGAAAAGAGAGATTGCAAGAGCATATTTAACCAAGATAAAGAGAAAGGCATGACTTCCCAACTAAGTTGGAGAGTTTGGGAGTCATTCAACCATGATCTTTTAATAGTAATATAAATAGGTTAGTTTGCAGGCATTTTTATTGTGCTTCCTGTCGCATTCAGATGGAGGCCAGTTGTCACAGTATATTGACATAACAATATATAGTATCCATATCCTATGATAGCTCTTTTTTTTCCCAAAAAAAGGGGGAAAAAACTGAAGCTGGTATATCATGTACAGGCCTCAATTGTCATCTTTGGGCTAGCATTCTGGCTGTTATACAAGACTAATGACCATCTTAAAACAAGTGACGTTTTTGAGCTAATGGGAGGACTCACCAATCAACAGCCTTAAACTAGACACATAGCAAACCCTCAAATTGTTTAGCAACTTAGCATCATGAAAGCTGAGTGTGAGGATTGAACCAGACCTGACCTAGGAGCCAGCCCAAATCGGCTGAGCCTAGACCAGACTAACCCAATCCCCCTGAGCTCCCCTCTTTATCCTTTTCTCACATGCACCTCCCAGCCCTCTTGAGCCTCATCATGTGCACCCCACCTCCAAAAGTCACTGGACCACCTCCACCTCTTTATCCTTTTTTCTCTTCTTGCCTTCCCAACCAAAAGTCACTGGACCACCTCCACCTCCCGAGAGCTGCCTCATTGGCCTCTACCCTCCTTTTCATGTCTCTCTCTCTCACTCTCTCCTCTCCTCCCTCTCTTGCTTGCCACTCACAACCACCTCCTTCCTTCTCTCTATCTCTCACAGTCCACCCTCTTCCACTCATCTCCTCCCATTCCTTCTATTCTTAATCTATTTAATAAGCTAAAACTCTTTCCTTACTCTCTCTCTATTATGGTTTTGTCCTCTCCAATTTAACTCTAACATATGCTTTCATGTGTAGGTTGAAGAAATTGCTAATATTGGGTGAGAGGAAGTTAGATTTCAGGCCCTAGCTTCTGGCTAAAAGCCTAATTGAAATATTGTAGTTGGTGATAGATTAGTAAAAAAAATCTTTATGTCCAGGTTTATGTTCCTGATCATCTCTAGTGAGTTTTTGGTGACAATGTCTTTTGAGTATCATGCTCTAAATATTATATACTCTACCTTGCAAAATACTTCTTTGAAATAAATTAGAAACCAAAACATCAACCACGGTTCTTGCTACTTAATCTTATATGTATGCAAATTATATCAAATAAGAGAATACCATGACATTGAACTCTTGGATATCTTCGAAATTCATATGCATTCATAATTATAAATTATTTTTATGTATGCAAGGAGATCTTAAAATTATTGGAAACCTTTTCATGAAAGTTTTAACCTTGTGCTTTTGAAAGTGCTTGAAATATTTCTTAAAAAACGATACACGCATATCAAATATTCAAAACTCTTTGTTCATGTATGATTGAGGATTGCATAAATTGTTTGCGCCATCTTTGCAAATTGAAAAATAAAATGAAATGGTATTAGTAAAATAAATAGATTTTATGATATTTGCTTCGAATTGCACCATCTTTGCAAATTGAAAAATAAAATGAAATGGTATTAGTAAAATAAATAGATTTTATGATGTTTGCTTTGAATTGCGCCATCTTTGCAAATTGAAAAATAAAATGAAATGGTATTAGTAAAATAAATAGATTTTATGACGTTTGCTTCAAACTCTCAATCTAGCTATATTTTAAATCCTATCAATCGAGTTATACATTGATACTTTTAACGTTCTAAAACTTGATCACTTTGAACCTACTCCATAAGAATTAAATATGATACTTTACAGCTATTATGCAGGGGTTAAATATCATACTTCAGACCTACATTGTGGGGTCAATACGACATTTTAGACCTACTCTATAGGATTAAGCATGGTACTTTGGATCATGACACAAGGATGATGTAGGTAGTGTTATAAACTCATCAGTTGAAACATTGATTTAAAAAATGATCATAAATTGCTTATTGGAAGCATTTGCATGAGAAGCTTTCTTTAGAATCATATATCAAATATTGATTTGAAAAATGATTTATATGCAACTCCTTGGAATTATATGTGCAATATGCAATTTTGATTATGAAAATTCTACCTTGTGAAATAAATTATTTTATTTTGTGCATTCATAAATTATTCAAATTTGTTTTATTATCTTTGCCTCTTTGGCTATGGTTATTGATTATTTATTGGGCTTTTAGCTTGCACATCTTCTTCCTCACTTTTTCAAAGCCCAAGACAAAGGAGGCGATGGGTAATGGTTGAGAAGTAAGATTATAGCAAGATCCTAAACTTAGTTGAGCTGACCCACCTTCACAATTTTGTTTTGGAACCCTCTTTGACATTTTAGTTTTGTCGAACTAGTTGGATCCCTTAAAAATTTTGAGTAGTGGCAATATTGAATAATTTGTAACTCCATCTTGGTGTTTAAACTTGTGGTTGTTTTAGGATTGGTATGTGGTCAATTCAAGCTTCTTAGAAATCTAGTCGGTTCTGATTTTTTTTTTTTTTTTTTTTTTGTGTAATATATTCTGTTTGTGCCACAGGACTGTTGTTAAATATTACTAAACTGTTATTAGACTGGTTTTACCTCTTATTTGAAAGGTAACAACCTATGCATGTGCGGCAGGTCGCCATGTCTCTGGACATGTCTTTAGATCGGAGCAGTGATACATTACTATCTGTTACTAAAAGATGTCCTTCAGTTTAAAGACCTTGTCGGTGGGCTCAACTTAGGAAAAGGACATCTCCGCACAAGCCTTAGGAAAAATTCAAGATTGAAACAGCATCACATCATGCATCGTGACATGTATTAAAACTAACATTAAAGAAAAGAACTGGCATTAACTACTTGGGGTCCATGAAAATTACCAATTACCTTGACTTCGGGGTCGGTCGAATCATCGAGCACCTGAATTATGATTCGATCAGACGGCCAGGAGAACCCACACACCGCTCCAATGGAGAGCTTGTACACCTTCAAAGCAATGCAAGAATTCCCGCACACACACGCCGACATTGAGAGAGCACAGAGGATGAGCGGAGAAGGGAAAGAAAGAAAGGGAAATTTTTGTCTCACCTGCTTCTCGTTGTACATGGGAATTTGAACAAGCACCATGGGGTAGGCCAAGCTGCCCATCTCCAGGTCCTGCCCCATGGGCTCCCACTTGTACCGCCTCTCCGGCCGCCACCGGAAGACCTTGGCGAACAGGCTGGCGGCGCCCATCGACAACTTCTCAACGATCAACATCACCGACATGATCAAGCACAGCACTTCGGCGATCCTCAGCACCGGCGCCACCACATTGGCTCTTATCTGCACCCATGTCACCCAAATCTGTCGCCAAGAGAAGCTCGGCGACGTCTCCGAGAAGGAACACAGCGAGGCGAAGAAGCCGAGAGCTTGAGAAATCCATACGGGGAGGGGAGAATGGTCCGCATCGGCTTCTACAAATGAAGTGGCGATAAAACCATAAGAGCAAAGGATTCAAAGGGAGAGGAGGTGGAAGAGAAGCAAAAATGGGAAACAGGGGTTGGTACCGGCGGTTGAAGGCAATGAAGGGAGTGCCATCCCTCCCATGAGCATGATGACTAGCTGCTGTTCCGTTCCACTCGCTTCACTTCGTCCTCGCCCTTGCTTGCATTTTCTGTGGTTTTATTCAAATTTATATATATTTGTGAGGGCCAAAGAGATTTGGGTGTGAGGCTGTGGCCGTTTTGGCTCTGTTTGCTGGGAAGCGTGAGGAGGACAACTGGGTTTCCTTTTCTACGGAAGCGGCAGGGAGCACCACCATTCAGCATTCAATGGACAGGGCCACGGGAAAAAGGAAAGTGACGCCGTGCATCGCACACGGACGAGGCCAAGCTATTCGAAGCCTTGGAAGCCCGGGAGTGGATGTGGTCTTTAACAATTGATGTGCAAAGAGCCAACGACAAGGGCGAGGCCCCTCGGAAGGAGTTAGAAATGGCGGGCCCTATTTGTGGCTGAGGACTACGTTGTTTCCATTAAAAAAAAAAAAAAAAAAATACTCAACTTGAATTTCTTTGAAAAGAGTTTAAAAAATTAAAAAGAAGATAAAAAAAAAAAATTAGTTTTTTCTTTCACTAATGAATAATAAAAACCAGTTATAAAGCTTTTATGCTGATGAAAATTGATTCATCTTCTAATTAAAAGAAATTATCACTTCCTTAAAATAGATATGGCAAATAAAAATTAGCTTAAAAAATAAAAATTTCAAATGAAGTAGGTTTTAATTGCTAATCATTCAAAGTTTTAAATTTCATAGAATAAAGCTGCCCTTGGTTTTCGTTCCAACCTTTAGAATAGAAGATACCTTAAAATGCATTAGTTGAAACATGAGCGTTTATCAAGTCCTAAAACTGGCTCCTAGTTGGATGCGTGATGTATCCTTTAAAATATAGTTCTAAAGAATATAAAAGAGCTATTTTTTAATATTCTTTATAATAATATAATATATCATTATTAATCTTCAAAATTAAAAAATTTTACTGATATGATAATAAAATTATTTAATTATAGCTTTCTTTATTTATTTGGTATCAAAATAATTCGGCTTCTCACTCCGTTCAGTACCAAGCAACAAAAAGATAATTAAATTATGGTATGATCTTAATATTTCAATAAAGATCTCTTAATGCATGAATGCCATCATAAATAATCATTAATATTTAGAAATAAATAATCTTAAATATTCAACAATAAATAACCATGATATATAATATTTATAATTATTCAATAATAAATAATTATAAACAAATAATAATCATTATCTACACCTTCCAATATAACCGATATCAATATTGTCATATTCAAATACTGAACAAAACTAATAGAATATATATATAAGCAAATAGTCATTCTAATAATTAATGTTTTCAAAGAGTTTTGTGTGTTACATATGATTCATTATATCTAAATGCACTTAATTAAAATCAAGTCATATCTTCAGCTTTGGCCTAGCCATGATTATATTTCTTATTTGTAATAGAACAATCGATATGTGCCATATTCCTATAATAGGACAATCGATATAATGTTATAGCATGCCATATATATTTCAAGCTTTGATGGGGTAATCAATGGCGTACTATATTTTTGGCCCACTTTAAGATGTTCAACAAAGCCCATAGTAGCAATCTACGCTAATAAGTCTAGTCTAACAACTTCTTACTCAACAATTACAAATATATAAGCTTCAGAGTGCGATTAGTTTCGATATATCATGCATTATCAAATAAGCATATCCAAAACCATGCTTACCTTTACTAAAGTATGATTTATTTCTATATCTATGCATAATCAAGTAAAATAATCCTAATCATACAACATCAGCCATCCAACGCAAAGAGAATTCACATCATGCCCATGATATTAAAATATCATTTGCTATCATTGTTGATACGCATGCATGTCTATCCTCCTCATTACATACGTACACACAATAAAAATTAGCACATGTATGCAATAAACCAAGTAAGAAATTAATGGGCATCCAGTGGGACCACTTCTTATGGTGGAAACAGAGGCAGAGGTGGCCCACCAGCCGGATGGTGGGTTTTCACACACTCTTCGAATCAGCAAAAATTGAGAGAAAAAGAGAGAGAGAGGTAAGAGAAAAGGAGACGGAAAGGCAGAGAGCCTCACACCTTGCCAGGGGTCAAGTTGGCCTTTCATTGACCAGGTGAACTCGATGGATGACCGACGAATTGGTGCCAGTAGCTGGAAATCACTGCTACAAAAATAGGAATTAACCACAAAAGAGAGCAGAGGAAATTGAATAAAGTCAAAAGGTTAGAGAGTACCAGAGGCCCAACGGCGATCACCCTACCCCATCTCAATCGTCTGGTGGTCGGATCAAGAAGCTTCAATGATGCAGCATAGGGATGATGTTCTGGCCATAGAAAACAAGGGTGGAAAGAGAAAAATAAGGAAGGAAAATAACTCATGGCAGAGGCCTCCCACGGCCGGCGGCGACGGTGGCGATTTGGTCGGCTAGTTGCAATTTATTCAGTAATAACCCAGCTCACCGATTCTAATGACTGCTAAGCTCTATGCTGCGATGATGACACGGCTTTGATTTGGCAAAGGAAACAAGAGAAATGAGGTAAGAATGAGGTGGATAGCCGATAATGATTTGATGCTTGATCCAAGAGGAAGAAGATGGAATGGTTGCAACGATTCAATCAGGACTCAGTGGCGATCGAGGAACCGAGGAAGAGTAGTTAAATAGGAGGGAAAGATGGGGTTTTTCTCTTCAAAATCCTTTTTAGGGTTGGATTCCTTCTTCGGCTAAAACTCCAACAATTTCAACCATTTTCACTGCCTTCAAGCATGAACCGGTAGGTTGTGTCAGAGTTAACTGAGTCAAGTTCCGCACATACTGTTCGAGGATTTGATTCGTCGGCTGGATTTTGAGTCAACTTGGATTGAATCTCACATCTGGTCTTTCCCCTTTTTTATTTTTTTTAATCAATCTCGACTAATCAAATGGACCCTATTTAGTTCTAGGATCTAATACAATTCTTCCTTTAATCAAATTCTTTAGTCAAAAAAACAAAAAAAACCTTCCATTTTGACTAGCTTGCTTCAAGGTCCAGCCTTTAAGAGATGGTATCATTCGGTAGAGCTTGAAAACTTACTCAATTTCAAATAAATAGTACTTCAGAACACCATGTGAGCAAGCTTAAGCTTCTAAAAGCTTGATGTTCGGCCTTTCAGTATTATTATGGATCTTACTTGTAAAACCTTTTCTATATTTCTTTAATAGCCAAAGTGATACATATTGAGCTTGATACCAATGAGCATATGTCAAAGCAAGGTTTCTAAAACTATGAACTAGTATCAAACCAGTAATATCCTAACGATTCAGATCGATTCACTCTTTTTTGCAATTTTAATTTTTTCATAATTTTTTAAATTTTTTATGTTGTATATGAAGCTAACAACTTTTCGCGAGCTTTCATCCTTTCTTCCCTATCTTATTTATTATTTAAGTAAATATCATCCTCTCTCATTTTTTTAATTTACTTAAAATTTTTTATAAAAATAAAAAATACCTTTCATTTAAATTTAACAAAAATATTGCTAAAATCAAATTTTTTTAAAAATAAAAGGAACAAATCCAGAGGATTTTAAAAAATTTCAGTTTAGTAAATATCAAGTTAGAATACTTCGACTTCAAATAAAAATTTTAAAAAATTAATTTAACTTAAAAATATTGAAAAAATAAAATATTAAAAAAATAATCCTAAAAATACTAAATCCTCTGTAAAAATTTTATTCAGTAATACTCCTCTTACAATGGAAGTTGCAATTTTACAACTTTCCTGACACTGAAATGATGCTATCAAAAAAATCGTGCATATCATAGTGCAAGTTTTCTTCCTATTGACAGAATAAATGCATCCAACTTTGAAACAACTATGTAAATTTGGATGAGGACTACTGTCTAAATGGTTATTATTGGCAGTGAAGCAGCTAAATGCAATTGTGAGCCTTCGAAATGCTCCGTCTATTTGGCTGTGCAACTCGTTAGGAACCTGTAAGGCTAAGAACCAGGGACACGGATGCCAACGTAACCAAAGCCTGTTACAAGAAATGCCAAACCTTGAAGAAAGAGGAAGACAAAATAACCTTGCCTCTCATTTGCAAGGTCATAACACCCACAGAGTAGAAGGAAGACTCCAATCCCAAGTTCTGAGAAATAGAATCTGGCATTCAAACCATGAAAAATTATCCAGCAGTAGTAAATGAAGATGCATGAGGAAATGCTGTTAGTATAAGTACAATCACAGCCAAATCAAAAACCTGGTGAAAGTGTGCCACATCTCCTCACTCATGATAATGTATATGATTTAATAATATGTTGAAGTAGATTGTAACATTATCAGTGGAAAGAAGAACTCCCACACAGAGAGAACACAAAACACAGTGCAAATTAAATTTAAATTTTTATGGCAGTTGACAGTCAGTTGTTATAATATTCAAAGTGAAAAGTTGCAGCCCTTCAATTGCATCCATTCAGACTTTTCATATGAATAGTTGGAACTCTTCATCTGTAACCGTTCAGACTTTATAAATAAAAATAAGAGTTACTATTATTTTTCCAGCAATCTTGTTGAAACAAGTTACTCATTGAGAATTCAGAAAAGGCTTTGTTGTATCCTGGGTGACTTTGCCTACCTGATTTTGAATCCCTGAGTGTGTGGGGAGCAATATCAACTCAAAGAAAGTGTTCACATATGCCTCAAAGCCTGTTGTGCCACTCCATTTACCCATTGTTCTAACATAACATCACACTGCTTGTGATAGAAGCTTATGTATTCTGAACAATGATTTGCAGTAATGAGCCCTTCAAAAACCCAAAAAAAAAAAAAAAAAAAAAGGATTTGCAGTAGTGAGGCATATCATGAACCAAACTTTGGTTTGTACCATCCCACATAACACCTATATAGGAAATATCGTATTACACCATATCAACATCATTTAATTTCAACCCCCTTCTTTATTGCAGATGGAATAATATCAACCCTGGTTAGTAATATCTTATGAGGAAATGTCGTGCGGTTCGTGCCAGTACAAAAGATCACCAAACATTTCACAGACAACAGGAGAACATCACATCATATGCTCGATTATATGTTTGATGGCATTAAAAATGAGTCACGGCCACAATGTTTACAGTTTTAAATTTTGGCGACTTGGAAAGCGTCTCCCCCCTCATATCCCGAAGAAGAACCGGATTCTGAAAGCCTTTTGAGTAGAAAACATAGAAATAAATAAATAAATAAATAAGGAAAGGAAATAAGAAGGGTATGATAAAAAAGGGAATAAATAAGGGGGGAAAAAAAAGAAGGAAAGATAAAGAAAAAGAAAGGAATGAAAAAGGAGAAAAAAGAGGAATGAAGAGTAAAGAAAAAGAAAAAAGAAAAAAGAAAAATAAAGAGATAAAGAAAAAAAGAAATTAAAATAAATGAAGAAATAATAAAAAAATTAAAAATAAAAAGAAGTGAAGATAAATGGAGAGTATTCATTGAAATGCTCAACAATGATTGTTGAAAGAGAGTATATTATATCTTTTGTTTCCAAACAAAATCGAAACTTACCTATTCTTGCCTTGCAATAGTTGAGCCACCTCCTATTTTTTACCTTCACAATCGCTTTTGGTCGTGTGGACCAACTACCTAACAATCCCTATCGGTTAGCATACGATCATAATAAACTCAAATAGATCCAAAACTATCCAAAACCCCACCCCACTATCCACAATCCTTATTGGTCAGCGTACGGTCATAAGTTATCTTGCCTTATATCGGCCCCTCAGTCTCTAATCGAACTCAAATCTACTCAAACCCAGCTAGTTCCTTCCACCAGTTGTCGGCTGCAGAGCGCTACCCTCAATGTCATCTTTTCCCTCTATAGCCATCATCGATCAGTGTTGCTGCCAAGAAGTTGAATGCCTCCCAGATGCCCTATTAGAAGCCTTATTTAACTCTACCAGAGATGTTGCCATAGCCTTCGACCATCTCCATAGCTGGCTAGACCCTTATCAATGTTACTAAGGGGCAATCAACCTCCAATGAATTGGAAGAATGGCGATCAAGTGCTCGGTATGGGGAAGAAGATGATGGCTTCTTGGTCTTATTGGTTAAATCAATTGGCTTGAGCCAATTGATATTAAACCTAAGCCAATTAAACTCAAGCCGTGTCCAATTAATTTAGGTTTGAGTCAATTGATTGAAATTAGGTCAGGTTCGAACCCAAATTAAACCCAGATCGGCTCAATTCAATCACAGTCAAAATCAAATTGATTTGATTCGAGCTAGAATAGACCCAATTAATCAGATTTGACCCAATCTAAATCCAATTACTATTGAATTGACCTAATTTAATTAGACCCAAACCTAATTAATTTGATTTGAACCAAACTAAACCCATCAAAATCTAAACCAAATTGAACCAATCCGAAACTAGATCAAGCCAATTTGAGTCAAATTAGACCCAATTGAGACCTAGATCCAGCCAATTACCCTATAATAAACCTGATCCAAATCTAAATAGTCTAATTAAACCCTAATTGGAGTGGCTTCTTATCTAATTATACCCTAATTGACCTAACTAAACCCTAATTGGACTACTTGACTCCTAATTAGACTCTAGTTGTTTTAATTAAGCCCTAACTGGAAGAGTATTGGCCTAATTGTGCCCTAGTTGGAGGAAACCTAGCCTAATTGACCTCTAGTTGGAGGAACCCTAACCTAATTAAGTCCTAATTAGAAGAGTTTAAACATAATTAGGCCTTAATTGTGCTGTTCAAAGCCTAGATCTAACCCTAATTTATTAGAACTTGATCCAATTGATTGAATTGGACTCTAATTTGATTCTAATTGACCTAATTAAGTTAAGTTTGGTCTAGATCTAACCTTGATTACTTAGATCTCAAACCGATTAGATCCAAATTGAGTTTCAAGATTTTAATCACCTAATTAGATTTAGGATTAATTGAATGATAAATGATAAATTTAGGATTAATCATTGTAAGTTATTACCCATTTATGAGTGAATAAAAGCTTTACAACATGGATTGGTGCATTGATATTTGTGTAGAGGATTTTGGTGGATTGTAGGTCTGGATTTATGAATTGCAAGTAGAGTTAAACATAACATGATGACATGCTACATTCTTAAATTTATAATGATATATTTATATTAGACTTACTTATTAAGTGTGAGCTCATTAAATCCTCTTTTATACTTTTTACAGTCCAAAAAATGAAGAGGGATATAGATATATTGAAGCTCCTACCAACTTAATTTAGACATCTTTAAATTTTCTAATTTCTTATGTAGCTCAAACATTTGCTTATTTGGAATTGTAATAGAAGTGTTATTTTATTTTTATATGTATAGTAGTAGTTAATTGCTCTTCTATTTGATGATTGGTTCTGTCACTAAATGCCTTGCATGCGTTAGGTTGCTGCTTTTTCCTAGGGTTTGAGGTATGACAAGGGTGCTCTCTTAGCAATGTGTTCTCTTAGTACTGTGTTCTCCTGAATGAGAATGGAAAGGCATTGCAATCTGCCATAATTGGTCATTTGGCCCTTTCATCATTCGGTAAATATTCCTTTCCATGTCGAAAAGTAGTCGTGGTCTCAAGAGTTGATATTACAATGCCATACGCTTTATATTGCAGAATATTTATTTCATTAGCCACTATAATACAGTCTCATATTTTGTAGTCTAGAGGCTTACTTTATGGAAAAGGAAATCAGCTTAACGAAGAAAATAGAGAAAAAAAAAAAGGAAAGAAAGAAAACTAGATTGCTTATTTCTCTGATGCATCAGAGTGAAACAAAAAATTCATCAAGAGAACCTAAAGTAAGCACAAAAAATAAATAAACAAACAAACAAATAAATATCCTTCTTCTTGTATCTGTCCATGTTGATATATTTTAGACATAGATATTGTAGCCTTTGACCTTGGCTTGTAGGCATCAAACAATTCCCAAGTAGAACATAGATAAATCAAGAACAAAATTGATTATCCAAAAATAATGAAAATGATTACTCTCAAATATTATATCATGCAGAACATGTTCCCATAAATCAAAAACAAAACTGATGATTGTTAGGGTTTCTTGTCCATGCCTAAGAGTGCAGTGGAAACACATAGATTTCATAAATTTCTTAATGAGATCTATTTATATGAAACCCTTAATAGCCAAGATCTCCTTAATGGTAACAATCAAATGAATAAATAATAAATGTAGGATAAGAAGAGTACCTGTAACGCTAAATCCAATATGTTGGAATTTCCACAAGGTGCCTAAGTGTTCACCCTCCAACGTTGATCTACATAGGAACTGAGTTCAAGACTCTAGCTCCTTCAAAACTTTGATCTTGATGCTTAATCCTTCCAAAGAATTTAATTGGCTTGCTTTCTTTTCCTTCTAATTTTCTTTCTCTTACAAAAAATCCTTCAAAGCCGCTTGTTTTAAAGAAGACCTCCTTGTCCGGGTTTAGTTCTTGTCCTGAAGAAGACCTCCTTGTCTTGGTTTAGGACAAGACAGCCTCTTATCCTGAAGAAGACCTCCTTGTCTTGATTTAGAACAAGATATGTAAGAGAAATAAAATAAGAAAGAGAGGGAATTGATTTCTCTCCGAATGGATTCTATTCATCTGAACCCCAAAACACACTTCTATTTATAAGAGGCGGAGGGATGCATCACCAAGGGATGCATCCCATCTACACACCTTATCATGATGAGGCGTGTCCTAAGGGTAGAGCCTCATCATGATGAGACGTTAAGGGGAGGAGCGCATCTAATAGAGAGCGAAAAGACGTATCCGTTCAAAAAACTTATCTGATAAGCCATCAGCCTTCTCACACTAATAACCTCACCCCATACTTATTTAATGATAATCCAATGGTCTAGATTAAGGCGCCATCCAATAGTCCAAAAGCAAAGCGCCATCACTAATGGTCCAGATTCAGGGGCCAACCAATGGTCGAGATTCAGGCAACAACCAATGGTTTAGGTCCTTCATTTAGGGTGCCATCCAATGGTCCAGATCGAGCCGCTCACCAATGGTTCAGATCCATTATTCAAAGAGCTATCTAATGGTCCAAATAAAGCCAATTGGGTTCCAACTCTTAGTCAACCCATATTAGGTTATAATCTAATCATATTAGATTAACCTAATACAAGAATCAGATTCGAATCCAATTCGAATCAGGAGCTAGGTTTGCAACATGTGCTAGCATATCTATCCTGCAAACATGATCTAATTAAATTAGACCCTTGATCAGTTCTTTTTGTGTGTGATCCATTGGGTTCCACATCTAGCTAGAAGTAGGTGTGGGTGCAAGTTGACATATCATGATTAAAACATTTCTAATCCTTATATGTTCAATTAGTGCAATCCCAAACTTGATAATTAGAATCCTTTCTAATTGTTGATCAAATTAAACTCTTTAATTCAATCAAACCTACAAAACAAGATTGACGTCTAGCAATGTATCATGTCTATCCGAAAGATATAGAATTTGATAGACATACCAAATATACCCTTCAGTGGCAAGTTACCGTGCAATTCAATCCTTTAATCATACTGCATCCTAAATAAGTATATGAGTATGGATCAATGTCAAATTCAATTACTTATTCATATCTCTCTTAATCTTCTAATGATATTTCAATTAATGAAATATTAGAAACTCTTTCTAATTTTTCATTCTACTTTGATAAAAGACTTTCTAAATCATTATAAAATTAGAGCAAATAAGATGTGGTCTTCTCTTACTAGAAGTGATTGATTCCTTATTGATCTACTCACAATCTTCATACACAATTCACCATATCCAGAATACCTTATACACAACTTAATGTCGTGAATGAGTGTAAACCAAAACATGGATTCATATGCATAAGATACTATGATGATCTCAGGTTTAAGGATCACTTGCACAACTTCCACTTAGAGAATCATCTTTTGATAAATAAGTAAGCATCCATAAGATGTTATCTTGGTAGGTCAATTCAGTGAACTCATTCCTCTAATGAGCACCCACATCTTTGTATTAATGTCTCACATAAGTGATTGTGAGATCAATCGCCTTCTGCATCGAGCATATATAAGATGTGCCAGTCTTTCCGGTAACATTGATCCCCAATTCAATGTACCAACGATTGAGAATGTTTTACACTAGGATTTTAGGTCTCACTGGTATGATCTCATCATAGCCCTAAAATCATTGCCCTAATCTATGGGGTTCATCATAATTATAAGAAGCAGCAAATGATGAAACATAATGCCTTTTATTTATAACCAAAATATTATGTACATGATTTGGAAGAATAAAAGAAATCCTATCGTAATATAAATTGCAATTGACTTTTAGGGTACAACTCTTTCAATGATCCCAAAAAAAAATAAAAAAGATAACTCTCAAATGCTACAACATGAACATGTATCCATCAAATAAGCTTTCCTCTCAAGTAGTTTAGATTGATACTTATTTGTAATGCTTCAGCTCTAGTGCTAGCCCAATTAATCTATTAGCGGACCGAAACCACATAGTCCTAAAAACTTGAGTTATAAGCACTTCAAACTTATTTTTTTCATCCGACATGCAACTATTTTTTTTGGATATTACACAACGAGTCAATTGTAACTACCTGAAACTATCACCAAAACTTAGTAACTACCTTGAACTACCACCAAAACTTTGTGGTCACTGTATCAGAATTTAGGCCAATACTCAACATACCAATCCAGAGTAAACCAAACCTCTGGTTGGCTCTCTTCTTGCATGTTGACAAAATCCTCTTCTATAGTTCGCAGCAACTATAAGAATCTGGCATGCTAGAGGAAAACAATCTATTCTCATGCAAGCTCAAAAACATCCTCAACACTCATTGTCAACAACACATCGCCCTATGCGTCTTCTGGAGTTTTTCCATTAGGCATAGCATCTGCTGTGGCCCCTGATAATGGGCAACCACATACCCAGCCTTGCACCCTAAATTATAGACCCTCTCCTCCTTCACATATTTAACATCCAACCCTCGCTTCTTCAGCTCATCTATCCATATGCCCATTGCAACATCCTCCAATTTGAACATCTGCACATAAATAATATTTTCAATTTTAATCATGCATTATAGCTTCCCTCAAGAATTGAAAAAGAAACAAGAAAATAAAAAAGAAAAAGAAAAAGAAATAATCTATCTCGAAAGAATGTGCATGCTGCAGCTAATTAGTACATTTTAATGGCGTAAGTTATCCCTTATTCTCAACAAGCAAGACAGATGACAAATCTTAGCAGGCTTTAGGCCTGAAGCTAATTTCACATATCTTTTCTAGAATGACTTAAGATCAAGTACCTTTAATCGACCCTTTTTGTGCTGCTTGTAAACAGCCTTCGCAATGTCTCCTGACACAACATATCCCGGCCCATGAGCCCAAGGAGGATATTTATCTTCCGGCCATTCCTTCGTAAAAAGAAACAGTGATCTTGAGGAGTAGGTATAAAGGAAACAAGCTCAGCCACAAGTGAGTTAGAACAAGTGAGGGGTAAGAGCCTAAGCTAACAAAAATACATGATAAGAAACCTGTTGTGGAACTTTCAAACAGTTCACAAATTAACCCTTCGTATTCCAAGTCTTGCTTGCATGGTAAATTAAATTTCTATATGTACATATATATATATATAGACACACTACAAAGGAAGAACAGATGAGGAGATCACATGCAGGTTATCTATCAAAACACCAATATTTGAGGTAGGAAATCCTAGACAGCCAGACCACACAGCCATGGAGGAAATCGCTAAACTTCATGGGCATGAAGAAGTTTCTAATATTAACCAACATGTTTCAAAAAAAAAAAAAAGAAATTGCAATTTGGCAATAGATTTTGAGGAAAAAAAAAACATTCCTAAGGGTAAGATGTACACAGCATTATCTATGTGTGGAAAGGCTGTTTTAATGTTTCATACCTATGACATAATGGAGTAAACCTTGCCATTACATGAAAGCCTGCCACCAGTCTGGTGGCAACACACCTAATAGGCTAAAAATTATAACTTCTCAAATGAAGCTCATGTTACGTAGCGTTCAGACATGGAAAAATAGAAGATTTTACGTTGAGAAGTCCTCCAACTACATACAAAGCTTAAATTTTCTTACCAAGGAAGACAATATGCACAATTCTTGGCCTTGAGAAATCATAGATGGTATGAAAGATCGCAAAAAAGATGGAAACGGATCTAGAGAGAAAAATATCTCTATATACAAAGCAAAGTCCAGAGAGAAGAAGACATCTAGATGGGGGCACCGTTTTGATCTACTACATCAATCATATAATTTGCAAGTTCAACTCAAAAATCAAAAGGAGTTTTCCTATACCAACAGCAAATTACATGTTGGTTATGCTTGACAGAAGTTGCATCATGAAGAAATCAGGCGTTTTGAAAATTAATCTTCCTCCATGGTGTTTTTGGATTGGCAAACTACTTTCTAAGTAGATGTCAGCATTGAAATTACCTCACGACTTATATACCATTTGCTGTCCAAACCTCGTTGAGGCTGGGAAGCAAAGTTGATCCTCCCATATAGTAGCCCATGTGTAACATTCATTCTATTTAAAGAAGAAAGCACCTCATCTATGCGGACAAAAGCATCATCATCTGTTTTCATTACATACTTGGCAGATACAACTTGTGTCTGTTGGACCAAATGAAAGAACCATTTAGAAGATAAAAATGAAAATATCAAATAAGCCAACAGAACTATTGATTAACTGAGGTGCAAATTTACCCCATAGATGCTAATGGCTATGGTCTTCCAGGTAATCAGAGTATAATAATCATCAAATGGCATTAACTGGATATCTCCATAGGTGTGTGCCTCATTCCAAAGTTCCTCATTCACCATTTGGTTTTTATGCTGTGAAGAAACACAAAAAACAGTTTAAGGTAACTAACTGTTTCTGCAAGCTTTCAAAACTAGCCTATTTTATAAAGGTAAAATAATTAGGATTACATATATAATAAAGAGAACTTTAAACAAAACAACAGAGAAAAACACAAGATGCAAATTAGATATCACAAAGAAGGTTAAAACTTATGTCACATAACAATAACTATTCATATACTAAACAAAATCTGGATACTTGTAATCATTAAAAGTTGTTTCCACTCTACATTCAATCAAGCTTGCAAGGTTGCTTCAGCAGTACAAAGCATTAGGCCATTCAGATGTAAAATGATATATGGCCATACAAAAAGGGCACAACTTCAACATTCAATGTGGGAGCAAACAAAGGAGACAGGGTAAACTGAAAAGTAGATATGTAAGTTGGATGATCAGGAAAGCATGTAAACTACCGAATGGTAAGTCAAGAATTTTGAGCAGATTGCTGTTGACAAGTATAACAAGTGCACTAGATACTAATTTCTAACTAAGTTTGTATTTCAGCAGTCTTAGCAGTCAATAAGTCAGGCGCTATTAAGAAACCAGAATGATGCAGCAAGCCTTATATCCTCAATTCTCACCAAGCCTACAAAAAACCGCACTGCAACTGTGCCAGACTTTACAGCATCATATTGCATCCATGTTCTTCGAATAGCCATCCTACGCTCGAAATTGTTTGCCGTGGAAATGATGCCAATGAAAAGATCCACAGCTTTATGAATGGGCATGGATGGTGACTTTAGCATTTCTAAGTCTGCCACATGCTTGGAATCTTCTGATGTGGGTAAGCCACTGGCTAGGACAGATATCAATTTAAAGTCTCCTGAAATCCTTGCTTCACTGACAAACCATGGCTCCAATCTCTGACGATAAAAATTTGAATATGGTTAAACTAAGGTGGTAGCTACTGCCAAGACTTGTAACAATAACTGAACAGAAACAATGGATATACTAGCAGTGTTAGTACTTCTCGGTAAGCAAAGGATGTTATATGCTTCCCATCTACTGTCATTTGGATTCCCTCCACTCCCACTCGAAGAGTAGCTATAGCAAGATATCCTTGCTTAAATGGAAAATATCTTCTAGGTTTTGCACCCTGTTTTGCAGTATAAGACTGTCTTGAAGCATTGGAATGCCTAGATGAAAAGATTCTTTTGACATCTCTACCCACAGTTGCACTGCATTTCTCTAAGTCATCCACTGCAAGAAAAAGAAATAACACAAAATCAAATAAGAAAATGTGGATTGCAAAGAAAATTCGCAAAACTAAAGTAATGCAAAAAAAAGACAGAAGCAAAGGAGTAACAGACTATAGAACACAGGCTTGTTCTCAGACTAATGATACCAAGTCATCAAATATTAGCACCCATGTGATAAGTTCACTTAAAACATATCATTTGCCTTCAATAAGGAACAATAAGCATATAGTATCACAGCATCTGAAAAATGAAATAAGTTGTTTAATGAGATAATATGTGTGACATGATGAGAAAATAGGAACAAAAACCCTGAATGCAGACAATTAAGATGAAGAAATGGT
Source organism: Metroxylon sagu (assembly GCA_017589505.3). Lineage (NCBI taxonomy): Eukaryota > Viridiplantae > Streptophyta > Magnoliopsida > Arecales > Arecaceae > Metroxylon > Metroxylon sagu. The sequence continues at coordinate 1,547,699 of JACVBY030000604.1, read as the reverse complement.
GCTGACCTTGGTCGTTGAATTGGATAGTCATAGCAGGGAAAAATAAATTAAGCTCCCATAATTAACTTATTAGGGAGGTTCATCTAGTTGATCAACAAGGTGCCTGCATAATAAGTACATGGGCACCTGTACACAGGACACTCTTAAGAACCATAACCACAGCACAATATTATGCCTAGTGCAAAAATAAATGGTGGCATTTAAAACAAGAATCCATACCACTGGTTATGATTATTGAACTTATATATCTAAATATCTTTCCATGGTTAGGATCCATCCTAGATCTAAACTCATGCAATCAAGAAGAAATCATCTATGATTCCTTCATATTATCAAATGACCGAAGGTCTGATATAGGAATTACATCCACCTCAAAGGTACAGATTGTAAGTCAAAGTTGTAGACAAGATAGATTTTTTTTTTTTTTGGTTGAAAACCTGAAGCTGCCTGGTTAACAAAAAAAACCAATAATATGATAATCACAGCACCATGATCCCACTACTTCAAGGAAATCCTACATGAAGCTAATTATATCACTACTGCAAAAGAAAAATTAAGACTTGAATAACAATAAATTATAAGAGGAAACTAATTGACGAACAATATGCATGATAACAAAACACAAATTGGTTCGGTGTAGAAAGAAACAAATCAAGCACGTTAGAGAGTAAGATACCAACCTCAATTTCATATTTTAAAGTGAGACCATCATAAATAAATGGTAAGTAACCTTAATCATGATTAGAATTTCTGTAAGCAATTAATACCTTTCTTATTATCATCATGATTAGGAGAAGGGCAACGCTCCTCTGCACCCCAATCATGAGCTACAGTCCATGTGTTTTGGACAATTATTGGATCCTCTGTAATTCTATCACCATGCAAACGAACATTGTAATGCAAAATAATTGGAGGATCTTGTTCCCCTGGAAGTGTTGTTCCTGTTAAATCGATCCGGAAATCACCCAAAAGACCACCAGGAATGCCAATAAAAGTAATGGAGGAACCCTGAACCAAACCACATGGAATCTTCAACCTAAAAGCGCCATCACCAAATTCTGAAGCATTCATTCTGCTAATAGAATATAGGCACTGCTTCTGTTTCACTTTCTGAAGTTCACTGGCATTTCCAGAACCAATCGGTCTTAGGCCTTCAACTGAAACCATAAGGCTTTCCCATGCAGTTCCAGCTTCCTTGATAGCCTCAACTGCATGAGGCAAACCCTCTGCTTGACTGATTATGTACTGCAAATGGTTCCAAATCTGCAGAGCTTGTAGCTCTCTATCAGAAAGATTTCTTGGCATCAAAAGATTGGAGAATAATGTATCGGCTGGGACTACTTGGGACCCATTTTCTAGATTTTGAACTGCAGGCGGTTCTCTGACATTCAGCCACTGTAGATGGTCAGAAGAATTGCGAGAAAAGGGATTATAAAGTGATGTTTCCACCAACGGATTTTTCATCATCCCATACCTCAAAACCAGCAATGTAAATAAAAACACTAATATGACACCTCCAAACCACTTCTTCATCTTTCGTGAGACAGACTGTGCAAGGATGTTTGAGATCTTGTATTCATGAGATTAAACTTCTATGGGAAATGAATGCATATAAATCTAGAATTAATCATGTATATAAGAAGTCAATTTCAATGTCTTGAAGTCATTCGACGAGAGCAGTTCTGTTATGCTCTGCAGAGTAGTCTCTCCATCAATGAATCCAGCCAACTAATCTAAAATGTTGGATTCTTCAATAGTGACCAGACCAGCTAGGCACCTCAATGGCAATATAACACTGTAATGCTGTCAATAATGCAGTTCACTTGAAGTAAAGGTGTCCAATGAAGTCAATATGACCAACCTTCCGTCACATCATCTTTCCAAACAAACAAGCAGATATTAGAAAGACAAACTACAAAGCTAGTAAAAGAAAATCAATCATGAGTTTATAAAACTAAACAAAATAATTAAAAGCACTCATATTTTATAGCACTCGGGTAGAAGCGGAGGAGCAATAAGGAATCAAAGGGCATTTCATTTGATCAAAGTCAACTATGTGAGGACCAGAAAATATAAACATAAGTAGGAAGCAGTAGGGACTGAAACTAGGTGGTGTTTCACCTTTTGGCATTGCTTTCTCTCTCTCTCTCTCCTGATTTTTATGTTGATACTACAGAAAGGTATTTCTGCACTCCCAATTGAACATGTACCCATCTCTCTTCTCTTTCTTTTTTTTCTTCCTTTTACTTGTTTCTTTCCTTTTTTTTCTTTTTTCCTTCATTTATTTCTTTCTATTCTTCTTTCTTCCCTTTTTCTTATTCTTCCTTTCCTTCTTTTCTTCTTCCTTATTTATTTCTCTTTTTTTTTCCTTTCCTTTCTTCTATTCTTTCCTTTTCTTTTCTTTTAAATTCTTTCTTTACTTATTTTCTTTCTTTTTTTTCTTGCATTATTTTTTTTTTTCCTTTTCCTCTTCATCTTCCTTCCTTTCTTAATCTTTTCCTTTCTTCTTCTATTTCCTCTTTTTCCTCTTTTTTCTTCTTTCATATGTGGTTGAGTTTCAGATCACCAAAAATAGCAAAATCTCTCCTAAGCAAAAATAAAAAAAAAAAATAAAAACAAAAACAAAACACCGGTGCAAACATTATCCAATGAATACCATTTCCAATGGCCAAATTAGCTTTTAACCTAATCCAAACAACTAATTTCATTTAAATTAAAAAAAAAATGGTGGGAGATGGACTGCTGAATTTCATGCAATTTGCAATCTAAATTGTTAGACACATATAAAAAGCGCAACCCAACCCCTCCTCCCCCCCCCCCCCTCCTCACCAACACCAGAACAAAAAAATATATGACTTTGATATCCATGCACCTACTACTAACATTTATACAGAGATTCAATATCTGCCAAAATTTGCAAACCATTAATGCTAAGCAAAAACCCACAAAATCATATTTCAAATTTTATTTCAAAGCTAGAAATGGTAACTAATTTTTTAACAAACAGGTCTATTTGGATTTAATTCATTTCATCAATCATGGAATGGTTGATAGTAGAGCTTTTGATGGAAAATTTTGATGGTAATTATATTTTTAAAGCATTACAAGACTTTAACATATATTTGGTAATCAAACTAAAAAAATACTTTTAAAATAAAAAATAATAAAAGATATTGCGTAATGCTTTCAATTATCTAACCATTTATATTATCAAAGTTATTATTGAAGTTATTATTAATTTATAAATTATTATAACAATATTATAATATAATAATATCTTATTATAATAATATTAAAATATATCATATTATAATATTCTAATGTAATAATGTTAATAATATAATGCTATTATAATATTTTATTATAAAATAATTATATTATATTTTAATATATTATTAAAATAATAATTATTATTATTATATCTCATATATTACTATAGTAATATTGCAAAATTATAACATAACATAATATAATATAATATAATATAATAATATTATGCTAGTGTACTATATATTATCTTATTTTACACTATATAGTCATATTATAATTATAATATTATTATAATAATAATATTTTTAATATATTATGTTATTATGTTAAATGTAATTACTTTCAACAAAAATAGCTTTTTTAAGTAAAGTTTTTCGGAAAAGCTAGGATTTAAGCTTTTTCAAGTAAAACATTAAACATTTTTTTGTGTTACCATAAAGTGCTTGCAGAATTTTTACTACATACCTTCAAAATATTTAAAAGTAATTTTATCCATCCAAAAACCTAAATCTCTGCCAAACGGCCCAAAGCCTACCAGAACCATTGAAAGAATTGCAGATGATATGGCACATCCACACAGCTCACTTCATCTTTATATATATATATATATATAATCAAGCCCAGTTCTAGATTCAAGCCCGTCTTCTTTGAAAAAGTTCAATATGAAATGATTAATAAAAAGAACGCACCACGACGAAAAGCGTTGACAGCAGCTGGAATGCCCTCTAAATTGCTCGAAACAATAGTATTTTTGAACAACTAGGAATCACCAAACGAGAAGAAAGAGAGAATTCTTTGGAGGAAAAAAAAAAAAAAAATGTAAAAAGATTAGTTTTGAAGTTTTAAATTTTAAAACCATGAAACTTTTTATTTAAAAATTTTTACATTTGAAAGTGAAGATGTTTCGGCGATAGAGTTCGAAAGTAAATGGAAGGCCATTATAAAAAAAAAAAAAAAAAAAAAAAAAACATTGAATTTGGAAAATTCTGCTCAACCTTAAATATATCTAAATTCAATGTCTGAAGAGATTTTGTTAAATTTTAACGCACTTTAAAATTATCCAAAATCAAGATAAATGCTGGAGAAAGAAAAAAAAAAAAAAAAATCCGAAAAAAGGAAGAAGAACGGAATTGACTGTAGAAATCCAATCTAATCCAAGCGGAAATTTGTTGCCATTGTCAAATCAAAAACTAAAGCAGAAAAAAGTAAGAAAAATCATCAGTTAAAAATAATAATAATAAAACACGAAGAAATCGTCTCCAAGTAACTCTAATGGAGATCTAAATGCAGCAAACTCTCTCATCTAACCTTCCCCAAGAAACAAATCAAGAGAGAGAGAGAGAGAGATTCTATGCAACAACGAAGAACCACTAAATCTCAAAAGAACCCAACTAGAGACAACACTATTAGAGATCCACCAACTTAGCTACAGAGCTAGAGTAACAGAGAGAGAGAGAGAGAGAAAGCGAGCCATACCTTGGTATTTCCCCCAAGAGAACACTAGAAATCGAGAGAAAACCCGATGCTTTCTTCGATTCCGTTCGGCTAACAGAGAGAAAGAGAGGAAAATAAAGAAAGCTCGGAGACCGGATCTCCTATTCGAGCCTATAGAAAAAAAAAAGTCCGAGACTCCCAACGTCGAACGCAACGGCTGCGCGCCCTGCTGTTTATTTAAGCTACCATCTCTGTTTTTAAGTTAATAATAACAATAATAATAATAATAATCCTTTAAAACCAAACAAAATAAGCATAAAAGTCAAAGCCATCATAACTTTTTTTTTTTTGACGTCAGCATGTAGTAGAAAGAAAAAAATAAAAGAGGCAAAAAAAAAAAAAAAAAAAAAAACAGAGGGAAGGGATTTTTTTTATTATTATATATTATTATGGGACAGTTCTCTTAATCATGCTAAAATTTAATGGCATTGACCATTTGGATTAGGTTGAATTATGTTTTCAATATAATTTCATGTTCGAGGAAGCAAAGATTAATTTGAATAATTATTATTTAATCAGAAGAATTAAGAAAAAAAAATGAAATTGACAATCTCATTCCACCCATATGTTTCTGAATATGATAAATTCATCCATTCCAATCTCATTGATAATTCAAACACGCCTGATAAATAACATAAGAATTAAAAAAAAAATTGAGAAAAAGAAGAATGAAGTTGAAGAGTTGATTAAAGATTTTAAACTCTTTACAAAATTTTTTACTCGTCTTTTATTTCTAAGCAGCAATTGAAATGCCAGAGTATTTTAGCGCTCGTCCGCAGTACCACGTGGAAAGACATAGCGGCCAATGCGTACCATCTAGTATTAGGCCACAAGGCATTCGAACGCTTTCGGTGGTAGGATGTTCGGCTCGTTACCTCCAATTTTTCGGAGCAGAACAACGCCCGCCGCGCGCGCGATAGATGGCGCCTTTCAGCGATAGGTAAGATTACTATTATGCCCTCGAGGGGATAAAGGAAAGAAACCGCTTCAATTTAATTTAAATGGCCGCTTTAACCCCCCGCATTATTCCGTTAATTGCAGGGAGACTGCATTGGAGAGGTTGCCTCCGACCAGGAGCCGACCGATAAACCCCTCTTGGATTTTTGACCTCCGACCGGCTGGTCAGCTGAAGAGCCCGTTGCAGAAGGTCAAGCGTGTCTTTTGAAGACGGAAAACGCTTCCTTCGAGTTGGCTCTAAACCTAACACGACGAAGATGAGGTCGAAAGCGTTTTGGTGGTAGGTAGAGTCTGGTGATGCTGACGACGGAAGGGGCCGAGGCTCGTAGTACGGCAGGCTTTGGAGAAGATTTTCCGGCAACCGCCGCTAGGTGGAAAATCCCTGTCGTGGAAGGTTAACCTACTTGTAATATATGAGTCGAAATACAAGGAAAAAAAAAAAAAGGTGCCGGCTTTCGGAATCAAAACTTTTCATTTTCTGTTCTTTTTGATAGTTTAACGATTGAAGGAACAGGCCCGCTACCCACCAAAGGAAACACCACGTAGGCTCAACCTCTCTAAGCTGCTAGAGTATTACTTTAAATTACCATAATTTTTAATATTAGGATATTATAACATACAAATAATGATAAAATGATTTTAAAATATAAAAAAAAATTAAGATAAAAGAATAAGAAAGATGTGCATGAAATAAAATATGTAAGAATATAGTCTTAGCAACGAACTCATCCCCTCATGCAAATATCCAGCAAAGTCATCTTTGAGATAAAATGGTCTAACTTTGCCTACACCCTCTTATCAAGAGCATGATTGGCTGAGATTTGGCTCAATGACTCTTTGGCCGCCCAAAGACAAAGAAAAATTAAAAAATTAAGAATAAAAAAATAAAAATAATAAATGATAGAAAGAAAGAGAGCTCTTGGGATTGGACTACTTATGGAGGACTCAATCTAAATAACCCTAGAAAAGTATCGCACTAAAGGCACTAATAACTTGCCTACATCGGCACACAATAAAGACTTAATAATATTTGCATTATGATATCTTAGAGAATAAATCATCTTGAATTTAAATTTAACTTAAAATCAAGCTTAAAATTTTTGAATGAGTGTATCTAGTGAAGTTATTAAAATTTATAACACTTATATTACATATGTGAAAACCAAATATGGTCTAGAAATATAACTAAAAATAATAGCCATGTGAATGTATATGTAACATATGGCATGACAATGTACACACCTTACTGTATCATGCCAAAAGTTGGTCGCAAGCTAGGTGGCTTGTTCAATCTGTCTAGACTAGCCTATAATTTTACGAGTATGAAAACTAAAAATAGACTTATGGGATGGGTTTGGATTAAAAAAAAAAAAAAAAAAGATCAATCTAAAAATCAAACTAGGTTTAGAAAAATTAAACAATAGCAAAGCGTGATCCTAAGATATTTTAGAGCAAATCACAAGCCAAGTGGCCCACCTAGTCCACTTAGCTTAGCCCCTTAATTATATCCTAAATGAGGAAAAAAAAAGAAATTTAGGCCTAATGTTTTGGCCTAAGGTAGACTCTTTAAAATTAGTTCAATCTTGGGCAAAGACATAGGCCTGATGGTTGGGCTAGGCCAACCGTGGTTATTGAACCTAGCCTAGCCTAATGGTTGATCAGCTGTAGCCATGCCACATGCACAACATAGCCAATCAAACCAAGTGAGTGCACGTGTGTGATCACCAACCCAACTAAACCTTGAAAACACCTGATATGGGATTATTAAATAAGTTGTTTAAAATTTAGACCTTTTTATATAAATAAAATAATAAAATTTCTAACAATCTTCTACAAAAGGTTTATTTTTTAAAGCTACTATAATCATAAAGAAGAAATTTTGGTAACTTATATTGTACAATAGATGAGGTATTATATGGATTTGAATCTCACTTAATGTTATTGTATCGATTTAAAGAAACCATAATGGATTAAACCTTATATTTTCATCAAGTATTTTATAATATTTTGCAGTAATAGGATGCAATTTTGGCTATTGAATTTCAAAAGGAATAATTATACCGGTAGTACATAAACTTATTTAAAATTTTTTAATTGAGTCCTTATACTGTTTTTTTTTTTCTTCAATGGAGTATTTCAACTTATGTAAGTTTTTCAATCAAGTATATTTTAGATGGTCATCAATGATCACTTAACAAACCACGACAGCCGTCAATGATGATTTAAATATACTTTTTTTAAAATTAAGTATATAACCTTATAAAAGTTTTTTAATTGAGTACATCGACCCATAAAAGTGTTTTATTTAAGTATAAAGAATGTGTATAGAAGAATTACAAAAGGCTATCCATTGATACCTTTTTAACATCTAACTTTATATAGCAGAGCCAAATAGTGTTTGCAGAGTCACGCAGCCTTTAGAAGAGGGTAAAATACTTTTGTTGAAAATTGTGTTAGTAACGCATCAAAAAGTCTACAACATAAATATATATATATATATATATATATATATATATATATATATATATATTTAAAATATAATTTTTTTCATTAATTTATTTACTATTAATTAAGCAATTGAAAAGTCACTATTTTACTACTTAACCTTTCTTTTATATGATTTTTTTATACACAAATAGATAATAATATTTCTCCTTTAGATTATTGTGTATAGAATTTTATATGTAAAATTTTTGGATTGATTGATTTGCCAAGCATTTATGAGACATGGTAGCTGGACTTAATTAAGTATACTTATTGAAAACTTTTATGAGTAGGCATATTCAATTGAAAAACTCTTATAAGTTAGTATACTAAATTGAAAAAAAAAAAAGTATACTCAAGTTATCATTAACGGCCGTCATGTGCTCCATCAAGTCATCATTGATGGTCATTAAAAATATGCTTAATTGAAAAATTTATATGAGTTGGTATACTCAATTGAAAAAAAATAGTATACGAACTCAATTAAAAATCCTAAATAAGTTCATATATTCTTGATGTAATTATTCCAATTTCAAAACCTATGGTCCTTACCTGTTCATAGAAAGATAATGAAGAGGATGGTGTATGGTGTAATTATTTGTTAGAAAAAAAAAACTTCTATCAAACCACATGATGTTAACAACAAGTCCTCTTTGGCTAATTAGCAACACAACAAACAGCCTCTCCTCATTGATGGCTCCATGCATCTCCAAATGAAATATCTACCCATAAAAGTTTCTACACCAAGAACATGGATAAATATCAATTGAATAAAGATGTTGAAATATCAAATGAATTGTTAAAGATGTTGGACTGATCAAGAATAAGATTTAATGAGAGATGATGAAACTAAATTAAAGATTGTAAACCCGATTATGTTGGATGACTTGGATACCTACCAATAAGGCTATACGTCGAAAAAACCTATAACTTTGGAAGATATATTCAGTTGATATCTTACTTGTGAGGATTATACACTGGTAATGCCCATAACCTTCGGGGCTATATCTTAGTTAATACTTTGCTTGTGTGACTAAAATACTAATGATATGATTTCAGTATAGTAAGATTAGATGGCATGACATAATGAAAACTAGAGTTAGATAACATGATAGAATGAAAACTAAAATTATAAAAGACATAAATTAATTGTTTGAACTGATAAATTACATTTGTATATTGATATTATATTATATTTATAAATATCCAATCATTGCTTATTGGACTATGGAGCTCATGATTATTTTATCTTTTTTTTATATTCTGCTTAATAGGTTACATGGGAATACTGTAAAGAGAGTGCTTAAATGTGTGAGAAGAATAAAGAAGTTTTCTTACATAATTTTGTTAAAACTTAGTGTTTTACAATGGTTTGTAGCTAAATGTTTATTTTTAATTACTTGAGTACTTTTAAATTTTAGAACTCAATACTGCTAAGATAAGATATCATTTGATGATGCCTTATATATTTATAAGGAACTCCTTATGAATATGCAGCAGTTGTTGTGACTCCCAGCTAGAAATTTAGGTTCGGATCGTGACATTAAGAGACCATAATTGGTCTAAATTTTTCTTTCTTTAATGAATAAATTAATAATTTGATTTTAAATTCTTTTTAAAAAAGCATTTAATTTTGCATTGATTCCAAAATATAATCTATAAATATGGAAAAGGAAACAACTAAATGCGAACATTTAGATTTTCTTTTTTAGTGACTAAAATTTATGGTTTAATTTCAAAATATTACTGATTTTAAAAACTTGAGACTAATTTAGATATTATTGTTAGAGCTTTAGAGGAGAATTTTCTTTCCTTTTTTCAATCAAAATCCTCTATGTTATTTTAGAAAAACTTATTCAAACTTTTTTCAAAATCTTTCCTCATTAAGAGATTTATCAATTTTTTTCTTTCTTTAATGGATAAATGACTAATTTGACTTTAAATTTTGAAAAAAAGATTATCAAGACCTCTTACATTTTTAACTTAAATCAAACACCACCTCTGTATTTTTGTTATTACTCACCTCCTTTGAATTCATCGAAATAAATAATAAATTAATTTCATTAGAATATGATGCTAATGATTCTTATTCAAAATTAAAGTATTAGGTAATCTCAGTTAAGAAGAGTAACAATAAATGAGTCATTTCCTTTTGTTAAGTTTTAAACCATAAAATTTATTTACGTACTATCCATTTCTGTATCATATTTAAGATTATTTTTAATCTCAATCAACCATATAATAAATCAGATATTACTGCATAAGTAAAAATAGATTCAGACTCAGAGATTACCATCTTTTTTAGTGGATTCTTGTATAACAACTAGACTAACTCCTAACTAATCAACCATCACCAACGTATAAAGATACTATTTATCTTTAAGACAATTTAATGACCATTTGATTAAAATTACACATGTTGAACATGATGTGCCGTTACATGATCTATTATATATCATAATGAGGGTCAGAATTAAATGAGTTATCACCCTCCTATTTCTTTAGTAACTACCATAAAATTGTAAATGAAGAAATGATCACATTTGAAACATAAACTTGTAGAATATAAAAAATTAGGCCCTAAATATACACCAAATGATTCAAATATTCATCGCCACCACCATCACTCCAAAGCGCTTGCTCATCAATCTTACTCATATTTTCATCATCCAGTCGCTTCTAAGTTCTAATTGACTCGACCTCCAGTCATACCTTTTTCTCTTTTCTAAATTGGATTGAAATTACCTTTACTCTCCTGGACCAACCACCTCTTCCATAAGTATGGTAACCAAAACTTCCACCATAACAAAGCTATATTCCTTGAAGGTTGTCAAAAAAGTAATTAAGATGATTATGACCAAGGAATAATGTCTTTACATCTCCCATGAAGATGACAGATTTGAGGACCCAAGAGTTGAAGGTAGAACAAACAACTACCTTCTGACACTCTGTATACCAGAGATTCCGAACCTCCATTACTGGGATGTGAAAAAAATGTGAGGATCATAGCTAGAAAGATGCCCTACTGGTTAAAGACAAAAAAATATCTATTATTTAAGTTTATAAAATAGCCATTAGAGCAAGTAAAAGCTTTTTTCTTATCATCATCTTCTTCTTTATGCAAACTACTACAATCAAAATAGGACCACATGTTCTATTAATCATAAACAATGATCGGATATGTAGAATTAAGACTCTTTTTTATCAGATGAACCAACATACATTAATTCAGATTGCGAATATAGTTATCAATTTAGTATGTGACTCTCTATATTACTAAGAATGTTCTCACCATTTGACCTCAATTTAAACCAAAAATATCATATTCTAATAGTCAGTAGCACTATATTCTAATGGGATTACTGTATTATCTATTTGGATAAATTTGAGAAAGGTATTCGATTTAGGTTAAAAATATAGGAGGTCTTATTGATTTTTTCACTTAATTTTTTTTTTCAAAATATCATTGACTTTTGTATCGAGAATATAATCTATAAATATAGAAAAGTGGACAACTAATTAAGATAATTTAAGCATTCTTTTTTGCAACAAAAATTGATGATTTGGTTTCTAAACCATTATTGCAAAATATTATTGGTTTTGGAAATTCGAGCTTAACTTGGATATTGTTGCTAGACTTCTAGAGAAGAATTATCTTTCCTTCTTAACAATTGAAATCATATAAGTCATTTTACAAAAATGCATTCAAACTTTTTTCAAAATCCTTCTTCATTAAGGGATCCATGACTACTCTAAATTTTTTTTCTCTTTAATGGGTTATGACTAAGTTGATTTTAAAATTCTTTTCAAAATACCATTAATTTTTGTACTAATTCCAGAGTAATAGAATATAATTTACATATATGGTAAAGTAGAGAAGTGATTGGAATAATTTAGATATTGTTTTTAGCGTCCAAAATCAATGATTTAGTTTCGAAAAATCATTATAAAGTATTACTGATTTTAGAAATTCAAGACTGATTTCGATATTGTCGATAAACCTTTAGACAAAAATTCTCCTTTCTTTTAATAACCAAAATCATCTAAAAGTTATTTTAAAAAAAGTTGTTCAAATTTTTTTTTTCTCTCATTAGGAAATCTATGACTGGTCTAATTTTTCTTCTTTAATGGATAAATAATTAATTTGATTTTAACATTCTTTCTAAATGTTATTGATTTTTACACTGATTTGAGAATATAATCTACAAATATAGAATGATAGATAACTAACTGAGATAATTGATGTACTTTATAAAAAATGAGAGTATATCTTTAGTATAAATTTTTTTTTAAAAAAAGAAAAAACCTAGTGTATCAATCAACTTGATTGGTACACTAGCTATTCGATACAATACATATCGTAGCAAACTGAATTGGGCTAATACTAAAATGATATCAGTACCTGGTACGATGAATGTTAAGCTCAAATAATATCTTATAACTAATCTTTTTGAATGAGATCCTATATGATAAATGATATCAGAATTGATTAGCTCATGGCTTATATGGAGCGTAAGAGATACTACAAATAAGTTCTTTGTGTTGAACGATGTGAATATGTGAGAGCTTATGCTAACGAATATTTAGTCGCATATCAGCTATATAGTAAAGAGAACTACTTACATAGGATCAAAATAATATCTTTTAACCAATCGACAACGTGAGTTGCAGTAACCATACGTGCGTTGTTTCATAAATAAAATGGTTATAAAGTATGGCTCTATAATTTTGCTTATTTAAATTAATCTTCAAAATCCATGACATGCATGCATTTGAAGTTTAGCCCGACCGCTGGTATTATTACGCCCATCATAAATATATTTTTACACGTTTGAGAAATACCAGTTTTGGGGCGGCAAAGAACAATGTCAACCCTGGACAACTTTACTTGAAGATATCTTTCTATTAAGCACGTGAAGGGGGGCTTCTTGACCAGACGAGAACACGAACATGACTTTTTGGTCGCCCTTGGAAGCAAAAAGCATACTGCTTTCATACAGAAGGAATCTGATGCTGGTCTTTTCCGCACCGCACGTTAGAAAAGTGGAAGGTTACTACTTACTAGTTTAGAAAGCACGTAAATTCTGGAGAGGAGAGAGAGAGAGAGAGAGAGAGAGAGAGAGTCAGGATATGACTGATGGTTACGCCTACCAAACTTTGACTTGAGACTTGTGGGCTATGAAGGGTTAGCCTTTAAATTCCACTCAAAGCTCAATCCAAATCTAACTGGACATCAAGCTCGTTAGTCTAGCCCCATCGTAGCATACCAAGGCAGAGCAGAGGTTGTTCAATGCCTATCAGAAGCAATAGCAGTAAAAACAATGCGTTACACCTACGCTGCAAATGAAACTGGGCCTTACTTGGAGGCATCTTTTATTATTTTTGGCTTGTTCGTGATATTTTTTTGGAATGAAGCTTAGTTGCAGTTTTCTCGATCTGTGCCATTCAATTCTTTACTTACCAATAGACACGCATACACTTATGAATGAATGAGGATTAAGTGAAGTTTTACAACTGTGAGAAAGTATGCACATGTCCGTTGATATTGGTAGAGCAAACTGAATGGTGTCTAAATTTCATTCTATTTTCTATTCGAACCTATTCTATTAAGTGCCCTGGCTGATGGTAACTTAAAAGAAGACAAGACTGGACATTGTATGGCACAATTGAATTTGAGGTCTAATGTGTATTAGCATATGTCATGTCCTTCGATCGATTCTAATTTATCTCCATATGAGTTCTGTCTAGAGCAGCGTTTATTTCAGTTAGTCAAGCCATTCCAACTAGTAATAATAATTTTTTTTATGAAAAAAATGGAGAAATTAAAATTCTTCCCTATTATTTATTTGAATTAAAATATTTACAAAATTATAATATGAAGGAAGAGAGGAGAGAGAGAGAAAGAGAGGAGGAAAGAAGAGTGTTAGAGTGAGGAGTAGAAGAAGACAGTAAGAAAAGAACACTTTTTTCTATGATGCTTTTATCTGTATATCGATAGTGCTGAAAATTTTTAAAAAAAAAACTAAGCATATAATAGAGTGGTATATAAGGCTCAAGACATTTAAATGAGGCTTTAAATGAATGAACTTAAAATCTGGTTTTTGATAAATACTATATAAAAAAAAAAGAAGAGCACTTTAGCTAAACTCATGAAAGAAAGCATAAGGCAAAGTTAAGGAATCTAAATCCTATGTGCTGCACCCAAAATAGGAAAAGAGGCTACAACTATAGCTAAGAAGCCAAAATGGCAAATATAATAAAGAAATGGGACTTCTTTTTAAATGTATCGTCGAAAGTCATTATATTTTCTCTCTTTCTTGTGGTTGTTTACTTTGTTGCAAGCTAGCTATCTTGAAATTTATAGCTAAAAAATTACTATGCTACAACTTAAGTTATAGTAGTTGATGTATGAGGAACCACATTTCTTATATTTGCAGAAGAGCAGTAGTGACATTGAGGATAGCAGTATGGAGAGACTTAAGATTGGGATGGAAGAAAAAAGGGAGAGGCTTTGCGATGAAGTTCAAGGTGGAGGAGGTGGTCGTGGGCTCTTGGAGGTGGCAAGGTTGATAGTAGCATCAAGGCTAACGACAACGAGGTACTCAAGAGGAGAGAAAGAAAGTGAAAAAAAAAAAATCATTCATATATATATATTTTCGCCCAACATTTTAATCACAAATCAACCTACCACAAGATAATTTTGAATTGTAACCTCGCAAGCAATTCAAGTTGTTGTTCAATTTGATTTGCAAGTATTGAAAGTTCAACTTGAGCTGCATCGAAAGCCTGGAAGCATTTGGGCTCTTCCCGAGCCACTGGTGGCCTGAGCAAGGCCTATTTTTCGCACCACCAGGTATGGTATGGCCCATCTTCTCTTGTCACAATCCGAGGTTTGTCCGTCCTTGTGAACTGTAACAAGAAGCACCAGGCGCGACGACCAGCTCCGGTCATCTCCGCTGAACTAAACTGGTTTCGTTGGCCTGGATTTCACCATAAAATATGCTTTGCGTGGTCGACTGATCTATTCGGGTTGCTGCTGTCAATTCCATGTTGTCAACATGGTGATCGATGGCTGATGGTACGCTGAGAAGTCGCCTCTTGGAGAGAGCATGAGCCATGGCAAGTGTTTTTAAATCTCTGGGCACTAAAGAATTTAAAAATGCAAGATTGTTATAAATAGCATGTAGAGTTCTAGATTAAGTTGCTGTACTACGTGGGTACTTCTATGAGCAAATTCTCTGATTTCTGATAGAGATCAGTGCTAAAAGAGCCTCGACTGGATCTTCATGATCTCCAATGAATTGGACAAAACGAGCCAGCTCCTTCATATAGATATTGTGCAGATTTATGGCAGGACATGCGCCAGTCACAATGCCATGGAGTCTTTATTCTTCTATAAATTTTTTTATCCCTATTTGAGGATATTTGCTATGGGTTTTTTTTTTTAATTTTATTTTATAGAATGATCAATTTTTTCTCTTTTATTTCTCAAATTGTTAACTTAGAATGGATTAACAAAGGCTAGAATAAAAATGATAGAAACATTGGAACCAATAAAAATTGCTGAACATTGAGATATAACCAAATACAATTAACTAAAAGCCTTGACATCGTTAACTAGAAAGTTTTACTTTTGCAACTTTTCATTCTATTTTTTAACTGTAGACCAAATGCAATCTTAGGTGTTAGAAATTTCAGTAACTTTTGGGCCACAATCATCGAGCCAATCGGTTTTCTTACCCTATGTCTCGTACTTTTTTGATCAATTATAAAATAAGTATGAAAAAGTAAGTTAAGCTGATGGATTGATTTTAACCCATCTTTGGTATTCAATACCTATGCGATCTTCAACAGCTGATTTTAACTAGGAATTAGATCTTTTATTTTGTCTAAATGACAAGGAATAATACCATCTAAATAAGCATCCAATGATCATTTAATTATTAATTGATTGGCTGATTTTAACTCATCTTTGGTATCCGATACCTACTCATCTTCAATGGTTGATTTTAATCATAGACCTTCTCTTTTTATCTATATGACAAAAGATAATATCATCTAAATAAGTATCTAATGGTTATTTAATTATTAATTATTCGGTGCCTATCCATCTTTAATCTTCAATGCTGATTTTAACCACAGATTTGGACCTTTACTTTTTGTGTAAATGACAAGAAATAATACCATTTAAGCATCTCATGATCATTTAATTATTAGTTCTATAATATTTTTTTCAGCAGTACACAAAATAATAAGTAGTTAAGTGTTTCTTTATAATTTCGTTACTAAATTAAATGCAAGATGATGGTAGCCTAAACAAGCATTAGGCATTAAAAATATATTTATCAAATGTCGAATGAATGCGTATCAAGCATTTTAAATGAATGCAGTAGGAATAAAATCGTTTGGAAATATCTTCTCATGCAAAATTAATGATTAAGTAAATTTTTAATGCAATATTCAGTGGGTAATCGAATGTTTTTATTTCAATTGCGGATTCCGAACGAGACGGCAAGAGAAACAGCTGAAAGGAAAGTCAACCGCAAAAGTAATGACTGCACGTGGGACCAGAGGGCGTGTCACCGACGGGATCCCTGGTCGCCGTCCGATTCAAACGGAGAGGCCGGATGGCCCTCACGTCATCTCCGCCCTCGATTCCCTGGGACCGCCGCTGAAAGAGGAGGGGGGGGGGTGCTAAAAATAGTACTTTCCATCGGCGTACGGCGAGATTTGGTGGCGGACCAAACGGTAGGCCTCGCATGTTTAAGGGAGCAGCCGCCTCCATTCCTCCTCGCTTTTCCGTCACCTGAGAGCTCGATCTTTAGAGGTATTACCCTCCTCCTCCTTCGTTTTTTCACCTGAATTTTGTTTTAATTTCTTCTGCTTCGATGAAACTGGCTGCCTGAATTTGATTTTAATTTCTGTTGTTTTGAGGAAATTCGATGTCTTGATTTTATTTTATTTTATTTTTTTTTTGATCTGTGGTTTTTTTTCCCGGTTTTCGATCTTCGAGAGCTGGTGGCAATGGGTTTGTGTTTCTGGTGTTATATTTTGATTAGATCTGGGGAATCTTTAATGTCGAAACTCGTTTTTATTTGGGTTTATTGATTCTGGCGGCTTGGAATGGATAGAGCGTAAGAGCGGCGGTGGTAGGTAGCTTTTGGTTGGGAGATTTTGACGCGGATTCGACGTTCCTGTGGAGGGTCTGGTGAATTCTGATGAAAATTTGAGTTTTTGGGAGTCTTTTGGCACGGAAAGTTGGATTTTTTTGTTGTTCTTTCGCCTGGATTTATGCAGTTGCGGATCTGAATTTGGCGAATAGAGAAGGCTGGAATGATACGATTTTTTTTTTTTTTTTTGAACGTTGAGAACGGAAGCTGGGATGGGCCCCCAAAAAAATAGAGAACAGAAGCTGGGATGGTGATGATATGGTTTTGTTTAGAATTTATGATTCTTTAAAGAAGTTTCTATGAGGTTTCAGGGCTTGATTGTTTGAGTTGATGGAGTGTCAAAGTCTCAGATCTATATCTTCATAAAAAACTGTTTTTCTAATAATTTTCGTTAATCTCATACGAGATGTCCGTAGTTTTGTTTTTATTAGTGGATCAGGCAGTATTAGATTGGGAAGACAAATTAAGTACAGAGGTATTCTATTTCAGATGACAGGGCCCTTAGTTGGCATTTTCCTTGATCAGAAGCTGAAAACAGAAGTGAGTAGTAAATCTATGATGGAATTTCCATGTTGGGTATATGGATCTTGACCATTTACTATCAGTGTTCACTTACATAGGATTTCTAATTTTAGTTTCTGTTGTGTTTTAATCTTGTTTTTAGCTTTATTTTTTGTAACACTTGTAGATTTTCACAGATATCTGGTGTAGTTTTATCAGATTTCTTTTTTGCCCCTTTCTTTCTGGGAGATTATATCTAGGAAAGTTAAACAATGATACCGTGTACTTTTGTGTTGTGGCTTGTATTTTGTAGATGTGCTGCATTTTCCCTGTTTAATCACTGAGGTTTCTATCATTGTTGAAGGATAGCAAAAAAGGCTTGTCTTTTCACTGTTTACTCAAACAGTTATAAATTCTAAATACTAAGTTTTGTTGTTTCTTATATATTTCTTTTTTTTTCTGTATTTTAAATTCCTGACTAGTTTTTGTTGGTGATTTTTTAATATTTGCCTCATTCTTTCCTTTTCTTTAGGCTGGGAAAAGAATATCTCATAAATTATACATATGCATAAATACATACATATGTATATACATATATCACACATATTTGTGTGTGCATCCATGCACTCATGTGTGTGTGCGTCCATGCGCGTTGTAAGCAATCACATGTGGGGTGTGTGTGTATGCTGTAAGCAATCACATGTGGTGCATGTTTTCATGTTGATTTATGTTTGTCTGTGCATGCTTGATTTATGTCTCTGAACATGCTATTGCATTTGACATTAAATACCTGTTGTCACTGGTGTTGTTGCAAGAACTAAGTATTTTTATGTGTTGCTAGGCATCCATGAACTCAAATTCTAATAGAAAGTTTACTTGGTATGCAAGGATGATCTTCTTGAATAAGACAATTAATTTCTAATATAATCGCATCAAAATGTGACCAGCTGGACATGTGGCTATTGATTGGCTTCCCTCTGTTAAGTGCATGCATTGGGAAAATAATACTGGGATTGAACATGGAAAGTGGCATTACCATTTGTTTTGTTAATCAATTCTTAAACATGAAAATAGCAAGTATATCTCACTTTGTTAATTAGCTAAGAGTATTAAAATGTTCGATCTAATTGTGCATTTATTTATGCATAGTTCCTAGTAAATGCAATGCAAAATTGAATGGTTATTACATTTGATCAATTCAAAACTTAGACTAGCTGCTTGATGTTGGTTTACATGAGAAATTCTCCATCATTTTGGATATAACTGGCTTAAAGATGATGACACATAGGGCCTAGCTTGTTTCTTGAGTATATCAACCTTTATTGATAGATGGCCCTTGTTTGCCGCATAGTTTCAAAAATTCTTTCAAGTTTCCCTCAAAATGGTTTGTCGATTCTGAAAATAAAATTAGTAATCTTGAATCTCTTCCAAAAAATAGAGATCTACTGGAAAATGATATTTTAATTTTACAAGCTACTTATTGCTGGAACAACATTTGGTAAACAATATCTTGTCTAGCAGTGTTTTAATATCTTGGTGGGATGGAAGTGTCCTGCCATCTTGTCCTGTTTCTATGAGAAAAGATGACTAGGATGGTGGCAGGTCTCCTGAACTTATCCACATGAGAAAGAGGAAGGAAGAGGAAAGAAAGAAGAAGAAGAAAAGGAAAAGGAAAGAAAGGAAGGAAGAAGAAAAAGAAATGAAAGAAAGAGAAAAAAGAAAGGAAGGAATAAGGAAAAAAAAAAAGAAAGAAGGAAAAGAGGGAAGAAGAAGAAAAAGAAAAGAAAGGAAGAAAGAAAAGAAAGAAACAAAGAAACAAATCCAGAAAGAAAGAAAAAATAAAGAATAAGGAGAGATAGAGATGGACGGTATGTCCCATTCCTAAGAGAAGTCAAGAGACACTGATCCCATGAGATTTAAAATCTTGGTGTAGCATAATTTATCATATGTTGAACTCTAACAATAGTTATCTTCCAAGGGATGTAATTAATCTTTAATGCAGAAAAGAAGGCTGTCCTTTCTGTTACCACTGAAAATAACTTGGTTGCTCAACCACAAGTCAGATTTTTAGGTGCCTCTCGATGTTAGATGAAGCTACCATTCGAAAATTAGCTACAATTGTGGAACCAAACTCCATAATTTGTTGTTATTCAACAATTGAACTCCATATTCTGAACTTGTTGCGACCAAAATTATGTGGAAAAGCCAGACTTGCAGAATGAGCATTGTCGGTCCTTTGTTATTTATTGGAGACTGTAACCAAACTCTAGCATGTATAAGCAACAAGTTTTTTTGTGTAACTTGTTATAGCCTAACAGAGTAACTATGTTATGGAGCTTTAATTGTCATCACTTCCTGAATAAGATGGAAACACTAGGTGCTTCTTGAGAATTACTTGCAAGCTTTTGAATACCTTACTCTGTGCTTTGTGCAAACCCTGAGTCTTCTTCGTTTCAAATGCCAGGCCTTCACGTTCTTGAGCATATTAAATTGTATTCTAAGATGGCATCAGGGACAATCACAGTTGTGTCCATCAGTTCAATATATGCTCAGACTGGTTTGGGAGCAAAATCCAAGCCCTTAGGCTTGAATTTTAGTAGCCCAAAGTCCTTTAAGGGTTTTAGTGGTCTGAAAGCAGCATCATCAATTGAAATTGAATCAGAGACATCCTTTCTGAGCAACGAAAGCAATGCTGCACTCCAGGCATCTTTTGTCCCAAAGATTAAACCAAGACAGAGGTTCACAAGTGAACTCCAGCCCCGAGCATCATCTTATAAGGTGGCTATCCTTGGGGCTGCTGGTGGGATCGGCCAACCTCTAGCACTTCTTATTAAGATGTCTCCATTGGTCTCAGATTTGCATCTCTATGATATTGCAAATGTGAAAGGAGTCGCTGCTGATCTCAGCCACTGCAATACTCCTTCCCGGGTTCTGGATTTCACAGGACCATCAGAACTTGCCAATTGTTTGAAAGGAATGGATGTGGTTGTCATCCCTGCAGGAGTTCCGAGGAAGCCAGGCATGACCCGTGATGATCTATTTAACATCAATGCCAACATTGTGAAGACGTTGGTTGAGGCTGTTGCTGACAATTGTCCAGATGCTTTCATCCACATCATCAGCAACCCGGTCAACTCTACTGTTCCAATAGCTGCAGAGGTTCTCAAGCAGAAGGGTGTCTATGATCCAAAGAAGCTTTTTGGTGTTACAACTCTGGATGTTGTTAGAGCTAACACATTTGTTGCAGAAAAGAAGAACCTTAAGCTCATTGATGTGGATGTTCCAGTTGTTGGGGGTCATGCAGGCATTACCATCTTACCATTGTTGTCAAAGACAAGACCATCGGTGACCTTCACAGATGGAGAAGTTGAAGAGCTAACTGTGAGAATACAGAATGCTGGGACAGAGGTTGTGGAGGCAAAAGCTGGTGCTGGATCTGCTACCCTGTCGATGGCCTATGCAGCGGCTAGATTTGTTGAGTCATCTCTCCGAGCGTTGGATGGAGATGGGGATGTCTATGAGTGCTCTTTTGTTCAGTCCGAGCTAACTGAACTTCCTTTCTTTGCATCAAGAGTTAAGCTTGGGAAGAAGGGTTGGGAAGCTGTGATGGCTGCAGATCTCCAGGGGCTGACCGAGTATGAGGCAAAAGCACTGGAAGCATTAAAGCCAGAGTTGAAGGCCAGCATTGAGAAGGGTGTGGCATTTGTTCAGAAACAGGCAGCAGCAGCTGCATCTGTCTGAGGCTTTCAACTTTTTCTTCCCCCCAACAGAAAGCACTGCGCCATTCTCTAGTGCTTTCTGTTTTGCAGCCTAGAATATTTTCTTGTTTCCATACTGAAGAAATGCTTTTGATGACACGTAGGAGGTTTCTGGGTTTGAATGATGTTACTGAAAAGAGAATACATGACTGATACATTAGGGGGCATGTTATCATGTTACATGGAAATCTCATTCAGTATTACCATGTAATTGATTTTGTTTTCTTGTTTTGGCTAGTTGCTTCAATGTTGTATTCTTAGTGTTGTTCAACTTAAAAAAATTCATTGGCCATTCAGTGGTCAGAAGGGAGATGTACCTTGAGAAGAATTTATCATTTGCAAGCAACAAAATGCATTATAAAATGGGATATTTTGCTATAAATGACTCAAACTCTTTAATTTATTTTCTCTAATTTGGTACCTTTTTGTTCTTCATCACTTACTGCTGGGTCATATGTTCTGGAAGAATACCATTTGAAATTTGGGTTATCATGTTACATGGAAATCTCATTCAGTATTACCATGTAACTGATTTTGTTTTCTTGTTTTGGCTAGATGTTTCCATGCTGCAGGCTTAATATTGTTCAACTTGAAGAAAATCATAAGCCATTCGGTTGTCTGAAGGGAGAAGTATCTTGAGAAGAATTTATCATTTGCAAGCAACAAAATGCATTATAGGATGGGATATTTTGCTATAAATGACTCAAGACTTTGTTTTATTTTCTGTTTCATCACTTACTGGTGGGTCATACACTGTAAGAATATAGTTTGAAATTTGGGTTTAGATCTGATGGAACATGTCAACTATTATTTTTTTAATAAGTATGTCTCTTGTTAGTTTGAAAATCTCTAATAAAACAAAAGTCTTACTAGCAATACCTGTTTGTTTGCATGACAATAGCGATTGTAACAACAGGCATTCCAAATATAAGTTTTAATGCAAGTGAAGAGCATTGATGGACTGCTTCAGATGTGACTTTTATCTTCCTTCTCTTGAATTTGGTTCTAATGCGTTCTGTTTGTGGCTTGGCTTCTATTGTTTTAGGCTTGTATGTGGTTTTGACTCTTTTCCTGTGGATAATATGAAGGAAAAGTGGGAAAGGTGAGAGCTTCTTTTGACATCTATCAAAAGCTTCTTTTGAAATTCTCATCTGAGATGTCCTAATATTTGAAACTGTGGCGCTGCATTGGTTTATTATTATTATTATTATTATTATTATTATTATTATTTAACTTTAAGTTTCAGCTTCAAATATAAATCTCAACATAGGGGGGATATTTCATGCAAATTTGTTTGAAACTCAATTAAGGTTTTCTGGTAGATATTTTTCACTGCACGCATTAAGCTGAGATTTGGTGAGCCAACCATGAGGTTGTCAGTGATAAAAAATAGAGTTGCTGCTTTCATTCTGGACTAGTTGTTGCACGATCTCAAAAAATTGTCCTTTGAGAGGATGCCTGCAAAAAATACATGTCGGTAGGTCTGAGATGCCATTGCGGTTGTTCACTTCTTTCTCCTCTTCTGGGAAAGATCCCAAGGATCCTAGTGGGAAGTGTTGATATTCAAAAAAAAGGACCATTTCAGATCCAATCTATGGAGCCAAAAGCATACACTGCATTCTGTAGTCGGCAAGAAATGAATTGATGGTGGTCCCTCGCAGGATGAAATGCTTGGCAATCAATGACTACAGAAAACGAGGGCCAAGAGAACTTGTGGAATACTTGCAAGAGAGAACCACCACAGAACCTAATGTGAACAGTCTCTAGTTACACAGCTGTCCCACTTTAAACAACTCTCTCTCTCTCTCTCTCTCTCTTGCGTGCTTGCTTCTTTCATCAGTTCTGCCTCACAGAGAAGAGTCGTGTTGAAACAAGACAACGGATGCATTTTCCTGAGAGAACCCACCACATTTTTTTTTTTTTTTTTTTGGTTTCAAGTGTTGCATTTTATCAACCCTGTACAGTGACTACATATTACCAAGAGTCTCTTACTTTCTGTCTGATATGAGCAGTCCAACTAAGCAACATCAGCAAACTACTTTTATCACCAAGGCCTGGGGAGGAAATTGGAACGTCATTCTCATTTGATTTGAGAGTTGCTCCTCAAAGCCGCGAGAAATGTTGCCCATCTTAGAGGAATTTTGCCCTGGAATGCCATGGAGTCATCCATTAAGTCGCATGGCTCTTCATTCTTAGTACGACGCAAAAAACTTACATATCCTGTAAAGAAATTTATGATGAATACACTAACTATACCTTTACACAGAAGGCATGGATCAGACCAAATACTACTGGAAATGAGTTGCAAACAGAGCCGCCTACAGAGGGCCCGTCATCTGGCCGCCACTTCCTCTGCTACAAGGCAACTAAGTATGGCGGTGGCGTGTTCTGGGCCTCGCGATTGGACGTAGAAAAAAAAGCAAGTAGTCTACCATGGCGTGCTCTGGAAAAATAAGTTGGGATATCATCATCCGTCTCAATCAGTCCACTCACAAAGATCAAAGATGAGATGCCTAGCCCGATGAGACTAAAAAATATAAGATCATTTTCATGCTTAAATAGCAAGCAAATTGTTGCAATATAAAGTATTATGAAGTTTAAAGTCGTCCTAGTGTGAGATGTGGCTCAAGAAAATATGATATGAGAACGGTTTCGCTCCCCATGTCAAGCCTACATGATCATTATATGTGAGTACTTAAGAGAAACTTTTAGTTGAACCCAAATGACTAAACTCGGGCATATGTGCGGCGGCTAGACAAACATTAGTACGTCAATGTATGTGTGTGAGGTGACCTTTTGAGCGAGAAACTTGTGATAACATGATTAACTCTCTTCGTCACTGCGCAAGCCTTCATGTATCATATCCTTCAACTAATAATTATATCATCAAAATAAAGTTTGAAGTAAATACCTTAGTATATATCTCAAGATCATAATTAGTGTAGCTCGATAGAACATGTACAAGAAGATGATTGAACCAAAATGGATTAGTGTGAGGTATAGGGAAGATAGTTTGACATCATACCCTAGATTTGTGACTCATACTTTAGTTAATTATCTTATTTTATTATGTGAGCGAAATGTTAAATTTTTGGGTCAAACGCGGCTTTAAGATAAGCCTTAAGAGGTTTAAGAGATTTCTTTTTTTTTTTTTTTTTTTTTGAACTGTTGACCAAGAGTGTTCAGGGATACTTAGTTCGATATGGTTAGATTATTTAGGACAATGAATGTAATGTTATTAGATATTGTATTTTAGTTAGATGATGACGTGCTTCTATCTTGTAGTTTTATTTTATCAAGTCGCACGCTCCATACTTGTATAAGAACTGAAACTATCAGAGATGGAAGTACTTATAATGAATTTATCACTCAATAGGGACGAGCGGAAGATGTTAACAAATGATCCAGGTTTGATTCGAGTCATTAGGCATCTATACTGAATGGGCATCTAGTTTTTATGATTGAGTAGATATTTAGTCTTCGCGACTGAGTTGATAGCTAGTTTCCATGGCTGAGTCAGAGTTGAAGCCTCAACTCCTCTCAAACTCTTACCACTCCTATCCCATGGTATTAGAGGTCAAGCGATTGAATCTTTGATGGTTATTATCCGTTGGATTCCCAGGAATGAGAATCCCGTATACATCATCCATATGCATGTGCAAATCCTCACCAGGACCATCGTAATGGTTAGCATGACGAAAAAATAATTAATATAATCTTGTCCAGAAATTATAGGATGACACTAAGGAATATCTTAACTAAAGAATTTGATCATTTAGTAAAGACATTACCTTCGACGTTCAGAAGAGGATTTCCATTATTTTTTTTATATCAGATAAAGACACCTACTTTTATTCGCTGTAGTATGAGCATCAAGCTGTATGGCTTGTTAGAAGCTAGGGAACGCAACCTTGGAAGGACACTTGCTATTAGGAAGCACGGGGCACTCGATGAACTTCTCTGCATTACTGTCGACGCATTGGAAGATCTGATACACTTGGCTGTCACCAGATTCATCCTGATTGCACTCTATTCCCGGGGCGAAGCCAGTGTCACCCTCGATGGCATTGCTGATGCTCTTCACGCTATAGGATCCACCGTCAGGCTTAATTCCAGCGCTTTCCAGGACTTGAAGGAGGTCCGCTTGCTTCTTGAGGTCGAGGGCCGCTTGGAAGTACGAGTGCTCGTCGAGGCCCGAGCAGGTGCCGTGCTTCTTCCATTCGTGCGCCCAGAAGCTCGAGCCGTCGCCGCTTGGGCATGCCAAGGTTGGCCATTCTGCTTGCAGTGTGCTCACCAGGTCGCTGATCTGCACGGCATGAGAGGCTTGTCAAATTTCCCTGGCCTGACCTCAAGAATCATCTGGACCTCTTCTTCCACTCTAAATAATTTTTCCAGTGGTTTTATATTCACTCATCAGGATTTACCTTTAGTTCCTTCCAACCTGAATCCAAACATTTCAGATAGGATCCAGGCCATACTTCTCTCCAATCCAACTTTGGTTGCTCATTGAGTCTAATATTAATTTATAACAACTTGATTCAAACTGCCAAGAGATGATTAACTCATGTATATATTTCAATTCGATCTTATCCTTTATTTAAAGTAAATCTTCAGTGTTTTAATTATGCAATACATCTTACCATATTATATACAATATGGGATCAAAAACTTTCTCCGGGAGACGCCCAAAGACAACGAACCAGATGGCAGGGTTCGTATGGTGGACATGAGGACCAAATCCAATGACGCTAGACCATCCTAGGAAAGTCAATTGGTATCTTCTCCCTTATTTTCCACGAGGACCAAATCCAGGGACTCTGGGCTACCCTAGGAAAGTAAACCGATATTTTCACCCTTATTTTCTTTTTCTTATAGGTGGCCATTGATGAAAGCACTGGAAATAATTTCAGATATTTTTACATATATATACTTATAAATAATTGAAATTACTTTTTTGTCTTGACGAATTTATTATTTACATATATGTACTCTTATAAATTATTACTTTTATTTGTATATCCTTTAAATACTTGAAATTATGTGTATAACCTCTTAGATTTATGATTTACTTCTATACTTTTATAATTTATTTTTTTTTGAGCAAAGACCCTCATAAATTCAATATTTGTATATATAAATTTAAATTTTTTTTTATTATGTATATTTATCCTTATTAAGTTAAGACTATAAATAGAAATAATAAAAAATTACAAGAGTATACATGTAATTTGTACAAGACAATTCATGCAAAGGAGTAATTTATAAAGGCAAACACATAAATAATAAATTTGCAAGAATATAAATGCAATATTAAATGTTTAAAAGATATACATACAATAAAATTAAATTATAAAGGCATATCATAGCCAGGCATAAATCCAATGAAGGGATTAAATCAATAGTTCAATGGTTCAATTAGTGGATTATAAGTCGAACAATATAATTAAAATTAAATCATAATAATAAAAAAAGATAATTTTTAAGTAAAATTCAACTAATCTGATAACTTTGAAATTTAAATTCTTAAAATTAAGTTATTTAAACTATAATAGAATTTTAAATCTTAATTTTTTTTAAAAAAAGTTAATACTTGAAATTTTGTGGATTGGTTAGAGAAAGAGAAAGATGAGAGAATTAGATCACTTGGAGGGGAAGAAGGATTAAAAAAGTTCTTAAAAAAGTAATATTAATATTTAAAATATATTGATCAAAAAACATTAAAGGACATAGAAAGATAGATCTTGTAGTAGTTTACAGTCATCAAGTCAATAAAAAAAAACTAATTGATTTATATAGTTTTAATCAGAATAATTATACAGCTGAATCAATTAAAAAATTTCATCTTCTCAAGGGTTCGATTCATTGGTTTATCAATTAGGAAAATCAGTTTGGTCCGAGTTTAATTACGATATATGAGGCACAAATATAAACAATGAATTTGTGAGATCTCTCTTTTTTTTTTTTTTTTTCTTTTCTTTTTGCAAGGAAACTGTCACCAAAGATGTCTCCTCTTACATCATATTAAAGCAATTGAAAGAAAAACCAAGCAAATTATATGATCACCGAGGTAGCAAAGATGAAATGAAGCGAAATTCAATATAAAGAATAGTAGAACTAGGGTGAAGAGAAGGGACTAGCTATGTCCTTCAGCAAGACATAAGCTTGAACCATAAAATGAAATCTTTATTCATCCTGAATTAAGACTATCACCACTCAAAAAGAACACAACATCTAAACATACCTCGGATTCATCGAAGTCGCTAGAGCCACAGTTGGATGGGTAAGAGCCATCATCGTTGTTGGGCCAAAGGCCATGGATTCCGAAGGCAGCATCCGGCTTTCCAGTGGTGGGATAGCAACAGCCGTCCTCGGTGTCACAATATGACCCCGGCCACTGGCACATTGCACAAACCAAACACCCGAATTAATATTCAAAACGAAACCCTCCCATAATTAAGCACTGAAGACAAAAACATATCTAAAAAATGGACTTGCGATCAGTGGGAATGAGATGAGGAGGGGGGAGAGGGAGAGACTAACCTGTTGAACCAAGTAGAAGAAATCAAAACTTTGAGCAATGGAAGCAGAGGCCGAGGCACACAGCAGCAGAAGGATGAGGACTGGCGATGGGTTCTTCATGGTCGGTTATTGGCTCGGACTCTTGTAGGATGGGTGTGATTTAAGGTTGCATTTATAGCCAATATTTTGGGCTGTGGTGTGTGTTAAGAAAAATAAATAAATAAACACCCGAGGCCTTTCATCGTTCAAAAGGAAGCCATGTGAGACCATCATGGCCGTCATGCAACCATGATTTTGCGTGGTAAATTGTTCATTTTGGCAACTCTTTCCGTGATTAGTGCATGCACATGTCGCATGGTCTATTATGGCTTGTGACAATTATTGCCGTGATTAATGCACAGAGAATTATATTGGAAAAACACTGAGACAAAAGGAGATGTTGGTAAACAAATGGTGCATGCATGTCATGGGCTAGGTGATGTACACTTGACCAGCATATGCCAAGAACTGACCAAAGAAGCAAAAGTTTTCGACATAAATTGGAATAATAATCCTAGAAATTAAATTAAGTATGGATAGTATTGATAAACTTTAAGCATAAATGATTTTAGAAGACTACTATAAGTTAGAAAAAAAAAATCATTATTGGGATGTCTTTCGGCAATTGTATTTTTTTAGTAGCCATGTGAGATAGCTATTGACCGAATAGCAATACCAAACAAAGATTAAATAAGGCTAGTTTTAATAAATTTTAGGCAAATTTGAAAAAGATTCAAAGCTATTTTCGATCTTATCTAATCGAGCTATGCCAAGATTAGTTCTTATCCCATCAATGTTAAAAATTTTATCTAATCGAGTTACATCAACATAAGATATTATTCAATAAGCAAGATAAATTAAAGTACTTATAAAGAAGCATATTGCAAAGATTATTCTTATTTTTAATTTTCTTATATATAAATAACAAATATGAATACATTTGTTAAAAGATTTAAAGAGTACTAAAATTGCAAATAAGAATACTTAGCCACTATAAAGGACATCTTGAATTGAATAAATTTTTAATTTATTTTTCATTATTCAATGAGATTATTTTTGTCACATTCTAAATCATTCTTGATTTGTTATGTGACACCACTGCGTATCCTATAGGATATAGCTTCAAAGAACATTCAAAATCTAAATTATATAATTTCATAATAATATCATATATCATCATTAATTAATTTTAAAAACTAAAGGATTTTATTAATTTTAAATTATTCAACTATAACTTTATTTATTTATCTAATATTAGAATTATCTTACTATTATTTTCTCGCTTGAATCTCAATTTATGACGTGACTTCAATATGTCACGTTGTTCTAAAAAGATAACAACATGGTACTATAAGCTAACAGCTTAATGAAAGTCCCCTCAAACTAATATAATTAATATAAATAAAAAAATCATAAAAATCAATGCCAAACTCAATAAATATATTAGAAATTTGTGTAATAATAAGCAATTGATACTCAAATAAATCAATATCGATGCAGACATACCACAAACCATCAACTAACTATACTATTTAAATGGTATTTCTTTTATTGTATATAATAATCTTTTAGATTAATAGTAATTTCAAATTACTTATCTTTCTTTTCTATTGCATGTTTAGATCCATCAAGAAGTATCTTTTCGATATTGAACTGATCATAACTATACTTCAATTTGTGGCTAACAAATCTCAATAAACTTCAACAAACCTGAATAGTGAAGATATTCATATTCCACGTATTTGCTTTTGATGGTAATCTATACTTCATATTTCTACCGATAATAGCCTTCTCAATATCATGCACCTACATATAATGGGGCTATCAACAATTCATGTACCAACTTGCGACAACAATCCACATTCAAATTATTTGTCCATGGCAGCAATCCTCACTCCACATACAAGTTTATAGTAACAATCGGTAATTTATGGCTAATCTAAATATCATTCACTTAACCCTCTAGTTTTATTGCATTATTTGTTTCTTTATGCTTACTAAATAAAAAATATACTAAAACCAATATTGATGGCCATAGACATCATGCAATCTAAACTCATCAATATATAATAAATATATACACAAAGAAATGAATACCATCATAGCAACTATCTGAAAGGGTTTTTTATAATTCCTTTTATTTTAACCATCAACATATATTGCAAACATATGCAAGATATCTATAATTATGTTAAGCGATGGTGTAAAGAAAATTTTTATAAATTATTTATCTTAATCATCATCATACAGTATATATACATAAAATGTTTATATTTATAGAGATAGTAGTGTACAGAAATATTTGCCTTTCTTGGTACGAACTCAGATATAATATCAGTAGTCAACACCTAACATTTTTAATCAATATATGCCAACTTGTCCTCAATCAATAATTAATTAATTATCATTAATTTCTTAACTTTGAGCTCTAATACTTGAATTAGCTTTAACTCTAAATTTTCATATTCCTATGCTGAATTAAAATGAAATGATTAAAAGATTAGGATTTTACTTTAATTTAAGAATGAAAGTGTAAAACTCCTTGCTCATTATTCTCTTATTTGATGCATTACATCTCTGCAGATCTAAATCCAATAATCAATGGGTTGTTGAGCAAATTTGGTCAATGATAGAGAAAATCATAGGAAAAAGAAGAAAATCGTAGTAGTAACTTACTAAATTAAAGAACGAAGGACCAGCCTAATCTAAGCAAAGGTAACATGGTAGGGGTCATCTACCATGGGGGTTCACTGATATCTCCTTGCTCATTGTTTTCTTAATTAATGCATTACATCTTTGCAGATCTAAATCCAACAATCAATGGGTTATTGAGAAAATTTGGTCAATGATAGAGAAAATCACAAGAAAAAGAAGAAAATCGGAGTAATAACTTGCTAAATTAAAGAATGAAGGATCAGCCTAACCTAAGCAAAGGTAACATGATAGGGGTCATCTACCATGGGAGTTCACTGATATCACGCAAAGGCCAAAGTAGATACCAACGTAATAGGTTGTTGCCAATACGATCCAAGATCAAAACTGGCATGCAGAGGGGAAACAAAGGAGGGAGCAGACTAACAGCTAGAGTTTAGTGGTGCAACTCTACCATGGCTTGGCTTTATGCTACCTGTCATCAACAACAAACCGGTGGCTATTAGGGTAGGAGAGAGAAAGAGGGACAACCTGAGGTTAAACAGGAATTGATCAAATTGGAAGGAGAGGAAAGAACTGTCGATGATGGTTCAAACAAGGAACTCAGTCACTTAGTGATTTAGTAATGAGTTGGAGAAGGAGCTTGATTCGTACCCTCAAATTTCCCTCTGAGGTAGGACTCCTCCCAGAGTCCAGCAAACATTTTTTTTCTTATTCGATTCGGCTTGAGATTGAGAACTAACTCAGCTCCACACATGTTGATCCAAGAAGACAGTGTTAAGTTGACTCCAAGTTAACTTAGCCAGATCTCTCTCTTTGTTCTTTTTTTTCAAAGTTGGGCTGATCCAAGAAGATGTTGGTAACCAAATCGGTAGGAAGCTTACTTGCAATAGGGAACTTCTTCCCACCTATATGCTTTTGACTTCTAAAACCGAATCGGCTTTTTGTTTACTTTGAATTAGCTTTTTCTTTCAGTTTGGAGTCCAGGTCGGGTCCACTATGAAGCAGAAAAGTCAACTTCCTTGAAGCATTGAACGCAACCCAGATGGAACGTTTGTTGCATCTCTCATTATCTCTTTGAATGCAAGAAATGGATGGACTTTTGCGATCACCCTTTTCTCAAAATGGAGAAAGAAAGAAGGTTTCGCTTTGCAACGTAATCAATGTTCCCGTCAAGCAAGTTTTTTTAAGGCAGGTTTATCGAAAAGAAAAAAAGAATGGTGCATATAAGCTGCTATTTATTGAGATACTGTTATTTAAATTTATTTTTATTCAGTGTCAGCATCAAATCAACTGGATCGAGTTTTGATCTTTCATGATTGTTTGAAGTTGGAGCTATATCTCAGCTATGAAGTTCTCCACTTATAGTCTCACTATTATTATTGCTTTCAAAGAAATGAATGCCACAGGCACCGTATTGTATTCATGAAGCAAAGGATGGGAGGATCTGCCCATTTATTACATGATATTTAACCCCACTATTACATTCCTTAGTCACCGCAGTGAAAGGCTCTATTAATGTCTGCTGTAATTTATAAGAATTTCCTAGAAGGAAGGGAATTGGATCTGGGAGGTGCACTTGCCACTGGGCAACACAGGGCACTCAATAATATTTTCCCCAGAAGTATCCACGCATAGATAAATTTGATACAATTGTGTGTTCCCGGATTCATCAGTGTTGCACTCTATCCCGGGGGTGTACCCAGTTGCTCCTCTGATGGCCTGGCTTATGCTGCGGAGGCTGTAGGAATTGTCATTTGGCTCGATCCCTGGTTAAGTGAGAACTGTTAGAATTGACATCAGGAGAGATGGGTCCTATGAGTCTGAAGGCTCTTTCATCTTTACCCGCATTCTGGAGGATTTGAAGGATGTTTGCTTGATTCTTCAAACTGAGAGCTGCTTGGAAGTAGCCATGTTGGTCCAAAATGGACTCAGAGCACGTCCCATGTTTCTCCCATTCATGCGCCCAGAATGTTTCACCATTGCTGCTCGGACAAGCGAGCGAGGGCCAGTTGGTCCGCATTCTACTGGTCAAGTCCTTGATCTGGATGGATTTGAGCGTTTAATTTCAGGCAAGTTGTTTTTCTAGTCAAGTATAGCAAAGGAAAAGGAAAGGAACGGTGACCAACCTTCGATGAATCAAAAGGATTGCTAGAATCGCAATTGGATGGATAAGAGCCATCATTGTAGTTAGGCCAGAGGCCATGGATGCTAAAATCTGCTGCAGGCTTGCCAGTTGAAGGGTAGCAACAGCTTTGCTTGGTATCACAATAAGACCCTGGCCACTAGCAATCAACAAAAGATAGAAGACTGCAGTTAGAAAAGCCATCAACCTCGAGAGATTGCTTTATCTATGTGGGTGCATGCATTTGGCCTCACTCATCAAGCAAAGAGTGTAGGTTGGAAGAAACTCACTTGTTGAACGAAGTAGAAGAAATCGAAACCTTGCGCCGCTGATAAAACACTGAAGATGGTAGGAGCTAAGAGAAGCAGGAGAGAGACCAAATGAAGGTTCACGGCCATTGCCTTCTCCACCGTATGAAGGTTTTCCCAAGTGATTGTAAGATTTAAGGATTTGCTCAACTGAAAAGATTTTAAGGATTTGCTAAACTGAAAAGGCCTGCCTCGCAAAGCCATAATTATAGGCACGGATGAGGCATCCGGATTGGCACATTCTCTCTTGCACTGGCTTATCCACACACAGTTAGGTGAGGCAAGCGTGGCAGCTTCACGATTTCACACGCACAAACCAATCACATTATGTTTAGAGACTTCTCGGCATTATTCACCTTAATTTTTAATCTAGATGCCACGAAAGATATATCACGAAACCATGTCCTAATCCAACTCCTCTGAATAAAGAAAGGAATGAAGCTGCTTGAACGTTAAGGAGTTGTAATTTGTTAATGTTGATATTGTTGTATAGATTAGGTAATTGTTGATTCAAATATTTCCTCTTAATTTTAATATGTTAAGATATATTTCAAGCTCGGACGGTTGTGCCGCATGGATGGTCAATTCTTTCCCACTGTGATGAGGAAATACTATTCCATGGCTCCATCCCCTGTAGCACATTTTTCACATCGGCTTCGGTCTATGGGATATCAGCTGTCTTACATCGGCCTGGCCCATTGTTTGGTTGGCAACTCGGCATCAAACCGCCTCCCATGGCAGCAAGTGCTTCACCATTTGAAAAAGGAGTCCTGAGGAATTCACTCGACCTTAGATGAGCAACGAGTGAAAGGTATAGAGTAAGATCTGGGCCGCAACTTGAATGGGTTGGTTTTTATTAAGTCTAGTCTAAACTAATCCAGTCCAATCCAAATTTGGATTGGGATTTTTCTCCAACCCAATCCAACTTAATATTAAGACAAAATTAAGATCGATGGAAGTTTCTTCAAAGTAGAAGTGGTCTCCAGAGTCTGAATCACCTGGCACACCTCTTCAGTTGAGTCGGACCGATACAAGTCAGGTCGGATGC
Organism: Metroxylon sagu; assembly: GCA_017589505.3. Classification (NCBI taxonomy): domain Eukaryota; kingdom Viridiplantae; phylum Streptophyta; class Magnoliopsida; order Arecales; family Arecaceae; genus Metroxylon; species Metroxylon sagu. The sequence continues at coordinate 1,513,374 of JACVBY030000604.1, read as the reverse complement.
AAAAAGAGAGAGCTGAGTTGAATCAACCCAGATATGAGTCTGATTGGATGCAAGTTATCAATCCAAAGCTCTTATCTCTTCATTAAACAGGAACTATTTTATTAAGCAAGCTGCTTGCCCTGATCTACAACAGGTGGAATCAAGCTAAAAGGGTTGAGCAATTGCCATTCCTACTGGCATCCCATCATATGACTAAAACTAGAATTTTGAGTTCTAGCAATAAGCAACATTCTACCTGAGGAAGTGCGCGAAGAAGAAGAGAGCTAAATACAGTTTGGAGTCATTATTTATGAACCCTTTGCCGCTATTGCATAAAGCATCTAAGATTCTCGGGCTTGGCATTTGTTGACCAAACTTATTTAGCCATCAGGTCGAACTTCTATTCATAACACCATTTACCGGGACCACTATAATAAGATTTGTTCCAAAAGGAAAATAAGAAATGAAAAATGCAACGTGGTCCCCCTCTATTACAAAGCTCTTCCTTTCACAATAGGAATAGTACGTGACCCAAAGGATTAAGTGTTTTAAAAATTCGAGCGTCCGATTGCCAAGTGCCAATCTTTGAAGTCGGCAGCCCAGAGATTCTTTCTCCACCTCAAATTCTTGGAAGCCACGAGTGAACCCAACAAGCCATTAAATTAGCATTTTATCACACTTAAAGAAGGCAGGAACTATAAATCAAATGCATGGATGCAAGTCAACTACGTGTAATCACTCCATATGAAGTTGATAGAAAAGGGCCCTTTTCAAGCGCGTCACAAAACCATCCACGTATGAACCATAGCAGTACGCCACCGCAGTTTACATGCATGCACCAACTACTCTTTAGAGCACGAGTACGTTTGATTGCGACTCCACCAAGCATCGAATTTCAATCTAAAGAATGTTCTGTTACACATAGTCTTACAGATGCAGCGCAAATTAAAATGTTGTGCAACCTCCCAATCTTCCCATTCTCACAAAATAAAGGCCTCAAACTTCATGCCTTTATTTTGGCCAAATGGATTAATGAACTTCATCTAGTGCCTTGAACAGCGATAACAATGAAAGGCAAAGATGAAAGAACATCTTCCTACAGATATCTGCAAGTTGGCAAAACACATCCGTTCAGGCTACTTAAACTAACCTCTACATTCCCTCCGGATCTATCAACTGGCAGAAACCAACGGATCTTGTAGACTTCTATCTCTACTTTGTAGCTCAGATAAGAATTCAGATAAGCTTGACAATCTGAGAAGCAATATGTCATCTCCCTTGTCTCCCACAACAGCCCATCTTTCCATCCATCTGCAAGTCCCAGGAGATCTCAAAAAAGAACAGCATCAATATATCAATTATCACTTTGTATGCTCATATGAATAAGTTCACGCTGAGGACCTCAAGGATTTATCACATGCAGGACACTCACTCCTGGGCATGACGCAGTGCAAAAAGTTGCTCTTAAATCCCCAGGGGCAAGCTAGTGGTCCTTCTTGGTTCCTGCCAGATGAAGACCCAACTCTAATTTCAAAGCCACAAATCTTTGCTAGAATTGTTGGAGGCCTAGGAGGTCATGCAGCGAAGGAAGTAGTATTTGGTGAATCAGAGGTCACCACTGGTGCAGCTGGAGACCTACAGCAGATAACACAGATTGCAAAACAAGTACACTTTTTTCATTAGGCTAATTGAGAGTAATATTTTTCAATTCTTAAAGAAGAAAGGAGGTCCTTATCAGAAAAAAAAGAAAGGATGTCATGGTACAGTTCATCTTTTCCAAAATCAAAGAAAGATTCACAGCTTGTAGTTAGTACTTTTTTCACGTTTTCTGATTCTTACCATGGTCTCTATGTTTGGAATGTCTGAGATTGGGTCAGGGGCACTGGCAGATCCAACAGTACAAAGAAGTGATGTAATATTGAGAATGCCAGCTAGGAATTCAGTGCCTGAAGAACTTGCACAAGATATCAACAAGTTAGTAAAAGCAATATTTGACAAAGCTTACAAAATCACAAAGACTCACATAAGGAATAATGGAGCAGCTGTGGACCACTTGGTTGAGGTGTTGCTAGAAAAGGAAACTCTCACAGGGGATGAATTCAGAAAAATTTTGTCAGAGTTCATTGATGGAGAGGTGGACAGAAGGGACAGGAAAACTGTTCCAGAACTGGTTGCAGCTTGAGTCACCCAATTTATTTATGCTGCAATTCCTCACAACAGAACTGTAAACCTGATGTTAAATTACATGACTGTTTAGCAGTAAATAAAATGTCTATGTGAAGGTCAAAGACTTTGCATGTGTACATAAATTACAATCTACAATCTACAATCTACAAATATAGGGTTTATAAAAGAACACCGCTGTACATTGATCCAGAGAAATTTTTGCAGATTAAACAGATTTCATATTGCAAAATAATTTTGTTCTGTGGAAGTTTTACTGAATTGAGGTGCTATTCTTTTATTGCAAATAGACTGGCAAGAGATGGTAACATTGTAAACGTATTAACTGACTATGCTATTTATTACCCTTCATGGTTAACCTCCAGAATCACATTGGAGCAAGAGACTTATAAGGATGGAACTTATGTTTGTTGCTTTGGATAGAATTGTACCGATAAGTTTCTTACATAATACCTTTACAAATACATGTATCTTTTTTACCTATTGTAAGCGGCATAAAAATTAAGACCCACTAGCAAGATTTCTCCAAGGAAAATCATGTGTAAAGAGGATTCAACCATTCATGATTCATATCCAAGGGAATATAAGTGTAGATGTAACTAAAAAGGATATAGTGCTCTTTTTTTTTTTTTTTTTTTTGGGGGGGGGGGGGGGTGTGGTGGGGGGAGGTTTGAATCCTGAGAGAGAGAGAGAGAGAGAGAGAGAGAGAATCTAGAGTGCAACATAAATGAAAGGAGGCAAGCAAGGTGTGTATGTTCATGGACTTACCCTTGGTTAGTTAATCATTCAAAGATTGCATTCCTCAGAAGATTTTCAGATCAATCCAATGGAAGTCCAATAAAGTGAGGGTGAAAGAATATTTTTGAATCTGATGTAGACCTTGGCACCTTCTGCATGGAAGCAATCAATGAAATGCATGATGTATGGCAGACAAGATCTTCATTAGGCTGCCATAAGTCAACGAAATGCATTGCATCAATCAAAATAAATATATCTAGTGATCTTGGAATGGAGGATGCAGAATTCAGAAACCAAGCTTTCTTTATCGGAAGCTTCAGCATCTCCCTTCTATGCTCACGCTTATACATGGACCAATTTTCATGCACATTAAGCCACCACTTCATATGCCCTACCAGTAATCATTACATGAACACTGACCTTCTTTGAAATGGTGGAATCGACTCCGGTCTCTTATGATTACCAGCCGATTATAAACACTGGATAACACTTTTGTGAAGGTATGGCAATCAACACAAATGCGAAGGTTCTTTGCAATCCTAATCGTTCTACCAGGAAGAGTAGCAAGAATACCAAAAGCAATGGCCAGCTTTTCACTATGAAAAGAAAGTGCGCTCTCCTTCTCCTCCATATCCATATCATGCAACTCAGATGCCATATTTGCAACATAACCAGCAATCTTTAGCTGCCTTCCTATCTCATCAAGCTTCTCATAAATCTCTGCTTTCCGTGGATGTGAATCATCATCAACAACAAACTCATGGACCTCTCCATTCAATTCTATCGTACTGCAACCTGGAGCTGTTTGAATTCCCTTCTCCTTCATCAACCTCCTCACCTCTGCTACCTTCTCCCAATTCCCCACAGATGCATATATATTTAGTAACAAAACATAATCTCCAGCTTGTTGGGCTCTTAACTCAATCAGGTGCCCAATTACTCGTTCTCCAAGGTCAACGTGACCATGAATTCTACAAGCTCCAAGCAGAGTCCTCCAGACTGTGGCATCTGGCTGAACCTTCATCTCTTTTACTATAAGTTCATATGCCTGATCAAGCAAGCCAGCACGACCCAAAAGGTCAACCATGCATCCATAGTGACACACATTAGGGACGAGTCGATACTCAAACTTCATCATATCAAAAAGCCTCAAACCTTCATCAACCAACCCACTATGACTACAAGCTGAAAGCACGCCTGTGAATGTCTGCTCATCTGGAGCAACACCCACTCTCGTCATCTCTCTAAAACCCTCAATTGCATAGCTTCCATAACCATTCATCGCCAAACCAGAAATCATTGCACTCCAACTAACAACATTCTTATGCCGTGTATCACAAAACACTCTATAAGCCTCATCCACACACCCACACCTTGAGTACATCGCTATAAGGGAATTCCTTATATTCAGAGCATCACCAAACCCACGTTCCTCGACGTATTTATGTATCCGCTCCCCAAAATCAAGTGCACCCAAGTTCGCGCACGCCTGAATCAGAAGCAAGCAGGTGACATCATCCGGTTCCAACCCATATTCCGGTCCCCGCATCACATCAAACAAACGCAACGCATCTTTGGTCCGGCGATGGCGAGCATAGCAAGAAATCAACACATTCCATGCAACTGTATCTCGTTCGGGCATTTCATCAAACACCCGACGCGCATCTTCGCCGTCCCCACACTCCACATACAGCCCCATCAATGAAGTCAGCAAAAGAGAATCAGATTGGTGCCCATCTTGCAGGATCCTGGCATGCACCTGCTGTCCACCAGACAAGTGAGAAATTCTAGTGCATGACTTGAGAGCAAAGGAAGAGGTAAAGGTATTCGGGGAAATGCCGAGTTTCCGCATGTGGTTATACAAGTGGAGGGCCTCTTCTGGAGAGCTGCTCTGGGAGTAGGATCTTAGCATGGTGTTGCAGTGAAAGACGGTGGGTTTGGGTATTTGGTCGAAGATGCGACGGGAATAATCGGTATCACGGAAGGGGGAGAGAGCGACGCGAGATAAGAAGGCAGAGAAAATGGATGGGTTGTCGATGAGGGAAGAGCGGAGAAGGCGGGCGTGGATTTGGAGGAGGTGAGTCTTGGTGGAGCATGATGATATGAGAGGAATGCAAGCGGTCGCGAAGGTGGAGGAGAAGGGGTTTGGTTGCGGCGACGGGTTTGCGAGTTGGTGGAGGAGAAGATGAGGGAAGTGGAGTGAGGGGAAGCAGGGGAGGAGGATCGGGAGTGGACGATGGATTTGGTGGTGGTAGTGGTGGAGAGGAGGGAGAGCGGACGTAGAATGGAGAACGAGACGGGACAAAGCCATGAAGAGAGATTTCGCTCTAGAATCGCACTCGTAATGTTACGGAAGAGGCTCGTAGCGACCTGCCGACTTTGGTTTACAAGGATCAGCGACGGCTGCGGAGGAGACGGAGAAGCCGGATGACGAGCCAAAGAATTTGTGGCGGTCAGCTTCCATTGCCGGCAACGGCAGGAGGAGGAGGAGCGAGGAGAGAGGGGACGAGGACGCGAGTGAAGGAGAGCTAGAAAGCCGAGCCCGGTCCGCCGGTGTCCGGCGAAGGGATCCATTGCACCACCTGGGTCCATCATCATATATAGATATTTCTTGAACACCAACCATCTGATCTTAATCAAATAACGGTGAATGGTGCAGTCACGAAGAGGGAATTAATTGGGAGGAGGCGCGTCGATTGGATTTACAAAGGGTCCTAGTTGGTGGGTTATCTTCCATTTTTTATTAATGATTTAATGTAAAGGGAGTGGATCATTGAAATTAATTAGGGTGTCGTCAGCTGGAAACGGGCCACCACGCATGATAGGCCTCACGGTTTTACCGTTTTCTACGCCTTAATTTTAAACAAGTTAATTTGGAATTTATAAGCGAACGGCTACCTCGCTACTTGTGATTGCTCTTTGTCAGATTACTACGAAATAAAACCACTCCAGCTTACGATCGTCCAAATCCAACGTGTATTCAGAAAAGAAAGCAGTGAGATTTCTATTATATCTAAGCAATATGGCTTGCGCTTTAAGAAATGGAGCTAAAATTAGGAGGAGGAGGATGCTCTTATAATAAATTGCATAGAAATACTGATATATATATATAATAATTTATATATAATATATATCATATGAATTGTTACTATTATATAATATAAATAATGATATAATTTTAAATTCTATGCTAGACTATTGTGTTTCATCCCTCTCAACAACTAAGGTCAATATAAGTTAATTGATAGTTTATTTAAAAATAAATTATAAATTTATTTTTTTATCAAAATTATTTTTATAGCATTACAGTTTTTTTACACAAAATTACTAGCGTAACAAAAATTAGTTTATCTAGAAGACTTTTATTAAAATTCATGGACGTATTGAAGCAGCATGTGACCATCATTAATTGCATTGCTTCTTCTCCGTCCCAATGATTTTAGAATATATATTATAAAAATATTTTTTTCTTATTTCTATATAAAAATTTACTAATCACAACTAATTAATTAATTATTATAACTATAAAAAATATGTATATATATTTTAAAACTCCAACAAACCTTGGGTTAGACGGCGAGTCTATGTTCACCTCTCTTTACTGTAAACCTTTGTCTGAAGGGTGGAGTCGGGAAACAAATTAAAAAAAGATGCAAGTATAGTTGGAGAGAATTAAGTTATATAGATTCACTTTATTATATAATTCAAACAATAATCATATTTATGCTACGACGATTTATATTGAGTTATATATTTAACTATAAAATGATAACATATCATGTTGTTATTAGGCTTTATAACACGAGATGACACTTAACAACAGAATAATAATGATATTGCTTTAGCCTTATTGCAGATTGTCAGCATGAAAACTATTTTTTTAAGTTGTAATTTGGATACAAGATTTGAATCCAAAAATATAGTTCTCATTAAGTTGTAATTTGTCTACCAAGATTTGAATCCAAAAATTTATCTAATTGCTTTACCAAAGAAAAAAACCATTTAAATCAAATAAACTGTAAATATCAAAAAACAACAGTAATAGTTATTTATTTCAAAAATATTGTTCAATGTTAAAGTAATGGGAAGGCTTGTGAAGCCCATCCTGGAAGTTAATCCATTTTTAGGTTCAGCTCACACTATTAAATTGAATGTCATAAATAATAAAATGAAAGGTATTCAAATACTAAAAAGTCATAAAATTAGAAAATACAGTTAAATATAAAATAATTAAATAATATATATGGTGGATCAGTGATCCAACTCTGTTACTCGAATTATTCTTTAGTAAATGTTTTACATTGTATTTTGCATGTCTAACAAATTATTATTAATAGTATTTTATATTTGATATTATCTTTTTAATGTTCAACAATAGTATATTTCAGTAGTTTCTTTTTCCTTGTCATTTTGGCTCCTTTTTCCTTTTCATTTCTATGCTGATGTCATAAATGTAAATTTTTTGGAATGACTTGCAGGTAACTGTTACAAATAGGAGGGGTGAACTTGACTCAAACCAACACGAGTTAACAAATTTTTGGGATAAAATTTGATTATCCATTAAATATAGTTAATAAACAAGTTATATCTTGGATTATCTTCCTAGAAAGAAATTGATGAATCAGTTCACGTAACATAATCAATTAAATCTGTTAAAATTAATTTTATTCTTTAATTTTCAAAAAGATCATAAAAATGAACTGATATAAAATTAAAATTATACTAGAATAATATATAATTATTTTATGATTGAATTAGTACTTGATAAATTGTACAAGTTATTTAAATTATATAAAGTAAAATCGAATTTTAATTGCATGGGTTGAAAATAAATTATATATTCATATCAATTTGAACGTTACTTAATTATTAAATAAATTATATGAATTAATCCGTGCAATCCATATAATACATAGGTGGGATATGATTCTAGATTTTTAATATGAATGATAAATAGGTCAGATCCAAATTGATCCTGATACTTACTCTTAAGTTGATGTTGTTGACACGATTTACCATCCTAAGTTACAAATGACCACTCATTAGTCCACTTGGATCACTAGAAATCCAATTGAGTTGGGACTCCGAGATTCCAAGCAAAGTCCAGGATAGACAAGGCCCACCGCCCAAACGAACATCTTAAGACATTAAGCGTCAAAAATATAAGCACACGTATTAGCTGCAAGAATTGTTATGCCAATTGTTTCACCAATTAAAAGCTGCTACTGATGGTCGACGATAAAGACACAAAGAACTGAACACAAGTTATGCAACAGAATAGATTTACCTGTGGCTTTATCACTACATGCATGGGCCCTTTAATGGTTACAGCTCACTCGAACGAGCAAGGATCAGTAATTTTGAGAGAAAGATTTATACTAACAGAGAATAGTGAGACCAGTATCACCCTTTCGAGGGTAGAGAAAATATGGGTAGGATTTTCTCTCATTTTTCATCTGAATCTTTTCCAAAAAAACGTCAACCAGTCAATAACAATGCTCTTGTTCTTCTGTGCAGAGGTTGCTAGGTGCGGCAGGAGATTGAGTTCCCTCAAGTGCCATAAGCCTTCTCTTCTTGCAGTTGGCCTTGAAACAAGCTTGCCTTAACCTTTTGGTCTTCTCCTCCATTTGTGTCGCAGGCTCCTTCTCCATCAGCTTCCTCTCTTGCTCCAAAATCTCTACAACACTCCTAAGCTGTGCCTCTCCCACATGTCCCTCCTCCCTACCAAGCTCCTACATAAATCCAAATCTCTAAATGAGTCATATTACTAATGATGAATAATTTTAGGTCAGAACTGAGCAAGAGGACGTCCTTAATTCTGGACCTCCAGTCGTGGGCTTACTACCTTAACATTCTTGATGAGGGTCTGCAAGCTCTTCATCTTTCGATGAGGCCATCTTGGGATGCCCAACTTCCTGCACTTCTTCTTCAACAGCGTGACCCCAACATTGAGCTCCTTAGCTGCTTGTGTGATGGGCACGTAGAAGTAGCGAGATACCTCATCATAAGTTAAAGCCTTCTCTTCTCCGCCTCTCTCTCCCTTCCTCACTTTTGCCTCCCCTTTCTTCTCCTCATCACAAACCAAAGCCGCCGCCTTCTTTTCCTCACTGCCACCCTTCAACTCACTCCAAAGTTCATTCACTCCATCAAACATGCTCAATGGTTCATCTGAATGACCAACCATAACCCAAAGAACGCTTAAAGAGAGGACCTACGTGGGTTTAAACTTTCCAAGGAAAAGAAGGCTGGTCAACTGACCTTGAAACAAGTCTTGGCCGGGGAAGAAAGGATCTGAATTGTACGTTTGCATGAGAGAAGAAGCATCAATCACTTCTTCCCCTAAGGGAGCGTCAAGTTCCCATGTCCAGATTGGCAACCTACAGGAAAGAGGTGGATGAGAGCAACAAGTTAGACCATGCACTCATAGTTCTACATCTAACTCCAGTCAAAAGTACAAGTTGTACAGAATCGAATACCAGTTATGACTCCGAGTATTACCTGAAATCCGGCTGCTCTCCTGCAAATCCTACCTCATCGTAGCCAAGCCAGTTCTCTACTCGTTGGTTGTCCATCTCAATGAATGAGAGAGAGAGACAGAGAGAGAGAGAGAGAGAGAGAGAGAGAGGAATAGAGGTGGTGGTGGTAGAATATAAGTGAGGATGGGAGGACGTGCGGCAGATGTTATGCGAGTGGAAAATAACAGCCATGCAGAGGGGATTAATTGAGGGAGGCGTCGATGGGGGTTACAAAGGATCCTCATTGGTGGGCTATTGTTTTATGAATAAAGGAGGGGATAATTGGGAATTCAAGAAAGGTGGCGACGTGGCGTCAGCTGAAATTAACGGCCACCACATCATTACCACTGCCGTTTTCATGCCTTAATTTTACATGCTAATTTGTGTTTTATTGTTTGGGATTAAATAGCTTGAGATTAATAGACGGCACCAGTAATACGTGGGATGAAGTTAAGAGGAGATGATGCTCTTTAAAATTTCATGTAGCTGCCCCTGCCCTTGTGATCTCAAGCGCATCTAACACATTAAAGCTGAGGATCTGTGACGATAAGCCTACGGTTTGCACAATTTGATCGGAAAAACATATGAACCGATTCAAAGAATTGTGTTAATCATAACCACATTAGATTAGCATGACTGTTAACTATTTTAATCAAATAATTCAACTCTGCTTGTGAATGCCTAGAGATCAACAAGGAGAGGCTCTTCACGAGTATAACTCTCAATGCAAACGTAAATGGGTGACTTCAGAGATTTTACATGCATATGAACCAGTCTATGCTACAAACAAATATTTACTTACGCTAATTATGTGCAGATGTGGCCGAATTTAATAGAGCAACCCAATTATATTTGACAACAAATCTATCTTTCCGTGCTTGCAAATCGTGTACGATCACGTAGGCACCCAAACATTACTTGTGTTTACGTGCGTGTGCATTGAAGAGAACTAATTAGACAGAACCGTGTCATTTGCCACTTCTTTCTCTAAGCACCAAAGACTAATTGGCTGCTGAAAATTTGTTGGATATGGGTTAACGTCCGCTACCGCTATGAGGGAATTCAACACTGAATGCACATTATAATTATAATTTTCTCCAGGATACTTTTCTGAAACATTTTTTCTAGAAGAATGTTTCGCTAAAACTTATGGAGATGCATTAGAATAATTAATACTGAACATAGGCAAATTCTATGCTGTTGCCAACAGCACGTTTGTTCAACTGTTGACATCCCTCTACCTAGACAAAGTTAAGAACAGAAAGGGAGAATAGTGACGGAATCTAATTACTAAAAATCCCACCAATGAAACATCTTGAGAGCAAGTTTCAATAATAGACTTGAGGACTAAACAAATGATCACACTATATATCATAACATACAAGATCTTGCTAATCTAGAGGTAGAGAAATTTTCAGATCCCTCCTTTCTTACTCTCATAGCAGTATAAATGGTTGGGAAGACTGCAAGCCCACTAAAGCAGAAGGCATATTATCTCACAGCAGTATGAGTTCCACTCCAACTCAAGAAGGTCTCTTCTTTCAAGAAACCCCATCAATTACTCCAACCCATAGAACAGAGGCTACCAAAATGAGATAGACCAGGACACCACTAGAACATGCAAGCATCCTTAAGCTCCATAGCCATATTGAAATTCAAATTTGGAAATAACTTCTTCAACCCATACACCTAATATCAAGAACTCAAACGCCACCAGGTACAACTCTAGGTAAATAAATATTGCCGCTATAATTCTCCAATGTGACCAAAAGCTAATTCCCCTATATCAGGATGTATGGACGAGCGAATTTGAATCCAACTAGCAACTAATAACTGCAATTACAAAATAAATATCCAGCTTAACCAACCTCTTTGTGACAAAGCATAGGGAATTGATAGCATTCCAAGATGCCTACATGTGAAATGCTTTAGTTGTGTGCTTAAACATATACATTCCAGCTATTATATTTTTTTAATATTTTTTTAAAAAATCGAACTTCAATCCTATCCATCATCCGCCATTTACTATCTTCAAACCCTTATTTCCTTAAACTCTATATTATTTATGATACCACCCACATACGGTCAGAAGCATAATAAAAAAAGCATAGACATAATAGACACCACAACATCAAAGTCATTAAATTTGTTGCAGACTAAAGAAGCCGGACGTAGCCATGATATTTGTCGTAGGTGGCTGAAGGAAAAGTGGGGCGATGGGGTGAGACCTGCAAGGCATTGACACCATTGAAACGAGTCCTCAAGAAGGTGGTTATTGCCTTCAGACTCTCAGAACATTGAGTCAGTTATGTTTCCTTGCTGAGTTGCATTAAATTCATAGTGATAGATTTCAAAGGACATGGGCATCAAGGGAAAGTGGTTGTTTTAGAGTTAAGCATTGTACATGAAAGCGTGCATGCAATTATCCTTCCAGAAAGAATCTTATCCAGATAAATAACATTTGATATATGATATAAGGTTCAAACTAATACAGCTTTCCTCTGTTTCACAGGTTAGTGTGCGTACGTTTTGAAGCCCCTCAACTGCTTGAGGTGTGAACATGTAACGTAAATTTGCTTCAGGGTATGGCCCTCACCTTTATGTTCCAATGTAATGGGCCGTTTGTAGAAGTCATGATGGTGAACGAAGAATGAACAGAACAAGGCCACCAGCAAAATTATGCTCTCCAACCTATTCATTTTCCGGTACCTTGATGCTACTGCCAGACCGTCTCACCCATAAATCTTAAGGCAGGAACACCCCTGATCTCTACATCAACTAGTGGTGCTTGGATTTGCTTCAGGCCCATGAGTTCTGGATCATTTTGGATCATCTCAAGTGCACGCATTTGATCCTGAAATAAAGAGCAAAATAACAATTTAAACTAAAGAATATATTTTACAATGTCCTCAAGAAAACACTACTAGGCTTAGAAAAGAAGAGCAGTAGCTAGCAAGTCACAAGGAAAGGTTGGAAAGTTGGTTATTTGCTTTATAAGCAGCATGCAAGCAGAGTTTTCTTACTTGTTTGTCACATAAAAGTGAAGGAATAGAAACGAATCCAGAATGACTCAGAGCTATGTAATGAAGGAAAGTAAGCATTTCATACTTCTGAAAATTAGCAGCTTTACCTTCCTTTTCATTGCACAAAATTTGCAGTCTGATGCTGATGGTGGTAGAATCTGGTTGACAACAAGCCTCTTGACAGGCACATTTTCTTTCTTCAAGGAAGAACACAGTCTTGACGACTCACTAATTGCCATGACCTCAGAAAATTTAAATATTGAAATCAGTTAAAAAGGTTTTCACATTTACAAGCATGCATCAGATATTAGGCATATCCATCATAATGTAACAGACATCAGTTACTATCATCAGCAATGTGATTTTGGCAAAAGCATACAGAAAAAGTAATGTGCAACCACAAAAAATCCCCAAACAAAAACTACCGATTCAAGGTTCAAATTACAACGATGCAGTCTTCCTTGTTTGCTAGGCTCTTTCAGGTTGCATAAGTACAAAAAAGCTGTTGGTTCTACTCTTGTCAGGGCAACCTTGCCAGTAGTTGCCAGTGAAAGAATAAAATAATGAAGCATGACATAAAGGCAAAGCTGGTACCTAAGTTTTTTACCGCAAAATATACAGTCTTTTCCAGCTTGAATAACAAAAATCCATCACTTCTCAGCAAATATAAGAGTATGAATGAATTGATTCATAACTTCATTCAATATCACTAATTACAACAGGAAGACCTATTTTCTGGACATCACAAGCCTGTCCATTCCCCTCCATAAGGATCTTGCTATCCATTTCAAACTAGGAAAACCATTTCACCTGCCAAATATTCTATAGGCCCAGAAAATATTTAAAGCTTAGCGAAAGGTTTCAGTAAATGAAAATTGATTGAAAAAGAAAAAAAAGCCAACCAGCTGACATGGTCAAAATGAAGCTTCACTGCATAAACATTGAATTAATGTCTTTTGCTCATCAATAAGCTTTCTTCTCCAAGTGATCTCTAAACCACTTTCAATTATAACCTCTTAAATGTAATTTGAAGTTATCATCAATCCCTCATGACACTTCTATTTTTCTAAGTCAACAACAAGGTGTCTCCAGTTATCATCTTAAATGCAATTTGAAGTTATCATCAATCCCTCATGACACTTCAATATTTCTAAGTTAACAACAAGGTGTCTCCAGTTGAAATTTCTTCCATGTTAGAATTCAAGCCCGATGAGGGTTTTTTTTTTTTTTTTTTTGCGGGGTGGGGGGGTTGAGGGTGCACTTTGATAGATATATTTAACCTAACTATTTTTTACCTCAAACATTCTATGTCAAGAAAAGAATATAATGCTTAATCTTCTCCATAATTGAATAGATTAATTTATTGCACCAGTTAGACACTTTCTCAGCATGACTCTACCAGCAACCAGCTTTCATTTATAATTTCTGAAAACAACACTTTCTCAAACTTTTCTTTTCCTTTCGGACTTTACTAGCATTATCCCTTCTTGAATTAGTTCCTCACAAATGGGAACTCATTTGGCTGTGTCAGAACATGCATGCCTGTACTGCAATGAGCATTGATGGTACAAAGGTATAGAATGTGAGCTTCATGGCTTCATAGTCTCTGTCAATATTTTTCGAAAAAGGAAGATATGGAATTTTCTGCGATAATTATGTTTGACTAAGATATACAGGTGTAATCCAGAGGAATTTCCAAGTACAATCGAGTAAGTAGATCAAATCAAACAAAGCACTGCTATATGAGTTTCACTTGAAAGTGTGCTTGAATAAACTAGACTTTTTTCCCAAATTTCTATATATATGGTAATGCAATAGATGCAGACATGCAATAGCAAGCTTCTGTGCATGCACAGAAAGAGAGACTCACAGAAAAATAGAGGGAAGAGTGGGAGAGGATGGGAAAATAGATGAGAACAAAATTGTTAGAACCTAATATTTACCGTAGGAATTGTGACAATGATGAATTCAGTTGATTCAGTATCCCGGAAAAGCTCTCTCACTTTGACCATTCTCTCTCTCAGTTGCTCCAGTTTGTCAGACTACACAAGTTAGAAAAATAAAACATTTAGCAGATTTACAAGGAACAATTTATGTCGCAACAAACTTGACCTTACAGCATCCTGTTGTGGTCCTTCTTGCCCAAAAACAGATTTAATGGCCGATGTTGCCGAAGCTAACTTTTGTCTTAGCTGAAATGGACAAAGCAGAATAAAAAAAAAAATGTCATTAAAAGTCTATAATTCATAGAAAAGTGTGCAAAGGTAAGTAATGGCATGCTTATCAGATTGAAAAGGACTCTGAAAGTACAACAAAACAATCTAACAATTTAACAGTTATAATCAAGATTATCATAAGATCCAATATCTGAAAAAATATCATTATGTCACCATGGAAGCAAATTTTTTTTCTGATAATGGACTCCAAAAGCCACTAAGTGAAATAGAGAGTGTTTCAAAATTTACTGCCAGCCAGTTCCATTTGTCCCCTGATACCACATACCAAAACCAAGTTTCACCTCCAATAAAGTTATATGATCTATGTGATCGAATATAAAGGTTGCATGATATATGGAATTTTATGATTACTTGTGCAAAGCTATATCAAACCAATGTTTTACAAGTGTGACGACAAAGCAAGCAATGTCATTCATGAAAACATTAGTCTTGACCTTGTATGAATCAAAAGCTTGGGTAAAGAAGGGTTGATATGTCAAGATCAAGTTAGTTTATGGAAGAACTTAGTTATAACTCTCTTTTTTTTTAACAATAACTTCCATAAGAAAACAATTTCCTTACCAATCTACTTTTCTAACCTCTATAAAGCTCTAACAAATAAACAAGTTTATCCTGCAACAAAGCTAATATGCATTTTGTTGGTGTTCCTGTTATGTTTCCTATTAATAATTTCAGCCAGCTTACGATTCAAAGCAGATAACATTAATAGACAGTTGAGAGATGTGCTGCATGCAAGCACAAAGAAAAAAGAAACAAGGTTCTAGCATGGTGAGTTAATATTGCTAATTATGGTCTCCTCAATGTCAAATATGGGATGTATTTACTTCAACAATGAAAAATATTTGAGGTGTAGTGTTTCTGGCTTAAAGGGGAGAAGCATTTTCAATTTTCTGCTGATGTAGTTTTGATTTTAAAATAAGCCAAACATGAAAGATAGATAAATATGCTTAAAAATAGCAAAAAATGACTAGGGAGTATGTGAAACTCAAACAAATGAGAAAAAATAAATCTATAGCAAAAAATGATTAGGGAGTATGTGAAAAACTCAAACAAATGAGAAAACATAAATCTATAGCAGGCATCAGTCACACCATTTATTTAAAAAGTCACACCTTCATGATCTTGCCAATGGAAGCATCCAAGAAGTCTGGCAAGGACAAAAGTCGAAGAGTATGGCCCTAACAGTAGATGAAAATGGAATCATATTAAAAAATATTTAGTAAAGAGCATAGCAAACATAGGAAATTTTAAATAGAAAGTGAAAAGATAGTCTATTACAGAGTGCTTACTGTAGGAGCAGTATCGAATACTATACGGCTAAACATACTATACTCTTGCGCTTCAAGAAATTGCATGACCTGGTAAGTACAGGCATAAAAAATGACATCAAATATAACAGCTTCAAAAGCTATTAAAAAAAGTAGCTAGTATCCATTGTTACAAATTTGGATCTATACCTTTGAAATTGCAATAGCTTCATCCAGTCCTGGAGGAGGTGTATCCAGCAACTCTCCAAGTTTTAGTTCTCCTAGCTTCATCAT